>JAEQBA010003551.1:0-82398 GCA_019434445.1 Phalangium opilio | reverse complement strand
TTAGGAAACTATCGAAAATTGGTTTTAAAAGTTTTCAGTTTCTTTAATACGCTTTAAACCTCGTTGTTATTATATAGTTCGCTGTTATATCGATCTTCCAACGGTATTATATGTACAGTTATTATATGTGAAAAAACTAACCAACATTTTGTTTTATTATTTTTATTTTTTTTTACACAAAGATGATTTTCTCTCATCAGGTAAAGTTGTTGGGAATAGCTCTTGTTGGTGTTTAGGTTATTGGGAGAACTAATATTATCTAGAAGAACTAAGTAACCGACTGAAAAATTAACTAGTCTTAATATACGTTTGTTGGTAATTTTGTAAATGATAAACTTTGAGACTTTATTTGCAGGAAATAGTTTATTTAGCAAGGTTAAAATTAAATGAACTTCTCGCGTTGGAGGTAATTTCGAGAGTGATTCTAAAAAAGTCCACTAGCAAGAGACGCGAGACCCATAGGGCACGTGTCCGTTTTTTATCTTAGAACAGTAGAGGGTTTTAAAGCTGTTATCTTATTTGCCTATATTCTTTTTTACATTGATCTATTTTGTTAATTTTAGAATACATTATTAATTTTTATGATATTGATTTATATTTACACAAGATAAAATCACCAAAAACAGTTTAAATTCCTAAAATTTCTGGCGCGAAATTCGTAACAAGTTTGTCGCATTTGAAACAAAGGTTTTCGTGTCGTGTTTACCATTGCGTTTTTCTTACTGGTCACTTTAGTGGTTTGTTTTGGTAAGTCAAACTTGATGGCTAGAAGTCAAGTTTATAGTATACCCTTTTACGAAACTACTCGAAATAAAACTATTGACGGTCTACCTAAGAAACAAACTAAAATATAGAATATAATATACACTATAAAGTTCTAAAATATTCAAGTTTTTTATATACACTAAGTTCTAAAATACTTTTCATGGGTCCGCTTTAAAACCAGAAGGCAAAGTGTCCCAACCTTTAATTACACGTTTGTTAAACGTAAATCCAAAGCATTTTTCTAGTTTTCGACTTAAAAGAGTGGCCGACGTTTTATTTCGAATAACGTTGAAAGGAACGTCCACTTTTAGACGTTTGGATTTATTTTTTATAGAGTCCACTATAGCTTCAAAGTTTATAATTTTCTCGTTAACACGATTAAGGCAAATTTCTTTAACCTTAACGACAGATGGACCGTCCGTAGTTCTGTAACCGTAACTCTTGGGCCCATTTGAAACAAACTCTGTAATTGTAGCGTCCCCTAGTTCGTTAACCCAGCATCCTAAATTGTTACCCGTGGGGGTTTAAAATCGTTTTCCCCCGCCACAAATAAAACGCTATCTGTATCCGTGTATAAGGCTCTTTTACCCAATTGATGCAAGGTCTCTAATAAGGTTAATCTTCCGTAACACGAAACGAAACAAGCCACATACGGATTTCCTTTGAAATATGTTGGTGCAAATTGATCTTTGGTTTTGTACGATAATAAGCACATTTCTTCATTAATTGGTCTTAAATCTACCAATTCCTTTGTGTCATCAGATAAGATACGTACAAGTTCTGTGCACTCGTTAACAATTAGTGTTTTGGTTTTGTTTGTATTCATACCAAAACGACCCCAAAGACTGATTTGTATCTTTGAAATAGCTCTCAGCGCGGGGTTATGGACTACTTCATCCATTTTCATGCTAATACCTTCAGATTCATAAATCGATTCAATATATTTTTGTTTTTGCTCGGCAGTTTTAACGGAAGACGGATAGCCGGAATTAGCTTGTTTTATCTTCAAAAAAATTGTTAACATAACCGCCAAATAGTCCATCGTTAACATGTTTTTCATACTGAAATGTCTCGTCGAAATGATGTACTTCGTATATTTTTATAATTTTATAACCCATTTCTACGGCTTTGTAAATTTCAGGCGAGGGCCAAATACCCGAAATAATTCGCTCCTTGTCAGAATGTTGACACTCTTCATTATTTGATTCAAGGGCACATGACTTACACAGGGGGAAAAACAATTTTCCATTAAACCTGTATGGTAAAACTGGGATGTATAGATCAGTCGGGGGCAAGAGTTCACACGATATTATACCAAAATAGGCATTTTTTTCATAGTTAAAGTTACTATTTAAAATTTTGGGATGCCCTTTTGGGTAGATTCCGTATTTATTGACAGCGGGATAGAGTGACATGAGGTCGTAATAATAAATTTTTTCGTTTTTTTGCTTCGTCCGGTTTATGATATAATTTGAAGACTTCTGTCCTTCCACCGTACAAAGCCGACCTGGCTAATATTGGTGGAGGTACCTCTACAGTTTCGCAAAAGGTACTACAAGCGATATTTGTCTTTAACAAATTTTCAAACTCGCATTCCCACATCGATATATACTTTGCATTGGGGTGTAACTTTTATATAAATTCTATTCTATCCAGACCCTTTTCGTAACAGTTTTTATTTGTATTATTTACTAAACTGTTCCATTCACTGCCTTTTAAACATTGCGGACAACCGTGATACACGCAACCATTGAACTCTAGGACAATTTCAGGATCCTTTGAGTAACCATCAACTAAATAAGGTCCAATTCTTTTTTTCTCCTTCAGGAGATAGGGCTGTCTGTATTTCTACCTTCATTTCTTTACTAGCCCAGGCCAACCACTTGATAGCTTTACTACTTTGGTTGTATGATCCACGATAACCTGGACTAGGTACTACACCCAATGTATTTTTTTCTAAATATTTGTGTAAAAACACGTTAGTACAGGCCCCCGATATAGTAATAGCTCCGCAATTAAGAGGATCTAGACCCGATGCTTTTTTGTAAAGTTCTCTAAATTTTGTAATTCCTTTTTGTAAAACTAACACATCTTGTACAGCGTATTCCTCTAATTCGGTCATTATTTTGTACGTGGATTTTTTACCTTTTTCACTGTACCATAAATCAAAGGCTTGTCGGTCCTTTTCATTCATAAATTCAGGTTGAAATACGGTCTTTTCGGGTAACGGACCTTCATAGTTTAAAGTGTCCTCATTTAAGAAAATATAGGGAAAAAACTGTTTTTTGTAACTACCCAATTGAAAGGTTTCTGTAAAGGCTCTCAAAGGAAGCGCCACGAAGGAATAACTACAAATAAACCTAAAATTTTGACTTTTAATAAAGAGAGCTAGAATTTTAGAGCCGTCGAATATGACGTCTGGTTTTACATGGTTATTAATTAACCAATTTAATATAAAATACGAATCAAAACCTTTAAAATTGTGGGCCACTATAGTCAAATTTTCAAATTTAGGTTTACTTATTTTTATTCGTTTATTGTTCCTTGTATAAGATGTCTCATCTTCTGTTTGGGTCAGATATTTCATAAACTTATCAACACAATCAAAACCTCTAAAAATTTGATAATCGTATTCGGTATCATTAATTTGCATGGCCGAAACTAATAGAACTGGGGTACGTTTAGAGTTCATATCAATAGTTTCACAGTCAATATAACAAAATCTAGTTTCTTTAAAAGTATCATTTTAGGAGGGTGCTCAATTTTATATCTGGAACAAGTTGTAAGACATTTATGTTTGTCATCGTGAATTTCTTTGCAACATTTTAAGCACCGTTTAATTTTTAAACAAGTGCCATTTTCTATGTGCAATTGGAAACATTCAGGCCCTTTAAAGTATCTATTACAGTTTTGACAGCGAGATATTTCAATCTGAGGGTCTTCGTGAAAGGTTTCAGAGTAACAACGCCAACATTTGGTTATTTGATTAAAACATTTGTGTTTTTTTGCATTCTTTGATTTAGTAAACGTTGTTAAACACGTATTGCAATACGACGTGGCCCCAAACATACTGGCTAAACCTTTAATGACGTGCATGTGTTGATCTATTTGTAATAAAAAAAAATTTTTCTCCGAAAACATTTCACCTTGATAAACCTTTTTGAAATTACCATTAGCACTGAAAATAACTATTTGGTACTCGGGTTGCAATACTTTTTGAAACATTGAAATTTTGTCTAAACTAACGGCACCAATAGGCACATTGGCCTTGGCATGAAGCTTTAACGCTTCTTCTTTTTGCAAAGGTCTATGACCTAGTTGTATACGTCTATAACGATTAAAATCAAAAGTCAAAGTACTAAGCTTTTGTTTCTTTAAATATGTTAAATCAGCAACCATCATCCCGCAAACGATTGGTCTTGATACGCATAGTTCATCATCGTTTATTATGGGTAAAAATTACCTTCCTTTCTGAATATATTTGTCGAGAGCTATCATCGATCTATTTTTAACAGATCGACGACCTGATATTGGTACATTAACGTTTAAAAATATAGCGTCGAGTCTGACATCACCCTCGAGAAAAACATTTCGCCGGCTTTGACTTACTTGACTAATGGCAGTCATTAATCTTTCAGCCGTTAACTCATTTAGGGCCATAAAATTTAAATTTATAGCATTTTCCAGTAAGTCAGACCTAACACAAAATCTAACGCTATTGTAACCTTGAGAAGATTCTAAAATTGTATCTATAATGGATTGAAAGATTTTTATCAAATGTTCATATACTTCTGTCAATTTGATCATATGAAGGTCTTTAAAAATAATTTTATATTCAGAGGCTAAACAGTTGAACTTTCGAGAGACCGTTTGGTTAACTTTTGATAATTCGTAAAACCTTTTAGGATTAAAATAGGAAAGATCCAAAGGCTCTTCTTCGTCTGATGACATGGTTTCTATTTGATCTTAGGCGCGACTTGAAATAAAACTCTTGACGTATACCTAGGAAACAAACTAAAATATCTAAAATAATATACACTATAAAGTTCTAAAATAAAAAGTATTAATTTTCTAAAAATACGTTTTAAAAATTCTTTATTGCGTACATTTTCAAATTTCTTACTCAGTTACAGGTATTTTCTTTACAACATTATCTATAAGACTGACAACTTCTGGTACTTCATCAAACTTTAAATTTAATTGTTTTTCGCGCATTTCCCCCCTATATTTTGTTAGTAAATAACCCGTATCTTTAAAATTTTCCAGTTCCAGCATTCCCGGGAAACATAGGGTCTGCTTTAGGGTACCGCATGGTTTGCTTAAACTTTTTTTAACTTCTTCTATCACGTCTATCGAAATACATATTCCATATATAAGGGGTTTTTTAAAAGCGTATCTTCTGATATCTATATATAATTTATTGTTTAATTTAACTAATTTTACACCGATATTTTCACTCTGATTAAATTTAATTTCGATAGTTTCCCACGTTTGATTTGCCGTCTAAAGACAATAATGATACAATTGGACATGCAGTTTTAACAATGCGGAAAATTAAAAAAATCTTACCATGTTCAAAGACATCGTGAGAATTTAGATAGTTTATGGTCGAGAGATATTGGCTCAAGTAATTGTACGCTACGAATTGCGGCGTTATATACTATATCTAGAACGGTCGACGTATCACGTTAAAATAAGTACATTTTGAACTATCATAGATATATATAAAATCTTGTTTCCGTTTTACAAAAACAGCTGTTAGTTATAACGGAGAAAAATATATTATAACCTTGACGTCATACGTATATTTCGAATTATCTTTGACGCCAACCAACCTTGTTTTTGCTTTATAAAAACACCTGTTAATTATAACGAAGCAAAATATAACACGGTATAGGCGCTATATTATTCACCTTCAGGTACAACGAATCCTCGGGTCCTAGCTAGTTTGATAGTATTTTATGGAACGAAGTCTATAACCAACAACTGTAAGTTATAAAGGAGCAAAATAAATTTTTATCATGGCTAACCTTGACGTCATACATCGAATTGTATTTGACATCAACTAACCTTGTCTTTACTTTATAAAAGCAACTGTTACTTATAAGAGAGAAAAATATATTTTATATACGTATATTTCGAATTATCTTTGACGGTAACCAACCTTGTCTTTGCTTTATAAAAGCAACTGTTATAAGAGAGAAAAATATATTTCGAATTATCTTTGACGTCAACCAACCTTGATTTCGCTTTATAAAAGCAACTGTTTATTATAAGAGATAAAAATATATCCTTTACAAAAGTAACCTTGGTTCGCTTGTTAAGGACTCTCGATAAGGGGATTCGAACTCGCGATACATAGAACAACGAGTTTAAAGGCAGATACGTTAACGAGCGAGCCAATGTTACTTGAGGGTGTATTCGGTTGATGACTATAGTACCGTGGATTTATTAATATAATATGATTCTTTCCCCCCGTGACGAAAAGTTTATCTGCTGGATAACCAGAGTTCTGATTCAGTTATTCTTGATTTTGAATGCTTAGTTCGTCGACGTTGATAGATTTTGTTTTTGCTTTTAATTTTTAATTGACAGTTTCTAGTTTTTGCTAACGCATTAGTCGAAAAAATCGTTTAGTTCTAGTTCTTGATAATATATCTACCAATAAAATGAAACCATATCCGACTGGATGCTATCAATGCGGCGGAAGCCTTATTGAGTTTCCAGATCACGCCGGACAAACGGTAATATCCTATTGGATAGAATCCCGTTGGATCGAATTCAAATTTCTAAAATTGTAGCCAAGTTTAAAACAATTTATAGCCCAAAGAGCGATTTTCTACTGAATGGGAATATTTAAATGGAAGAGCTTTCGACTGAATGGGATGGGTTTACACATATAAAATCATAGCGTTTTCCTTGAGGTGCCGGGCTCCAGTAGCGCAATGGATAAAGTGATTTGGATGATCGAAGAAGTTAAGCAGCATCGAGCGCCGTCAGTACTTGGGAGGGAGATCTCTTAATGGTAAGGTTAGATTACGTTAGGTATGGTTAGGTTAGGGTTAGACAATTTCCAAAAATGGAAGTTATTTTCTGAAATTTATTGAAGAATGTTATTGGTGAACACATATTATTTGCTGCAGTATCAAGAAGTTTAAAAAGAAAATCAATTTTATTTTTAGGTTAGTTTAGGTTAGGTTAGTTTAGGTTAGGTTAGGTTAGGTTTGGTTAGGTTAGGTTTGGTTAGGTTTGGTTAGGTCAGGTTAGGTTAGGTTTGGTTAGGTTAGGTTAGGTCAGGTTAGGTTAGGTTAGGTTTGGTTAGGTTAGGTTAGGTTTGGTTAGGTTAGGTTAGGTTAGGTTAGGTTAGGTTAGGTTAGGTTAGGTTAGGTTTGGTTAGGTTTGGTTAGGTTAGGTTAGGTTAGGTTTCGTTTCGTTTGGTTAGGTTTGGTTAGGTTAGGTTTGGTTTGGTTTGGTTTGTTTGGTTTGGTTTGGTTAGGTTAGGTTAGGTTTGGTTAGGTTTGGTTTGGTTTGGTTAGGTTTGGTTAGGTTAGGTTTGGTTAGGCTTGGTTAGGTTAGGTTAGGTTTGGTTAGGTTTGGTTAGGTTAGTAATATTTTATAAATCATTTAACAATGTTACGCCTTTTCCAAAATATTGAAATTTAGCTTCATTGACTTCTCAAATAATATGCCTTTTCCAAAACATTACTGTTATGTTAGGTTAGGTTTGGTTTGGTTTGGTTAGGTTAGGTTAGGTTAGTAATATTTTATAATTCATTTAACAATGTTACGCCTTTTCCAAAATATTGATGTTTAGCTTCATTGACTTCTCAAATAATATGCCTTTTCCAAAACATTACTTCTATGTTAGGTTAGGTTTGGTTAAATTAGGTTAGTAATAATTTATAAATCATTTAACAATGTTACGCCTTTTCCAAAATATTGAAATTTAGCTTCATTGACTTCTCCAAAAATATGCCTTTTCCAAAACATTACTGTTATATTAGGTTACGTTTGGTTTAGTATTTTCTGCAATAACAAGAAGTTTAATAGGAAAATCAATAGAAAAATAGGATTGAAAGAAAAGTTCATGATTGGAAAACCGCCCAAATTGCGGTATTCGGTCTAATGGGATTCGGTCGAACGAGACATTCGATCCAATGGGATTCGACCCAATGGTAGACAATCCGGACAAGCGTTTTATTGCGATGGAGATCTCAATTGTCCTTTAAGACATCACACTGTTTTTGTAACAAAAAATAATCACATACACCCGATAGAAGAAAAATTTCAACCTTTGAGTCCGGATAGAGTGTGTTTAGTATGCGGTACGTATTCGTCAGCGAAGGACGTTCGTAACGCCGAATGTTCCGAAGAAGGTGCAACTTGTCGGTTTACGGCTAAATCCGTTATAAAAGCGAGAGGCACCACGACCGTACACTATAAAATTTGTTTTTTTTGGCATTTAAAAACCACCAAATGCGACACGAAAAACCGTTGCTTCAAATGCGACAAACTTTACCTGATGAGAGAAAATCATCTTTGTGTAAAAAATAAAAAATAATAATAAAAAATGTAAGTACAATAAAACACACTTTAGTTATGACGAATAACTTAAATTACAACAAAATACACTGAAATACACTAAAACTACAATAAAAACGCACCAAAACACAGTAAAACACAATAAAACCACACCAAAACACAGTAAAATACACTAAAAGTACAATAAAACACTCTAAAACTACACTTTACCATAATAAAACACACTAAGGTACAATAAAACTACAATAAAACACAGTAAAATACACTAAAAGTACAATAAAACACTCTAAAACTACACTTTACCATAATAAAACACACTAAGGTACAATAAAACTACAATAAAACACAGTAAAACCCAATAAAATACACTAAAAGGACAATAAAGCACTCTAAACTACACTAAACCATAATAAAATACACTAAGGTACAATAAAACTACAATAAAATACAGTAAAACACAATAAAATACACTAAGGTACAATAAAACTACAATAAAACACAGTAAAACACAATAAAATACACTAAAAGTACAATAAAATACACTAAAAGTACAATAAAATACTCTAAAAGTACAATAAAATACACTAAAAGTACAATAAAATACTCTAAAAGTACAATAAAATACAGTAAAACACAATAAAATACACTAAGGTACAATAAAACTACAGTAAAACACAATAAAATACACTAAGGTACAATAAAACTACAATAAAATACAGTAAAACACAACAAAATACACTAAGGTACAATAAAACTACAATAAAACTACAATAAAATACAGTAAAAGTACAATAAAATACACTTTCTAGTTGAAGAGGTTTATATTGAAATAACATTGGGAGAAAAACGTTCCAAAAATGATTATTTCATACACCTACTGTTTTATCGTGACAGATGTTCGTAAAAATGCTATGGTAAGTTGGTTCAAACGAAAACATCATAATAATATTGGCTTGATATTGGGAATGTAGGTAAGGAAATTTATTTCGTTTTACTTTAATGTTATAAATACATAATATATAAATTAACTAATAATAATAAACTAAATAAACTAATAATAATAATAAACTAAATAAACTAATAATAATAATAAACTAAATAAACTAATAATAATAATAAACTAAATAAACTAATAATAATAATGAATGAATGAAATTGATTTTTATTGTGCATAAAAAAAACTATACAAGTAGTTCACTAGATTATGCACAGTAGAGTGTTGAATACAATTACAGGATATTTACATTTTTACATAATAATTACAAAAACTATGTTGGCTAACAGATTTGTTTAAGTTTCATTGAAAAGATATCGAACTGGTTAGAAAAATTGTTATAAGTTTTTTGCATACGATAGATTGGATTTAGATCTTTACAAGGCACATGAAAAGTTACGTTTTTACGAAGACGAAGGGGAACCAAAAAGTTTAGTTTAGCAAGTAGCTCACTCAATGTAATTTGATCATGAATTAATTTATGTAGGAATTTAATGTCTATCATTGATAAGTGATAGTCTATGGACGGAAGGCCCAAGTGATTTAATAAATTAAGATAGTCGTAATCTAGATTACGCAAGAAGAATGTATGGACATATGAAACAAATTTACGCTGAACGGCCTCTATGCATTTCCGTAGGTAAGTACTACAGCCACTCCAAGCTATCGAACCGTATACAAGACGTGAGCGGACAAGACTGAGGTAGAGCAGTCGGAAGTGTTTAAGGGATTTGAGGGGCCTACATAGTTTTAAAGCCACTCCCAATGTCCTACGGCAACGATTTACGGTACAGGTTACCTGCTCCCGAAAAAGCAAGGCACTGTCGAATATAACACCGAGGTCGGTTACCCTTAACACTCGAGGAATGGGAGAGTTCCCAACCTTATAAGGAAAGCATATTTTTCTACCTATGCGCCTAGTGAAAGCGACCTGTTGGGACTTAGTAGGATTGACAGGCAAATTATTCCTGTCGCACCACGCCGTTATTACGTTTAAATCAGCTTGGAGAGCCGCGCAGTCATCAGAGGAATTAATTATTTTACAGACCTTATGGTCATCCGCAAAGGCTATTAATTTTGAGTATTTAATTAAATATTGCAATTCGTATACGTATAAGTTAAATAACAAAGGGCCAAGAGATGAACCCTGTGGAACCCCGCAATTGACCTTGTACTCAACGGAGGTGAGTACACCATTACACTTAATACGGTTAATTCTTTGGTGTAAATAGGAACTAAACCAACCAAGAAGCTCACCGCCAACACCCAATATGCGCATTGTATCCAGTAAATAGTCATGGGAAACACGATCAAAAGCCTTGGCCAAGTCGAGATATATGACATCGACTTGACCACGACTTTCGACCTCCGGTGCCACGTAGTCCATGAATGCCGCATGGTTCGTGTCAACACTCCTCCCCGGTACGAAACCATGCTGACAATCATTTGGAAAGGTATTAAACCACTCCTGTAATTTAGTATGTACAAGCATATCGAATAGCTTGGCATGTGTGGATAATAAAGATATGGGACGATAATTTTTAACGTCACAAGCTGCGCCAGATTTAAATACAGGGGTAACCACCGCTTCTTTCCAAATGGTAGGGAATGTCTGTTTCGTGATAGATAAGTTATAAATATGGGCAAGCGGCTGTAGTAAGAGGTCATGGCAACCTTTTAAAATAAAGGCTGGTATACCATCCGTGCCGGTGGACTTTTTGTTGGGGAGTTTGGTAATAGCACTATTAATGTCGTTATGCGTGAAAAACATGGAGGATAATGCGTTATGCCTGATAGAAGATGAGTCATAATCATAGCGACTATTGAATGGAGTACTATTTACTGATATTCGAGAGAAATGGTCCCCGAAATGAGATGCAAGCAACTCAGGATCAGTTACCATTTCCTTGTCAATTTTCAGGGAGATGCGATGGGAAACATCTTTGATGTTACCGTTAACAAAGTTCCAGAATTTCTTAGGATGAGTTAGTGCGTCACGACAGACACGTTTACCCTCGAAGTTTTTATCACGCTTTGAAAATTGTCTTACTAGTGCCCGTTGTTTTTTATAGTTAATAAAATCAGGCAGGAAGGCTGTACGCTTATATTTCTTAAAGTAGTATTTCTTGCGACAAATGGCAGAACGCAACTCAGAAGAGTACCATTTCGGAAATGAAGAGGTTCGATTACCGACCTGGATAGGTATGGCAGCATCCATAGCGCGCTTAATATAGAGTGTCAACAATTCAGCGCAATTATTAACATCTTGGCAATTTAATATGGATAGCCAATCGCAGTCGCGCAAGGTATTGTAGAGGTGAAAATAGTTCCCATTCATGAATTTATATGATGAGTTCAGTATGAGGGGTGGTGGACACGAGGGAATCGGATAATTAACGAGAAAGGGAGGATGATAGGCATCCGGGTTAACATAAGGTTCACTTAAAGATAAAATATCCAAGTCATTAACATTAGCTAAGCATAAGTCCAAAACATTATCACAAGAGTTTCTTAAGTCATTAAATTGCCTAAGATTATAGAAATAACATATCTCGAAAATATGACGCGCTTTTTTAGTAGTAAGGGTGGTGCAGCCCAGAGTGTCATTAGTGGTCCAGTGCACACCTGGTAAATTAAAATCTCCAAGGAGTAATAAATTGGTGTCCTGGTCAGGTAAGTCTTTGAGAAGGCGTTGTTTAAACGTATAATAAATGGTGTCATTGGAAGAAGGGGGAAAATAGACAGCGCCGATTAAGATAATAAACTAAATAAACTAATAATAATAAACTAAATAAACTAATAATAATAATAAACTAAATAAACTAATAATAATAAACTAAATAAACTAATAATAATAAACTAATAATAATAATAAACTAATAATAATAATAAACTAATAATAATAATAAACTAATAATAATAATAAACTAATAATAATAACAATAAAACTACAATAAAACACTCTAAAACTACACTAAGGTATAATAAAACTACAATAAAGCACAGTAAAACACAATAAAATACACTAAAAGTACAGTAAAACACTCTAAAACGACACTATACCACAATAAAATACACTAAGGTACAATAAAACTACAGTAAAACACAATAAAAGTACAATAAAACACTCTAAAACTACACTATACCACAATAAAACTACAATAAAACACACCAAAGCACAGTAAAACATGTTTACACTAGACCGCCAAGAAGAAAAAACACTGAATTTTTGAAAGTAATTTATTTGTCTTAGTTTTCCCAGTTTCCCAGGTTTGTACGAACCCTGAATTCAACCTCGTACAGATAGGCAGTTCAGCGTTATTATGAAAAATGCAGAAATAATATCCTCATAAAAAGTTCACGACAATGTTTATTGGTAACATTTATTTTCTGTTTTTCTTTACAATTAATTGACAAGAGATATTTCATTAAGAAATACAATGAAGAGCTATTGTTGTTATTTATTTGTCTTTGATATTTCTTTTTTCGTTAGTAAATATATTACCTTTATCTTCTTTTAGGTTATTTGATAGATCCAAAGTATGAAAAGGTACATTTGGATTACTTATCAAAGCCAATGCATGTTTATGAGCAACATCCCTATTTTAAAATACAAATCTTTACATTAAATCACGTAATTATAAGAATAACTTGTACGAATATACACCATTTAACTCCTATATTATCTAAATAGAGTTCCTCAATGGAGACAGTTTTTTCATAACAGCCAAAATCTGTTCCAAAGCTTCCGGGACCATTGTTTTTATACACAATGTAAGGTAGATTTGATTTTCTTTTTACTTACTCTTTAAAACTAACCTGATAAATTACATCTTTTTTGTACATTTTATATTTTTCATGTAAATGGAAGCTTCGAGATCTGTAGCACCTCCAGGAGGAGTCTGGATATTTTTCCTTTAGTTCAGTTTTGAACTGTCGAAATAATATACGGTTCTTTTCTTGATCGGTATCCTTTTCTTTATGGAATGAGTTGGCCATTTTCAGGCCCTTATGGATGACAAAAGCGTTATTTAAAACTGAAAATTTGTATCCTACAACGTGTAATTCGCAAACCTGCAAAGATATTAATCAATGGGTTAATTATCGATTGTTTCTTCTTTCTACACACGGTGGTATCTTGGTCTTACTTGACTTTTAAATTAAAGTCATATTGTCTAAACCTTTCATCATGATAAGGCGCTGAATTTCTGCTGAAGAAGAAAGGTTCCCAAGGATCGCTCCACAAGACTTCAAAAATGACAGCTAACTTATTAGTCATTGGTTCTCTATACCAGGCTTCGTAGTCAATATGTTTCTGACATTTCCAACAAAGCGCGATGTAAAAGAGGTGGGCGTCCATCATTTCCAAACGTTGTCCGTTTTATCCTTGGGTATTTGGGCTATTTCTTTAATTTCGAATGCGGGTACAACGTAAACAGTTTTATCATCTTTTCGAAAGAGCCTATTTTCTCAGGCATACTCCAGGAACATTTCGTGAAGGTTATAGTTGGGCATCATATCGACGTCTAAGACTAATGCAAATTCTGTGGTGGAATTTCTTCTCGCCACCTTACGTAATAACGTTATAACTTGGAGGTAGGTTAGGTTTAGACACGTTAGGACGAGTCCTTACGTTTGGTACTGGCCCGTAAACGGGGTAGCCTCTGCCTCTACCGTTAGCTTTAGTACGATACTAATAGAAAAATTAGACGTGAATTGTTTTGAATACGAATGACTTGAAAGGAGAGTATTTACACACGCTTACTTTTCTGTGATTGTATTTTGAAACTAAGTACTGGTATTTGATTCCGTTTGGGCTGTCAAATCTTTGTTCCTTTTGTAAGCATAACTCTACACCCGTATCAGTCCTTTCCAGTAAGGCATTACCGATCCAAACCTCTACTGTATCCGCTACGTTATGAACTTGACACATTTTCATTTAAAAATGATAAAACTTTACCGCCACCCCATAATATACGTTACTTACGTGTACCTTTTAATTTCCATTAAAACAATACCAAAATCAAAATAAACTCCTAGACAAAAGGTTGAAATTCTGAGTCAAACTAAAAATTACAATGGATTGCGCAACTTCCAGCAGAGACCTATCATTAACCCTTGGCAATGTACGTTTAAAGCTATCCATTCTCGTCTCTTATCAATGACGTCACAGATACAGTTGAAGAAGAGAGGAGTTTCCCAATAGACGGCGCACGGTGTTTTCCCGCCAATGACGTCACAGATACAGTTGTAGAAGAGACAGGACTGCCAGATTCCCGCGCAGTGCTTTCCCGCCAGGGGGCGCGCGAGTTTTCCCGCGAGGGGGCGCAGCCGCCAGGTGGCGCTGTTGGGGGCGTGGCATAATGACGTCATAGGTCGTTGACACAGTGACCTTGACATTCTACACCTACACTCTACACCTACATTCTTCACCTACGGAGGTACGAAGTGTGGGTCTATACTACTATAATTGTTGGGGTTAGACCTACCACCCTTACCCATATAAATTGGGGTAACATGGGCCATACGCCATTCACCATGTACGGATTTCTCCCCCAGAGACAGGGTAAATAGTTTTTGTAGAGGAAGAGCTAACGACGAGCTACAATTTTTGAGTACTCTATTGGTAATCCCGTCAGGACCCGAGGCACTTTGGAGGGCAGACTTGACTTGTAACACGCTTGGGAAAAAATCATCCATTAAAGGCAATTTAGGGAAATCTGAGACAACAGGTAACGCAACTTGAGTAACCTTAAAGTTTTTGACTAGGGATTGATTAAGGCTTTGAGCTATTTCAAATTCAGAATCAGTCTTTTCACCAGTGGAGAGACGAATTCCTAGCTTGGATGTATGGAAACTTTTAATAAATATCATAATTCTACCCCAAGAGCGGGTGAGACGATCTTTACGAAACAGACTATAGTTAGGTAAATTGTAGATTGCATCATCGTGATTTTTTGAAGCCCACGTTTCACAAATACATATACAATCCGCATCACTGGTGGAGGCCAAGGCATTTAGTTCATCACCCTTACCATTAAGAGATAGCACAACTAAACTTGTGTCACGAGGGTCAGGTTGTTGTGAGACACTGGAGGGGTGCAGTAGTCTGACGTTTGAATTGCATTTGCGTTCTGTGTAACGAATGTCTGATTGTTGTGATACGCTGGAGGGGTGCAATAGTTTGACGTTTGAGTTGTGTTTGCGGTCTGTGTCACGAGGGTCTGATTGTTGTGATACTCCATGATACTATGTAGCATTCTGATTGTCTGAAGAACATATCACTAATGATGTTATAGGCATAGCCAATATCTTCCAGAGAGTTATTATGATCGAGGACTCAAAATAGCAGGGCATTATACTTGCGAAATTCAGAGCTTTGAGTGTGTACATGGGTGCTCTTAGACTGCAGATATTTAGGTACCGAAGTAATAGAACCAACTGTAGATTGTTCACCTGAAGGAACATGAGGAGTATGAGAGCCTGTAACAATTTCAGGACCGAATTGAATTGTCCTTTTAATCGTAAGTTTTTTCGCAGCAGATAGTGGTGCCGACGTTGTAGTAGTAGGACCTGTAGATTGGAGCTCTTGCAAGACTGGGGGCTCCGGAGTATTAGTGGAGGAATTTTGTGTAGAACTTTAATAACGGTTTCAAGGGTGGAGGCTTGCTTATTAGAGGAATTGTCAGTGATCTGGTCATCGAAAACCTGCTCTCTAAGGGACGTAACAGTGTCTGGAAGGAGGACGTGACGAGCCCTGTTGTGAATGATGTCAACTCTCATGGTAGAAATAATTTGTGAATTGAGGTTGAGGGCTTTGCGTAAACTAGCGAGATCTGACTAACAAGATTCCAAGCATTCGGTGAAGGACTTTAGTTCAAGACCTGAGTTCAGTATGGTCTTGTAACATTGCCTGCCGAGTCTCTGGAAGAGATGCTAGATCAGAGTGATCTTCGGACAATTTTTCAATCCGAATTTCAGCTGAGTGAGGAAACCATACGACACAAAATCAACAACCTGTGCTTAGTATTTGATAATGTCCATCGCATTTTTTCTTTTCTCCTTGACCATTGTATCTATATCCGGTGGCAGGCAAAATGGGTGCTGGCGATACGGTGGCAGGCAAAATGGGTGCTGGCGATGCGGTGGCAGGCAAAATGGGTGTTGGCGTTCCGGTGGCAGGCAAAAAGGGTGCTGGCGATGCGGTGGCAGGCAAAATGGGTGCTGGAGATGCGGTGGCAGGCAAAATGGGTGTTGGCGAACCGGTGGCAGGCGAAGTGGGTGCTTGCTTGAGTCTCCTTTTTGCCCCGCGCCGTTTCTCGCTGCCGTATCTCTTTTTTGCTTGTAACGCCATTAAAGAGAATTTGTAAGCATATAATCTTTCATCAAATAATTATTACTTATAATTGAAATTGCGTCACTCGTTACTTGAAATTCTCCTTCACCGGGCCAAGGAGAATGGGTACGGAGTAGTTTCGAAGAGTAGAAATCGTAGGTAGCTGTGATGTGAACTCCCAGAACGGGTGAACCGGGTGGGTTGAAAAAGTGGTGATCGCGTCCTATTAAAACGTTTACCCAAGTTCTACGTTACCATAGAAACCAAACCTCTTGCCAGTACCCTGTAGCTCACGCCATCTAGTGCCGCGGTTTGGAGATATAATGATAAAATAGAAAAAAGGCTTAGTTTTGGCGGTTTTGGGTTTGGCAAGGTCGTCATCTGTCTTTGATTGAAAGTTTTTCCAACAAATTTTTAATGTGAAAATGGGAAAATATTGTGTGTACAAAAGTTGTAAAAACTACAACATGTCAGATGAGTCCCGTAGTCAAGGCATAAAATATTATCCAGTTCCAAAACCAAGGAAAAACTATTTTAAATGTATGCTGTTGCTTATGTCAATAAACCGTGAGGATATAAGAACTAATAATGATGTTAAGTCACATCATTATGTCTGCTCTATGCATTTGATTGGTGGGAATGGGCCCACAGATGATAATCCTGATCCCTACAATAATAACGTGCAGGTAGGGAATTGTTTTAGTCTAAAATTGTAGTACTAAATTTACAATCATAATCATTTATGATAGGCGAACATTACTTTGGAAAGCAGTTCTTATTCAAATTCTCCGCAAGCTCAAGAAATAGGTAAGTTTCCTAATAGTTAACCTAGGCTGTGCATATTTTAACAGGGTTCAAATTTTTCAAGTTGTTCGAAATTCAGCTTCAAGTGACCATATCTATGGCCTAGGCCTGCTATCTGAGAAGAATGTTGGAACACCGTTAAATATAATTGAGCCAGTGGTAGAAAATGAAGAATCTTCTGAAAATAGTGCAGTTTGGGCTACAACTGCTACATTTCCGCTAAGTGGACCAACTCCAGTTTTAGATCAACCTTCAAATTTCACAAATACAGAAACTGCATCATTTTTAATAAATGAGCGCACCTCGGAATCAGAGTGCCTTACACTTGAAATGGAAGTATATTCTCAGAAAAAACTAGCCCGATAATTTTTAAGTTATCAGATGGAAAACTTTGACGCATGTTATTGGTCCTTGGAAATTTTGCACGAATCTGAAGCCAATGTACATGGTTTAAAATGCCTAAGATTTAGAAGAAGTGGTTATAGTTTATTTGTAGTTGAACTATCGAAAAATTTTACACAAAACATTTGGTTTTCTCGTCAAGTTCTGTAAAGTCAGCAACTCCATTACGTGTTTCAAAGATCTGCTGGATGTGTTGCTTGAAATTAATAATTGGTAAACTTGCCAAGGCATTGATGGAGAATTGTTTACGTATTTGAAAGACAAAAATCTTTAGCCTGCATATGTTTGCATGGTAACCCAATCAATTCGATCCCAAAATTATGAGAAATTATTTCTTAGCCAATTTTCAAGACTTTGCCGGTCTTGCCGGAAAACGAAGATTGTTTTAAAGAATCGAAAACGAAAAGTAAAATTCTTTGGAAAACGTGCCAATTTTCGTTACTTCACGGGAGAGCAGATGAAATACAGAGTTTAAATATTAAATAAAAAATAAGGCGTTGAAAAAAAAGGAATAATGTAATGGAATTGAAGGTAAGAAGAGCTTTAAAAAGGACGAAATTGTTATGTCTGAGGAGGCAAGTCTTGATTTTGAAGAAATAATCAGAAAAAATCCATTTGAGAGCAAATCGGTTTTCCAAAAGTTATTGATGAGCGAACAATTGAAATCACTCCAAACAAAAAATCCAGGCCAAGAAAATTGCATGCAGCAATAATACAGTGGTGTATTTCGATAAAAGCAAGGTCTCCTTGTGCATACGAAGCCGTGCGTCAAGTAATTTCATTGCCTTCTCAGCGAACTCTTCATAATTACTCCTTGGACCTAACTACAAAAAGTGGATTTAACGATGGAAATGAGAGGAAAAATTGATATAAAAAATTTGGACGAACACCAAAAGTATTTCACGTTAATCCTTGACGAAATTCAAATAAAACAGGAATCAACAGCAGTACAGCAAAATTAATTGGAGCTGCAAATCTTAATGAACTCCGAAATAAAGTTATTCAATTAGAACATAACATTAAAGGAAAGGTTGAAATTGTAATCATAAACTTGGCAAACCACATTCTTCGTTCATGGTCAGAGGACTGACGACCAATTTTAAGTATCCATTCGCGTTTTTTCCTTGTGGATATCTACACGCAGAAGAGTTATATTCCTTAATTTGGGAGGGGATCGATAATTTACAGGCAGCGGGATTTCGAATTCTCGCTGTGGTATGTGATAAAGCTTCCACGAATATGAAATTAATTAAAATTTGTACGGAGATTGATAGAGAAGTAAACAATCACAGAGTGGGGTATAAAACCAAAAATCCTTTCAATAACGGTGAACCCTTGTATTTCGTGTCGGATGTTTGTCACATAAAACTTCTAAAAATGGACTAAACAACAGTGGTAAAATGAAGAAACACAAAGATGGTTCAGTTAAACCAATCAGACTTTTTAAAAAAATGGAAACCATTTGCTATGGCAGCATATAGATGATGCTTATGAAATTGATTCAAAGTCCTTGCTAAGGTTAGCGCCCAAGTTGACATACAATCATGTGTATCCTAATGCACAAAGTTGTATGAGAGTAAAGCTTTCAACCTAAATCCTGAGCAGTACTACCCCCAACGCTGTCGAGCAATTGGTAGTTCTTTATTGTTCTTAGATTTTATCTTGCAGAACTATATTTCAGACATGTAGATGTATTCTGATTTAAATAACACGAAATTTAAATATAATAAATATCCTAGTGAATCGACAATCGTACACAGCGCGAGAACAAAAGCCGAATAGCTTTCTAGGAAACGAACGCCAAACAAAATTTCTTTTTGAAAGACCCCCCCAGATTTTTACTTTTGCGCTCTTTAGAGCAGCGAAAGTATTGTTCCGACCCTTGCTGGAACGCTGGGCGCCTTTTTTCCCCCCTTTTTCCCCTTATTTTCGCGTGCGCGTTCGGATATTTCCAACTAAATAAATATTTTGAATTTCAAATTTCCCGTGATTTTTCGACTCGAATTTCACCCGTAGTTCACGTTACACCTCATAGGTGGCGTAACGTATTTAATTTCAATCGAAATTATTTTTCTGTCGGTGCCGGGCCTCGAACCTGCGATGTCCCAATCCATACGAGACGTCAGTGAAGACGCCCGCCCGCGTACGCTACCACGTAGCTACGCTCGCTTATAACAGAGAGCGAGTTAAGTTAGAGTCAAGAGAAGAGAGAGGTATCCTAGAAGGATATGGATCCCCCCCCCATCTTCCCGACGCGCGCTCCACTGGATGCAGTCATATATATATATATATATATTGTATCGCATGGCGGTAGAGGAGAGACAGACAGACTTCGCACGCGCGCCAGACTGCCTTTAGCGCTGTGTTCCTTGCAATTTTTTTGCAATTTATAATTATTATATATCTTTTTAATCCTAGGCAAGATTAGATTTCTACTTGGGAACTTAAACATTACAATTAATATTATCATATTAATCAAAAAAGAAATTAAAGATCTCGCCAACGGAAGGCGCGATAAGCAGAGAGAGTTTTTTAATTTCACCAATGATATCGTTTTTGAAGACTCGTCTGCTTAAAAGTTAGGGTCAAGGTTTTATACGCGTAAGAATGTTGAATGTATTAACAAAATGAAACTCGAGTCAGCGTTTTATAACTATAACTAGTTTGGGACGAAGGTATCATTGCTCACTATTAGTTTGGCAAGTTCAAAATTAAATGATCACTTAATGTAACTGACATAAAATAATAGGTAGATTTATGCAGAATTAACTAATCAATTTGGCAGTTTCCGCTCTCGCCGGGTTCATCGACTAATATTAATATATTATAAAAATATTATAATTATAAAAATAAAATCAACAACTCAAAGATATAAAATGAAATTTATGATCAAAATGAAACTAATATCAATCAACGACAAACTGAATCAACTAATCATTTTGGCAGTTTCCACTCTCACTGGGTTCATCGACTAATAACAGTTACGTAAGTGATAATTGTAAAAATAAAATCAACAACTCAAAGATATAAAATGAAATTTATGATCAAAACGAATCTAATTTCAATCAACGACAAACGGAATCAACGTGTTCATCTCTCCATTAACGGAAATATGAAATTTCTATATGAAACATGAAAGTGCTATCTACCTTACAATTTTTAGAAATGTAATTTTAATCAATGAAACATACATAGGTTAACTAATTAGAAGTCGCTAATTTGATTTTTATACTTAAAAAAATTATATTATTGAAGTACTAAATTTAACGATGGTGTAGATAGTACCACTAGAGTATTCAAGGATTGATTACGTTAATATCAACGTGTTAAAAAAAGTATTCAATTATAGTTTGGAATTCCAATTTAAATTTATACAGTTTTTTAAATGCCCATTGAGAATGAGAGACTGTCACTGAATGTTGAAGACCTCCAGTCTCTGCCAAGTGATTTAAATTTCAGACCCTCTCTGTGAGAAAGGGGCAATTAAATTAACAAGACTTACAAACTGACATCATCCTTAAATTAAATAAGGACTATAAATGAAAACTTAAATCAAGGTATTGAAGGTTTAATTAGCGTTACTATGAAAGTATCAAATATAAAATTTACAACTTAAGCTCATCAATAAAAGGAACATTAAGATAATTATTAATAGGCATTAACAAATTACAACTTAAGCTCATCAATAAAAAGAATATTAAGATAATTATTAATAGGCATGAACAATTTACAACTTAAGCTCATCAATAAAAAGAACATTAAGATACTTATTAATAGGCCTTTCCTATAATGGAGGTAGTAAAACTGTACCAGTCCAGAAAGAACATATAACTTTGTTTAAGAATGGATTAGCAATATTTTACTATTTTGCTGAAGTGTGTACCTTATTCTAATGTTAGGAAAGGATTTTAAAATATCCATGCGGTGGCATAACTAGTTAAATATCAGTAACAGTTGAAAAACCTTGGCCTAACTTTTAGGGTGGTCTGCTACAGTATAAGGTACAATTCGTTCTGTAATATAAATCGGTTACATAATAATAAAAATATAAATTTAAATAAGATTTGCAAACGCTTCAGAAACTCCCGTTACTCGGACCCCGATACACTAAAGACCGAGGCTTAAACCTCCTGAGCGTCCGTAGCTTGCGGCCATCTTTATTCTTTACATGGGATCGTCACTCGTCAGCCTCGTCTATGTTTGGAGGGAGGCACAATATTCATACCCCTTTTTCATGGACAAATAAGGTAGAGGGGAAGCATGGGCCAAGAATGGGGGAAACTACGAGTCTCTACTCCTACAATACACATCCGTGATATTACTAAGTCTCCAATCCAACGTCAGCAAGATCATGGACAAAACAATACTGAAGCCTGAAGGACCGATGGCAAAGGGAGAAAGTTGAAAAATGCTTGTTAATTCGTCTTTTAGCGACAGATAGCAGTGAGCACAAAAATTTGTGCAATAGAGGGCAAGATGAGATGTCATAAATAGGGAGTAAATATTCACTAACTCACTATCAACCAGTATGGGAAATAAGGATATTTTTAAAATAGTCCTTGGGACCAGTGACCCACCTAGTCCCCGAAATAATTAACTGATCTCCGGACTGGTCCCAGCCTTTGTTCTCCTGTAGATTTGCAATTAATAAACTGGTCCTGAGGACCAGTAACCCCCACTTCTTGAATTAAAAAAACTAGTCCAAGCAATTATTTAACTGGTTTTAAACCAGAGTGCTATTTCCCAGACTGCTATCAACCCAAATTCATTTCAGTTCGAATTAACAAACTGCTTTAACACTGAACCAACTATGATTCCCCAGGCTCATGTACGGAAGCCATTTTGGTAGAAATTGGCTCGTCGCTTTAACGTGTAGTGTGTACCCAGTTTTTATGAATAAAATGGTTAGAATTTGTTGTTTGAAGAGTTGTAGAGGCTCAAGTAAAAGAGAAAACTTGTGCTTCCTTCGAATACCGGGCAGTTTAAAAAACCAAGGAGAAGCAACGTACAAATCCGCTAAACGACGTAACCTTTGGTAACAAAAGTTGGGCCTTGGAGCTGAGTCCTTAAAGGGAACATACTAGAATATGTTCAAAGCATTTCGTCTCGGGTATATATTATCCTACAAATATTAGGTTCCAGTTCACTCATAGAACAGATTTTGTTAATTACTTATTTAATTAAACTGTAAACCAAATTCTTACTAGATTGGTTTTATTCATAATCGGAATGCTATTTTATAAACAATGGAAAAAAACCGAAAATTTTAAATTTGCCGGGGTCAATGAATATAGTAATACTAATTCTAGTCAATAGAGGGCGCGCATAAGTGAAATCTGGCCGGGGCCATCTTGTTTAAAAATCATGTTTGCTATAAAAATAATGTATTCATTTATCTTTGAGTAACTCTTAAATCTTTTTGACAAAGTGTAAAGAAATGTGATGTCAAGTGATAAAAATCTTAAAATGTAAACTATAAAAATAGCTGATAATTTTAGTTTCTTTTTGCGTATCTGAACTGAAAACTTTTAATTGCATCTTCCATTGTAGGTCGTTTGTACGAAGATGCAAGGTTTGGGAGGGATTTAGAAGTTATTTTTTTCCCTTCTTTATGTTGTTCCGCCATCAATTGTTCTAAATATGCATATGTGCTTTCCTCTTTAATTTTTTTGAACTGTGCTAGCCCGCTTTTACTTTGGGATATACAAGTTTGTACCTTATACTACCATCCGCCTTTCTAGCTTGCTTTTTATTACTATTTTCATTAAAATGCAAAGGAGCTGTTATAAGTCGAGCAGTCATTCCACGAAGAAAATAGTGCGTAGATTTAGGAGCAAAATGGTTTATAACTTTGTTGAAAATTTCTGCGCTAGAAGTCTGTTCGTAAGGTGAAAGCTGCCTCACATCTCGTACAAGCCTCAATGTCATTTTCCAATTCAATAAAGGAATCCGTTTCTCTAACCAGCCACTTTCGAGGAGGTCCCTCAAGTTCCCCATTTTCACAACAGCCTAAAGGGAAATAATGGCCCACATGGATATCCAGAATATGATTAAGCATGGGTAGCCATTTTGCAACCATAATCTCTGGTTCTCCATCACTTGTAGAAGCTAACAAATAAATGTGATTAGCTATACTGTTAGCCCATTCTCCAAGAATT
Organism: Phalangium opilio; assembly: GCA_019434445.1. Taxonomy (NCBI): domain Eukaryota; kingdom Metazoa; phylum Arthropoda; class Arachnida; order Opiliones; family Phalangiidae; genus Phalangium; species Phalangium opilio. The sequence goes on along the minus strand of JAEQBA010003551.1, from coordinate 58,397 downwards.
GAGTACTTTTTCTTCTTTCCTAGCGTTTTCAATTTACTTGCAAATCCCTTATTAATGTGCCAACAATCAAACAGGTGGATTGCATCTGGATGGCACTTTTTTAAATATGATCTAATTTGAGCGTGACGATCTGTAATTATGTGAGAGATTGACAAGCCTTTTTTAAGGAACAACGAATAAGATCTTTTTCCATATAGGATCTCCCTCCAATTTCATTCGATTGCACAAAGGAAAAATGGATTACTTTGTTTTCAGATGTTTCAACAATAGTATAGCTCCCATATTTGGCTGAGTAACCAGGAGAATCTGAGGGACCAACACCAGCGAATATTAATTTCTTTCCACGGAATTTTTCAAACAAACGTTTTTGTTAAATATCCCATACGCGCTCAACTGCCGGAAACAAGTAACTGGACTCAATGCGGAAATAGGTTCTATAAGAACACGTTTGCACACCAATGAAATTTAACATTGTGGAATGGTTTTAGGGCAAGATCCTGTAAACAAAATTGCCGCTGAAAGCGAAATATTTCCTTTTACTCGCTTGTTGGTTATGTTAACTTCATTTTGCGAATAAGTGACATTTCTACACGTCACCTTATGACAAGTTGCTGTTACCTTCATTAGTGATCCAACATTGAACAACCAACAAACAATTTGACAATCACAAGTAGCGTAGCTTTAGCAGTTTTAAAATACAAGATTCATGGACTATGAACTTCCTATTTTTATCATCTGGTGTATTATGTGAGAAGTTTTCAGCAGTACTTTCCATTTCTGAAATTGGTGGGCGGTAACTCAAATCAACATTTACAGAATCTGATTCAGCTTCACTACCGCAAGGTTTTGAAGTAAATATTTGTTGGGGAAGGTCAGTTTGTAATCGATTAATTTCGCTTCTGGTAACAAAACCCGCAAAGGTACATTTGATTGGAACCATTGGATCTGAACATCATTTTGTAAAGATAGTTTTCTGAATACCTCTCGTAACCATTGGAATGCGAGCTCGCATACGTTTCGATTTAGTGATACATTTATCACCCAGAATTGTTGTTCGTTCTTTAGAGGTTGGCGTGACTGTATATAAAGAGGCCAAGGTTCCCGTCGTTGTCTTAAACTTGTTAAAAATTTCACCATCGTCAGAATTTTGAATGGTCTTGGATATATTTATATCAAAATCATCTGTTTTGTAATTGACTCAAGTTATCTCCAGGCTCATTATTAGAACTTGTTCCAACAACTGTTACTAAATTTGATGTGACTGCAGAGGTACTTCCTGCCTTGCCATAAATTTTAATGTTCTTGGATATATCTATTCCCTTATAGTCATCTGTTCGTAACCTTTTGAGACTTGAACCTCCCAGGTTCATTACTCGTGCTTGTTGCAGCTAGTGGCGCTGAATTTGGTTTGAGAATTATCCGCTTTTTCCCTTTAGTAACAATTGTATCGTTTTCACAAAAATGTTGAGCAAATCATTGATACTTTGTTTGGCTTCCACGCTTCTTCTCGTTTTGTAACTGTAATCCACTTTTTCACCAGGTCATCATTATCTTTAGGGAAATTATGTAAACTGTAGGTACCGTCTTGAGCTAGATCGTCGCTACAACCTGAACATCGAAGAACTGTGCATCGTTTATAGACGGGCATTATGACTAACTTAGTTTTTAAAGTTATTAACAAAACAAATTGGATAAAATGCAGCAAAGCCAACGCTAATATAAAAATAACCGAGGCCTATCGCGAATGCTTGACGATAAAACAGAAGACACATGAAACCGGAAATAAATATACAGTGTGAAAGAAATGACGCTTTTAAGTAGCGGCCTATGAAAAACTCGAGCAGGAGGGTCAAACAATAACTTTGTTTGTTAATCACTATATTAAATAATAAACATATTTTCACGAAAATGGAAACACGAATATTTTTTGATATCCTCTACCCATTCTCGGTGTTTTTAAACTATTTTTAGAAGTTACAATTGTCCTTTAACTAAACCAAACAAAAATGACCAGTTTCCGTATATGACCGGATGGCCACGTCGACGGAAATTTTTCTGTAGACTGAACACCTAAAGGTTAATTTTACAGTCTCGAAGAATTGTTTTGCTGGCTTCGATTTGAAAAGTTTTAAGTGTTTAGAGGACTTATGATTCGTTTTTAGAAAGGCCATGATTTGTTGTTTAGTTTTCAGTTTTTAGCCAGCCAAAGGTTTGCTGAGTTTTAAATTTAAATTTGAACCATTGTGATGATTTATAAAGAAGGGGTTATTGTTGTCGACGTGTATAAGTTTCGGATCGTTATTCGAGATTTTTTTCATCAACAAGATCTCTTTTTATGTCCACATGTTATGAACTTTACGCCGTCCGGTCCTTTCATTCCGGCATTCCTGACCGATTTCTAATATTAGTACGACTGTCGCGACAATAATTCCTATAAAAAATGGCATGTATGCTTTCCAAATTATTTCCATGCCAAGTGGACGCCAAGTTTCGGTTTTTAATGGCTGATACAACAGCTCTTTGACTTTAAATGCCGGTTTACGATCAAAAGGAGTTGTCTGCGCCGTTTCATGATAGATAAGAACTCTGAAAAGACAATAAATTTAGTGTATGTTTGTAGTTAAAAAGCTGATGTAAATAAATTTTGTCTATTTTTAGGTTGGACATTATGACCCTCTCATATTTCAACACATTATTAAATGAGAGGTAAATTGGTGTAGGTCGAATAGCACGCTAGAGAATAGTGTTAACAGTCGTTCGCAGAGTTTAATGTTAGCGGTGCAATATGAGTACATCGCCATCAGAACGATAAGTATCGAGCTTCAGCCAGTTCTTGGGAATCAAGTTCCTCGGTATATATAAAGTCCTGACTGACTGATAATCAAGAACCAGCTGAAATTTTGCAGGGAAGTTACTTGTAGGTATCAGGCACGTAACAAGAAAGATTTTTTGAATCCGCCACCATCTTGAAAAATGGCGCTCAGCAATGTATTTAAATATAACTATTAACAAATATATTTCTTTTCCCGAAACTAAGTTTAGCATTAAAAAAAGGTTACGGAAAAAAGACATTTTTTCGCGGGGATGGGATTTTTAATAACAACTAAAGACGAGAGACTACTCAGAATGATATTTTTCTATATTGCAATAACTGCAGAAGAAAAGCAATTGCACATCAAAGAATGTTAAACTTAGGTCTTAACTGAATCCAGCGTTTGAAATTTTCGTTTTAGGTTTTAGTTCTAAAACAAATTCACAAAAAATCTAACAGTTTAAAATTAAATCACCTTAATACCAACCTATAATAGATAATGTTTTACGTGCTGAATCGCCAAAAGATAATCTACATTTACATGTTAAACTTCCTAAGGGTACTAATATTAACATTTCTATATTGAGTTTCGAGGGATAGGGTCAAGAAGCCGCCAGGGCTTGGGTACAACCCCCTCCATGGTAATAAATAGCGGAATATTACATAGCGGGAGAGATGGTATATAACCGGCATAAAAACGAGCAATGCACTGACCAAAAAACCAATAAATAAAAAAAATCCCGACAATGGCACCAAGAAATTTAAATACTCCGCAGAGACAGTTAGGGGCGGAGGAGAGCCAGGTCGAGACGGCGATCCGAAATGATTTTCGGTCAAGGCTCGTTCCAGTCATTCACCACGCGGGCGGTGAAATGGTGCTGGCGATGACCGCAGGTACGAGTCACAGAAGTAAATTCGAATTACTTTGCGACTGGAGCGTCGACGGCATCACGAAACAGGTCAAACAAGTAAGGAGGTGTTTAACACGAAGCCGAATTACGTTTGGGAGGGACTAGGCGTTCACACCCCTTGATTAGTTCGTGAATTGATTGTGAACCTTGGCGAGCGAAGCTTTGGGCCCCACCTGCGGAGACGGATGAACGCCAAGTCGACGGATAGAAGAAACAGGGCGTTGTATATGGTACGCAAGAGCCCGGGGGAACAAAATCCCGTACGCTACCCGCGAAATCTAACTTAAGAAATCCGTAATCAATAACAAAATCAGAAATCCGGAAAGAAATCCCATAAAAAAATCGACATCACAAAATCATTGAAGAAATCACAAAATCAGAAGAGAAATCGGTAAATCATTCGCGAAATCCATTACAAATGTATCCGTGCGCGTGATTAAGTGTCACGGACATGAGGATTGTAATAAATAGCTACAAAAATGAGTCCTCCTATGTAAAACATAACAAGATGGCCCCGGCCAGATTAGAACCCCATCGTTTGTAAGGCTCCATCTATCTAGAACATTCTATCTTTGGAATAGGTATTAGTTAACCTTAATCCCCATCCATTTTAAATCGACAATAAATCCCTATCACTTTTTAAAGCATCAAGGAAAATCACCAATGAATTACAATATTCATTAGTGAATAGCACCTCGACGCGCTGCTTTTAACAGTGCTAAAATGATTGCTCGGAAGCACTGAATATCCATTATTCCCAATCCCTTTTAAAATCGACAATGAATTAAAATCAACGCTACATTCAACGTTTCTAAAATAATTACACATAAGTAACCCTTAAATAAATTCCCTTTTAAAATCACTTATAAAAATCCGTAATGAAAGAAAATTACCATTAGTGAATAGCTCCTCGACGCGTTGTCTTTAACAGAGCTAAGATGATAACCCGTATTCTCTAAGTGTACCATAATCCCAATTCCGTTTAAAATCGACGAGTGAGTAGCACCTCGATGGTTAACCGTAATCCAGACGTAACCCTTTATCCTCATCCAATTTAAATCAGCAATGAATCCCTAACCCTTTTAAAAGCATCAAAGGAAATCACCAATGAACGAAAATTTTCATTAGTGCATAGCCCCTTGACGCCATTAACAGTGCTAAAATGATTACCCGTAACATGTAAGTGAAGCTTAATAGAAGAACAAAGTTTCAGTGATTATCTCCTTGATGAGTTACCTTTAACAGTGCTAAAATTATTAAACACGTAACGCTCAATTAATACACGCACTGAAAGTTTGTTTACAACATAGACTTATATCCACGCGTCTTTATAAATTTTTAACATTGACTTATGTCCAGGAGTGTTTGAAAGTGAAAGAATTCGGTAAAACACCCAACTTGAGTTCTTTCTTTGTGTATATTCTGAAGTTTATATTTTATAGAAAGTTGTTCGGGTTCTTAAAATATTTATGGCTTGAAAGGTGAGCGATTTTAAAGAGAGTATGAAATTGCTCATTTAATGTAGGGCAATATGGGAAATTTTTGTGTTTACAAAAGTCGTACAGATACTAGTGTTTGTTCATTAATATTCTTACAGAGCATCCTCATTGTACTGTCATAGGTAAATCATAATCCTTTCTCCTTTAAAATCACCAAATGAAAAATATCACCTTAACACAATTTATCCCTTTTCACTGTGTGTTAATTTATATGTGCAGAGTAAATTCCCAATGCACTGTTATAGACAAATCATATTCTTCTCCGTTTGAAAATCATCAATCACTCTTTTCATTCTTCCTTTAAAAAGACGACCGATACTACTTCTTCTCCTCCTCCTTCTTCATCTACATCTTCTTCAGACGAAGTAAAACGAATACGCCCATCGTTAGATGTTCATCAAACGATGTGGCTAAAAACAAAGCTTAACGTTTATTAGCAAAAGGTTGAATTTAAAGTAACTCCCTTGAGGAGTAAAAATAGAAGCGAACTGTTCTATACAAAACAAGAACTGTCTTTCTCAAGTGAGGAAAACTATCCCCTCTACTTTAAGGGGATTTCCCTTTTAGGCTACAAGTTGGGGTTTCTTGGCCACCAACGGCGCCAGTAGTACATTAGTGTTGAATATATCGTTGTGGTAACTAAATTCTAATTGTAATAAACTGATAGTGGCAAACTGACAAGAAAATTCACCTAGAGCTAAATATAATAAAAACTTTATTTTGTCATGAGATCTCTTATGACGTAGTCAATTTCTAACAAGAAGAAATATTTACAAGCTACGTCTAAAGCTGATGGATTTAGTTTTTTCGCAAACTAAATTCTGAAATTAGTTACTGTAAGAGAAAAAATGGATGCTAACTAGAAATGGCACCTTATAGTGTCGTGCTCACTGTATTTCTCAAGTTTATTTATTTATTTATTTATTTATTAGAGAGAGCAACATGAGGTATAGAGTCTTGAATCCCCATGGCCGTATGTATAACCTCCCTCGTCGGTAAAGTGTGAAGGACATCAGCACCAACAAAAAACCCCCAAAAAAACTACAAGTATGAAATGATATACATACAGGGTGTTTCTGGAAAGTCTGGCACAAATTAACAGGCATGTTCCTTGGGTCAAAAGGAGTCCGAAAGGTCCTATGACGTTTTGGGGTAAAGTGCTCCGTTGCGACGTTATGGGCTCTCAAAAGTAGGCCGAAAAACAAGGAGATTCTGCAGAATTATAGCACTAGTATTGTGGTTTTGACCAATTGTTTTCGATTATTGAGCAAAAGGTAATGATCGAAATAAGTTCAAACCTAGTGGAAGACCGTGAACGTGTTAAACGGCCAAAAGCGTTAATCCCTTTGTTTTTATTAATGATTGTAATTAACGGTAAGGAAAGTAGCTCAGATATTGGTTACTTGTTTGTTCAGATGTACTGGTAACTGACCAGTCTTTTATTCTTTATTTGAATTAGACTCATAACCTTTACAATAATTCGAATGAACCCCTTAAGTTCTACAATAATTCGAATGAACCCATTAATTTTAAAATAATTCGAATCGAACCCATTACATTTACAATAAATCGAATCGAACCCATTACATTTACAATAAATCGAATCGAACCCATTACATTTACAATAAATCGAATCGAACCCATTACATTTACAATAAATCGAATCGAAACCATTAATTTTACAATAATTCTAATGAACCCCATTACATTTACAATAATTCGAATGAAACCCAATTACATTGTTCTACAAAAATTTATCAAATTGGGCACCATCAACGTTTAAGCAAACTTGCGCGCGTACGCAATGAAGCACGTTAAGGTACACACATTTAAGCCGTCTGTAAAAAACCTACAACTTCTGACGTTGAAAACTACCCTAATGTTTAGACCAACACAGGAGGGGAAAAATTCGAATTATTGTAAATGTAATGGGTTCAATTCGAATTATTGTAAATGTAATGGGTTCAATTCGAATTATTGTAAATGTAATGGGTTCAATTCGAATTATTGTAAATGTAATGGGTTCGATTCGAATTATTGTAAATGTAATGGGTTCGATTCGAATTATTGTAAATGTAATGGGTTCGATTCGAATTATTGTAAATGTAATGGGTTCGATTCGAATTATTGTAAATGTAATGGGTTCGATTCGAATTATTGTAAATGTAATGGGTTCGATTCGAATTATTGTAAATGTAATGGGTTCGATTCGAATTATTGTAAATGTAATGGGTTCGATTCGAATTATTGTAAATGTAATGGGTTCGATTCGAATTATTGTAAATGTAATGGGTTCGATTCGAATTATTGTAAATGTAATGGGTTCGATTCGAATTATTGTAAATGTAATGGGTTCGATTCGAATTATTGTAAAATTAATGGGTTCGATGCGATTTATTGTAAAATTAAATGGGTTCGATTCGATTCATTGTAAAATTTAAGGGGTTCATTCGAATTATTGTAAAGTAATGTGTCTAATTGAAATAAAGAATAAAAGACTGGTCAGTTACCAGTACATCTGAGCTACTTTCCTTACCTTTAATTACAATCATTAATAAAAACAAAGGGATTAACGCTTTTGGCCGTTTAACACGTTCACGGTCTTCCACTAGGTTTGAACTTATTTCGATCATTGCCTTATGCTCAATAATCGAAAACAATTGGGTCAAAATCACAATACTAGTGCTAGAATTCTGCAAAATCTCCTTGTTTTTCGGCCTACTTTTGAGAGCCCATAACGTCGCAACGGAGCGCTTTACCCCAAAACGTCATAGGACCTTTCGGACTCCTTTTGACCCAAGGAACATGCCTGCTAATTTGTGCCAGACTTTCCAGAAACACCCTTTATATAAAGAAAAACAGTAGATGAAATTCGGTTGGGCTTGAATTAGAGTCAAATAGCCCCGTGCAAAATGAGTTTCGCCCCGAAAGGCCAAGGGTAAGTATAGGAACCGCATTCCATTCATTCAATACCTTGTAGTTAATGTGTTGTAAAGAGTACCGGGTACGTGTTTCAAGATTAGGCTAAAAGAAATCGGTGAACGGAATATTGATGGCGTCCTTGAGAAGGTCGTAAAGGTACAGAAGATCATTAACGTGGTGGTGCAGCAATGGCGAGATTACGTGAAGTTTTCCGTCCCGTTGAATCGGTGGCAAATGACCGCATCTTTGTGTTAACCAAGGATTATTTAAAATGTCTAAGGATAAAACGCACACACAGATCTCTATAGTAAGGGAATAATCTCCAGTTGTTCCGAAATTTTCACCCATCCCCCTCTTCTCCACCTACTGTTTTGGTGCGTCAAACGGAAAACAAGTAGCGATATGGCGCCACCTATCTTATTATCGCGAAAGCAAAGACGAAAGAGAGATAGTTTTCGAAAGCATGCAGCCTGTATCCTGTAGGCTCTATAATTATTTTTGAATTGTCAACGGTCGTTACGAGCATTTAGTTGAAGATTCAAGAATGAGGTTAGTTCCTAAAAATCATAATTTAATTTTAATAATAGATTAAAGGAATAACCCTTGATTAAAGTAAACATTCAGTTCAAGAATATATGATGTGAGTTTACACTAATTTAGTTTAGTAGGCAAGGTTTTAGTAGATCTGCTAGAGCAGACAGAGAGCGACAAAACTTTCAAGAACCCGGTCACGTGTTGACGCTTCAAAATATTGGCTTTCCGGTTTGCCGATTGTGCCCGCTAGGTACCGTTTGGAACATCTACCTTCGATATTTCCTTCTCTGCGTTTTATCCTTAGACATTTTAAATAATCCTTGTGTTAACTATGTAAACCGGTTATGGGATGGTGTCAAACGCCTTTGACATGTAAATTATATCCACTGATCCCCGCCTTCCAGCCAGCGAACCCAAAAATGGGACGCTTCCAGGAAGTTAGATGTGCAAGAACGTTGAGAACGGAACCCGTGTTGTGAAGAGTGTAGAAAGGCAATGGTGGCTAGATGGGTGTCTATTAAGCTTTTGACTATATGCTCGCTAACTTTACAAGTCACACTCGTTAGGCCATAGGTTAGGCTAAAAGGACGATAGTCACTAGCACAAGATCGGCCGCCTTTCTTGTAGATTGGTGTAACATTGTTCCAGTCCAGCGGTACAGTGCCCATGATGAAACTAAGATTGTATATGGTGGCAAGCGGACCTCATTAGGATCACCGCCTCCTATATACATCTGGACCGGTGGATTTAGAGGTTCATAACATGGTAATCTGGCGGAATACATTTAAGGCCATACAGGTGAACACATCATGGGTTTTCCGAGCTCGGATACTAGGTGGAGGTAAGGGCTGGTAAATAGAGTCTTCGAAGTGAATGATTAAAATAGCCACCTTTTCGTCAGGGTCATCAGTGACATAGTAGCTCCGCAATTGTGAATTTGCTTTTACGCTTGCTATTAACATACTCAAAAAAGGCTTTAGGCTTTGAAGCGATATGAGATTCCAGGCAACGTTCCGTTTTTCGCTTGGTTTACGCTAGGTTTTGGATATGGCATTACGCGCACGTAGAAAATCGCGATGCGCCTGGCGACGTTTCAGGCGGAGATACCGTTTGTACGTTGCAGCCTTGAGGTCGAAGGATACACGGGACCGCACTGGGTAGGGCAACGTCTTTGGTCGAGTTCGCTTGAAAGGAACGAAAATTTCAACACCACGTTAGATGACAGTGACGAATTCGTTCCAACAAACGTCGACGGAAGAAGTCCCGAATATTTCACTCTTCGTAACTTTAGAGTGTATACGTGCCAGTGTATAGCTTTAGATCCTTGTTGGGTGCTAAGGTAGTAACCTGAGCACATTGGAAACCACAAGGATTAATGCAAAATGATTTTTGCCCTTGTTTTGATAATGGTGCCTATAACGATTCCAATAGCGACAACGAACCCAAGAAACGATTCGCCAACACTAAAGGAGGGGGCCAGAGTCAAGACGGGAGAGAATTTGGTTTTTCAGGTATTTCTTTCACATAGGCTACAGTCAATTCGCGGGATACTACCATTACTAGGTTAATACTAAACGTTGCCAAAGAGTTACTAACACATAGGGACATTTAAGACGGACAATTTACTTAATATTATATGAACATTTGTCCTGCAGTTTTGTCACTAATAATTTTCAGACGTTGAAATGGAAGATATACAGCCGAGCGTTATGACCATATAGATTAAAGGATCATGTTATTAGTAAATTGAAGGGTACAAAACTATATACATACTGTGCGTTAAATAGCTCTTTCGAAGTAAAGGTTCTTAATCTCCTTAACCTTATTCCAAGTGGCGTGGCTCTTGAAGGTTGTCCAAGACGAAAGTAATATTGATTTCGTTCTGCATGAATCAATTCTTTTATCTCACTTATTAATAAAATGGAATTGCTTGTGTGTCCAACTACAGGTAGTTGCTTATTGAATACTTTTTCAACAAATTTTCGAAATTCTGCATTATTCTCATAAAATGTTTCATTGAGTATTGAAATTAGAGAGCTGCAAACTGAAAAATGTCATTCCCAAAGCCTGCCAACTCCAATGGTAAAATTTTCACAAACGCCACTGCCACCCTAACGCCATTGTTATATTTTCAACTCCTCCCTAACGCCACACTAAAGTTCATTTCATTTTTGAATCCCTGCCAAAGCCAATTGTGAAGTTTCACACGAATTTCAATCCCTGCCAAAGCCGATTGACAGATTTAAAAATCTTTCCAATCCCTACCAAAGCCAATTGATAAATTCAATAATATTTCTAATCCCTGCCGAAGCCAATGTGAAATTTGACAATTTTACCAATCCCTGCCAAAGCCAATGAGAAATCCGACAAGTTTTCTAATAATCCCTGCCAAAGCCAATGAGATATACGACAAGTTTTCTAATCCTTGACCAAACTAATGAGATATCCGACAAGTTTTCCCATCCCTGCCAAAGCCAATGAGAGCTCCAACAAACTTTCTTACTCCAAACACAAAAGCATTTGATCTAACCAATTTTCATTTATATTTACCCCAACGTTTCCCAGCCGGCCGTGTGGTTTATTATGAACTTATATATTATGAAGGTTTTCCAACGTTATCCCACTGCATTTTTTCAATTATTTTTATTATAAACTCGAACATTGTTTATAATTGTAGTTTTCCTTTTTACGTTTAATCTAAGGCGACCGAAAAATTTATGACTCTCTAACTTAAAAAGAACAAATAGTTTTAGTTTCGTTTTCTATCGCACAGCAATGAATTTGATTTTTTTTTTGCGGAGGGACGGCTGTACCAGCCGCGACCGTCATGTGCCGTCTGTGTGGGGTTGAAATTCATGCATCCCACATGCGCCAAAACAACGGCGTGGGAAATTCAAAGAGGAAAAATTGACTTATATCACTAATGCCACCCAACTCCGGTTGAATAAAATAAGGCTGGCTCTCAATGCCACCAACTCCATTTGGATACTATAAATGCCAACGCCAGCCAAAGCCACCTGAATCCAACAATAATCCAGTCCCGACCGACTCCCGTATAATTTTTCGAAATATTTCCACTCCCTTCCGACTCCGTTCCATTTCAGAGATAATATTCCCAAAGCCACCCAAAGCCAAATTATTTACTTTACCCAACTCCAACTCCGACCAAAAATGAGGGAGTCCCTTGGCTTTCTATGGAGTTGGAGTTTTCCCAAAGCCTTTGCAGTCCTCTAATTGAAATCTCCATATTGTCTAAAAACTTGCATAGTTCGGTGGGCTAATAATACATATTAAACATTTAGAATTTGTCACATTTAAACACTAAGAAAAATTATAGAAAGATAAAACTTTTCTGCAAACTTTCAAAGAGACAAATAATTTCATCCCACCCCATTCTCCTATAAAACGTATTGACTTTTTTCTTCTTTCTACATACTACCACAATACTACTTATTTTGTAATTCAAAAGTAACGAATAGCGTTACTATAACAGAAATATATAATAATAACAGACATCGAAGGGTAACTGTTTAAATAGTTCACAACCGAGGAACATGAAGTCACTAAACTAAGTTTAGTGGCCCGTGATAAAGTCATACCATCAATCTTTGCTACAATGAATATACCTCGGCATTACAATCTCAAACGTTCAAAATGTTCATCAAATATAAGTAATTATCGGTTTAGGCGGGATAGGTCTAGAGAAGCTTTACCGACTGTAAGTAAGTTTTCTTGGTTCGTTTGAGTCGACAGGAGAAAGGTTTAAGTAAAACTAAGAAACCATGGTAGGTTTGGGTTGATTTTCTTAGGTTAAAGTAGGCAAGATTAGGCTACGTTACACGGTGTTTGGCTAAGGTTAGCTTTGGTAGACTATAGATTAAGCTAAGGTAGATTAGATTATTTGTTATGTTAGGTGATGTTTAGGCAGTAATGTTTTGGGAAAAATAGATCTTGCTACACTTATGTCTTGTTCTTGTGACAAAACGGTCATGGGAGAATATATAATATTGTTTCCTGCTCAGATTATCCCAATCTCTCCTCTCCGAACCTTACCTAGCCTAACCAGGTCTAGACTCGTTTGGATGTAGAATTTTTAAATAATTCGGCAATAAATATCCCTCTCTAATCCTGACCAACCTGCAGGTTTACTCTCGTTTGAACTAATATAATGCGTCTCGAGAAAAAAGTCACGATACCATCTGTCTCGAAAGCCAAAAAATGACAGGTTTAATCTAGAGATTAAACTGTCCCGCGAGCGAATAAAAGTGAGACTAAATAATCTCGAGATCGAACTGCTACCAAATCGGTCAGACCAATTATCCGGTGACTAAATTGGCGAGACCATTTTTCCTGTCCTGATTTAATCAACGTGATGAACTTACATAATTTATATATCGATGGTAATGGCAACCGACCCCCAAACTATCACCCATCCAAACCACAACTTCTTGAATCTTGGATGTTATCAGGTCTTCAATACCGTTAATCGGATATTTAATATCCGGAAAGAAGTTAGTTGTTATCCCACTGCTGTACCAAGTTGATAGAAAAATACAAGGGAAACAAATGAACATCTTTATTGTATTAATCGATATATCGAACATTGTACTGTTGCATTCAGGAACATCTATATTGGAAAAGAGAACATGTAATAATGTTAACGATCGTTCAAGGCCGTAACCAGGTTACACCTCGGGGTTTTGGGTTTAAAGGCAGGTCTCCGTTGTGGTTTAGTTAAAAATAAATGCCATTAGATGCTCCCATAGTCTAGGGGTGCAGTTAACTGGCCCACTAAGCATAGCAAAGGATAGTTTTAGCCCCTCCCTCATGGACGAGCTCTCATTGGTTCTTGCTTATAACACCCGTGTCGTGTATCATGATCTATCGCCCAACCGCTAACGCTATATAATGTTAGTCCAGGATTTTCGTTAGGATAATAGATGATTCTTTTATTAGCTGTTGTCATGACGTATCTCGCGAGTTGGCAAAGTCTACTCCAATGCGTATATCCTGGGTTTCTGTTGTATTGGGATTGTGTGATAACCGAGAACAAAATGTCGAGTCGGGTGCGTTGCGCTATAAATAGTAGCCATCCTATTAGTTGTTGATGAGGAAAGGACTTCCTGCGTTCCTTTTCAATCTTCCTCTTGTGATTTTGATTTTGAATAGTCCAACAGTGCAGTATCGTGATGTAATTTCTGAGATGTAGGATACTTTTTCATTTCGGACCTCGAACGTACTCGTTGTCCATCTGGATTATAATAATAGATATCGTGCTCTCATTTCGTTTTTCCCACTTGTGTTATTTGGACTTCCCTTCTTCATCCTCCTTTTAAGTGTTGAACTTCAGTGATTGCTTTATCAGATACTCTATCCCTTTTTTCACATGGAATAGTCTCTTTGGTCAAATCTGCTGATGCGTCCGAAAAGTCCTCAATATCTTCATCTTCTGACGAAGTCTCTTCATCTCTTCCCTGCATGACTTCACTTCCGTCTGTTAGTATGGACGTATCGGGGTTTGGTTCCGGTTGCTTTTGTTTTTGGTAGCAATACGCCGATGGTTCGGTTAATATCCAAGTGACATTTTCATTACGATCTGATGGATGCCACTTAAAATGTGTAACTCTAGGCGTCCTTTCGTCAACCCCTACGTGTCTGTTTTCCAATACGTTCTTCTCATCAGAATACCAGATTCGCAGACCTTTAGTTTTCATGGAAAAACCCACAACAGCTCTAACTTTAGCTCGTCTCTCTATTTTGCTCTTTCGTCGGGGATACGGAATGTGAACGTAGGCTATGCTTCCGATGCGTCTAAATGTGTTGCTTTAGGTTTGCGTCCCATCCACAATTCGAGAGGAACTTTATCGCCGAGTTTTGCATGTTTGGCATGATTCTTCACGTGTGCTACGGCTAAGACCAATTCTGCCACATGTTCTCTGGTAATTGGGAATCTTCAAAGATAGCTCAGACAATGTTCATCAGTGTCCGATTGACTCTTTCAGAAACACCATTCATCTGTGGCGAGTACGTATTTTTTCGCTCGTGTTTAATGTCTTTTTTGATGCAGTAGTCAGACTTTCTTGTGGAACAATATTCCATAAAGTTATCCGTGTGTAATGCTTTGATACTGCGCCCAGTTTGCTTGTCGACAAAAGTCTTGTACATTTGGAACTTCGATAGAACGTCACTTTTATTTGCCATAGGGTAGACCATTAAATATCTGCTCTTGTCATCAGTGAACGTTATGTAGTATCTTGACTAACCTAGCGACTTCACCGGAGTGGGTCCCTAGACAACCGAGTGAACCAGTTCTAAAATGGGCTTGCTTCTGATTTCGTCAATTCGATTGTGCGGTTGTTTAGTTCTCTTCTCTAACTGGCATGACCTACACATCTCTAAGTGTCCTTGTAAAGGTTCCAACCCTACTAGCATACCGTGTGATGCCATATATTTCAGATCCGTCTCATTTAAATGACCAAGTCGAAGATGCCAAAGTTCCAGTAGAGTGCTTTTTCGTACTTCTGTAGCGTATGTTTCAGATGGTGATTGATTTTCATCATCTTCTGGTCCATTCATCAAAACTGTTGCATCCACTGTATAGAAAGTATCTTGTAATAAAGGAGCCTCAAAAGCAAAAGTTCCATGAGGAAAATATACGACGTAGTTTGCGTTTTTTTAACCTTTATTTCCAACTTGATCCAATAAGCGTTCTGATATTAAGTTTCGTACCATTCCTCGAGTGTAAAGTACGTTCTTGAGTAGAAATATGTTTCGTTTCTTATCGTTCATTCGCAACCAGACGTCGCCTCTGCGTTCCACGCGGGATTTGCATTCCCAACTGTTGCTTCTGTTTGTAACGGTGTAAAATTATGAAAATAATTTCGCTGGTTACAAAAGTGTCGTGTTGCCCCAGAATCCATGATCCAAGCTTTCGTAGATGAAGTTGTAGAGTGAGCCGAGGCAAAGAAAGCTCCATTTTCATATTTCTTTCTACTATCCTGGCGACTCCCCCTTGGTTACGATGGAAGACGACAATTTGCAGTTCTGTGTCCTGCACAATGGCAATTATAACATGTTCCACTAATAGTGGCCTTCGGTTTACCGGACCTATCCTCTCTTGGACGGGATGTTCTAGTTTTTGCTGCAAATGCGTTATTCATTTCTTCACAACTTGCTTCTTTATTGACAAGTATTCCGTGTTCATTGATGAGGATTTCCTTTATTGGTTCTGGTTTAAATGGATCTTTCTCCAGTTGATGTAGTTGGGCCACCAAGGAATCGAACGAACTTGGTAATGTTCCAATTATTTTGAACGCGATGTCTTTATCATCCAAAGTATTTCCAGCATCGTCCAACTCTGTTGCAAGTTCAAGTAGTCTACCAAGGAAATCCGGTATACTTTCTCCCTCCTTATATTTTAACGCATGAAACTCCATTAGTAAATGTCCAATACGAGATCTTGATTTAGACTCAAAATGTTTCCGTAGTGCTTCCCAGACCTTTGATGCGGATTTAACTCCAGAAAACATTCTGCGCGGTTCTGGATTCACGCAGCGCTCCGTAAGTTAAGTGTTATGACAAAGTTCAGTTCAGTTCATACTAATTTCATGAACACTAAATTCTCTTGGCTACGGCCTTGGGTAAGACAGTAGATAAATAGACGAAGAAAAAAGTGAACAAAAATGAAATTCCTAAGCTGATTGAAGCTTCTGAAAAATATCTCTGCTTCACTTTCACCAACTTCAATTTGAAAAAAGACTATTTTCATAAAATTTTGCATTTAAATTCAATTGTGTAACTTACTATTTAGTGTTAAATATCCAAGAACATCGACGTTTTTCTTACAGTACATATAAAGGAAGTTGGTTTTCGTGTGCGTGTACAATGATTTAGTGAGATAGGCTAATACACTTAAATACAACGCCCAAAGAAAATAAGAAGCAAGCGTCCACAGGTACACCTTTTAATAAAAAATGCGTCATTTGATAATTGCTTAGGTCAAAATGTTTCCGTTTGATCAGCGTCATTGATTAGATCAATTTATGCTGCAATTCACTTATGTAAACGCTGTCACCAAGAACAACCGCCATTACATACTTTGAAAAAAAATCCCATTCAACCAAATAGAGCATTTTGTTAAAAAGAAATGGAGGTGAAAGTGTGCCACTTGTTTCACTTTTTGACGCCTGCGCGGTAGGCTTTTTCGATTCTGAGAGTGCGTTCTAGTAATTATGGTTGGCTATAGTCTGTCAAACGAAAGAAGAGCCTTGAGAAATTTGTCCAAATTGGTGTCGCCACCATCGACCCCATAGTACTTTATCAACTTGTTTTGTTTTGTCAGTAGTCGTCTGTAATATAGTCTGCTATAAACAGATAGGCTTAATCGCAATAGAACCAGTACATTTTGCCATATATATTTAATATGTTTATGTTTCATGGTTTTTTACGATCATCGAGTATTATAGAATACAAAACAAAATTGTTGTTTAACTAGCATTGCAACTTATTTTAATGACATAAGTTAAAGTACTTGTCCATGACTAGTTCAGCATCATGGCGTCTTCAGTCCACGTCTTCATCAGAGTCTTCGCTGTTTTCTTGAATATTAATTTTAAGATGTTCAATTGTGGTTTCGATGATGGGATCTTTTTCCCAATACTCATGCATTATATTCTCTACGTGCTCTATTGCCTTACGCCAATTCTGGGCGTAAGGCAATAGAAAACGTAGAGAATATAATGCATGAGCACACGTTCAATGGCCCTCAATGTTGCATCTTTGACCGTCGAGAGTTTAAAAGCAGAATTCTGCTTCGCAACGTCGTTCTTCACTAGTGCCCATATTAGTTCAATCGGGATAAACTGGCGATGGTACGGTGGAATCCTCACTACCGTGTGACCTCTACTTTAGCAACCTCGTCAATTTCGTACTTCAGGGTTCTGGACTTGTGACGCTTTATTATTTCATAAAGTTCACGTCGAGAATATAATGCATGAGTATTGGGGAAAAGATCCCATCATCGAAACCACAATTGAACCTATTAAAATTTATATGAGAGAAGACAGCGAAGACTCTGATAAAGACGTGGACTGGAGACGCTTTGATGCTGAACTACTTAGACTTATGGACAAGTACTTTAACTTATGTCATTAAAATATATTGCAATGCTAGTTCAATAAAGATGAAACTGGGGTCTTGTCGATAATTTTGTTTTTTATTCTTTAATACTCGATGATCGTAAAAAAACCATGAAACATAAACATATTAAATATATATTGCAAAATGTATTGGTTCTATTGCGATTAAGCCTATCTGTTTATAGCAGACTATAATACAGACGACTATTGACAAAACGAAACAAGTTGATAAAGCACTATGGGGTCGATGGTGGCGACACCAATTTGGACAAATTTCTCAGGGCTCTTCTTTCGTTTGACAGACTATAACTCTTTTCTAGTTTTTAGCTACGTGTGGTTATGTAATACCCAAAGATTAGGGATTATTCTTTCTCTAAGTAATAACGACATGATGGTCTAGAAGCCGCATTGTTTCTATACTCTTAGTGATTAGCCCTCGATTTAATACCTTTAACGTTTAACTGTGCTAAAATTAATACCCGTAACCCACACGCTACCCAATATGGACTTATACCGCATACTTAAGCAATGGAATTTCGGTCCAATAGGAGCAAAAAGGGTAGAAAGAGGTTGAGTGTTCTTGTTTTTCTTCTTTATTTATTTGTTATATTTCCCTCCTAATATCCGGTTCACCGTATTTCAACCAATAAGAGGTAGATATAGATGCGCGCGCACTTCGGAAACTTAGAGGTAAACTTTCAAAGCGAGAACGTTCCAGCCAAGCCTTCTACTCCCCCTCTTTCTACCCTCTTTGATAGGAGGGAACAATTGCACTACACTTGAGCTCGAGCCTTTGGAATGTAAAGATTTTAAGAAAGAGAAACAGAAGAACTGAATTTAGCTTCATCACGATTCTATCTTCCCCTTTCATTTATGAGAACCTTACTTTGTAGGCGGGTTTAATATCGATATTGGATCAATGCCCACTGCCCAGGGACCCTATTCTCTAGGGTCCTTTTTGAGAAATTTCGATCCGAATCTTTTCATTCGGAATCAATTTCTCCGAATGAAAATAAAACGTATTCTATAAGAACCTTGTCCTAATCATACGGTGATAATCTCTCCGAATCATTCGGAGTTTTTACCGCCTCTCTTCCCTCCATAAATCTTAGATTCGCGCAACTCTCGCCGGAGTTTTCTAGTTTTTCCTCGTACCTTTTTATTGGCACCTTGGCTGCGGTTCATACTTTTTTTTAATACGGCTGCTTTGTTTTTTCAACTCGAGCTTCATCGCTTAATTGCGATTTCAATATGGTACTCACATTACCCGTCGAGATTTACGAATTCAACGGGTTTTTCGAGACTTAAATCAAGCGTGGGCTAGATTTTAGGTTAAAGCGGGAATAGGCTTTAGGCCTTGGCGAAATTTGCAAGATATTAGATCGACGACTTTACCAGTAGATTTAAAAGCGAAAAACGATGAATTTATCTTACATTTAAGGAATCGTTTCGTGAGATGCAATTACTTAACACAAATTTAATTGTTCATTTTAAAAATTTTACTTCCGGGGCGGGTGGGTTAGAGCCACCTATATCTGACCAATTGCACCTATTATTAGAAATTGCAAGATTAAATCTGATTATTTCTTTTAGCTTCTATTTAAATTATTAAATTTTGGTAGGTGTGTAACCATTGATAGAGGGCTAATGATCTATATTAATGAATTTATCATAATCTCACGAGATTGGATTATAATTAACGTTGTTCCGCTAAGTTTTATTTGGGCTAAGTTCCTATGATCTTCGAAAAATTAGACGTAAATTAACTGTTGTTTAGCGTGTACTTTAATACCCATTTTATGAAGCAATTTGAGAATAAATAATTTTTTTATCGAAAAAAGAAAAAAGCACGTGTTTCTTTCTTAAGAAAAGAAATCGAAAAAGAGAAAAATTTCTTTGTATTGAATGTGTTCCCAATACAAAGAACATTTGTCAAAATTTCCACTCCTTTGCAGAAACCAAAGTTTCTATTAGAAAGCGCGCCAAATAAAATTGTCCAATAAAGAAAAAGTGGGCGTGAAAAAGTACTACGTGGCTTAAGAGGAAGTGACGTTCATTTGGAATGAGAGAAATATTTGAAGTATATCCGAATGACGATTAGGATTGGGTTAGAGAATACGGTTTTTTCGGTCCACTCCGAATGAGGCCGATCCGAATCACAAGGATTTTTTAAAAACTACGATCGAAGCAATAAAACACTAGAGACCCGATTCTCTAAGTTTCAAAATAAAATATTAATGTCGAATTGATATGCCTAACGATTTCGAACTTGTCTAGATGGTAACGATCGAATCCGTAAATACGAATTCTGTAACAGAATATTTCGATAATCGCTATGGGAGATTTCGATTTTCGATATGTGGCCACAACTCGATCATATGACGTACTTCCGATATTTTTGGAGTGTGTTAAAAATAAATATGATTAGTCATGTGATCTAAGCAACCAATGAACCAATGAGAGTGACTATACGAATTGCGGGATTTCCAAAGTGTTAGAGTGAGAAGCTTTCTTGCTTTGTAGTTTTATAATAAACAAATGAGAAGAAAGGACTTCAGTTCTATCTGTTAGTATACTATTTTGGAGTTACTTTTTAAGCATTTTCAAAATCTTTGCGTGTAATGGCCAACCCTCGGCTGAAAAAGGTTTATAGAAACCAATAAGGGACTAAAAGAGGGGATAATAGAAGGATGACACTGTTTATCGACGAGACGCGAAAATGTAATGTAATTTCACAATCGAAGAATTTGAAAACCTATGGCAAGAAGTAGCGGACAAGCTAGATTGGGATGGAACGGGTCATAGTAAAACTAAGCTAACTTAGCTTGTGGGGCCAACAGAAGATGTGTCAACACACAAAAAAATATAGCCAATAACTTAAAGCAAATGTTTCATTAGCTAAAAGAACTTTTCCTGAATGGAAAGAACGGAATAAAATAGAAATGTTGAAACTTGCTGCTAGGATTCATATCAATTACACAGTGAGGCCAGGCAGTGAGTCTAAAGCCAATCCTCCTTGTGTGAATGTTAAGAATCTTCCGAGTCTGTAAACTATGTATAAATTTTTTTCAATACTGTCGCCGGAAAGCTATAGTGCTTCGATCGTAATTTTTAAAAAGTACTCAGAACCACTTTTAGGTGGCTCATAGGTATTATAATAATAAATTTTTTTCAATACTGGGTATACTACTGAACGGGATTTGGGGGGGATTTTGATGTCACACCGCATGGAGAATTCATTCTTGCTGATTCTGATGGGAGTACCTATTAAATTGCCGTGAAGCACGCTAGAATTTTAAGATACAAGTTCGTCTTTCTA
Source organism: Phalangium opilio (assembly GCA_019434445.1). Taxonomy (NCBI): domain Eukaryota; kingdom Metazoa; phylum Arthropoda; class Arachnida; order Opiliones; family Phalangiidae; genus Phalangium; species Phalangium opilio. The sequence goes on along the minus strand of JAEQBA010003551.1, from coordinate 37,263 downwards.
ATTTTAACTATTAAACGGTTTAAACCTATTCTTATTTATCTCTACAAATATGCATTCATCTAAGTTTTATTGCGCCTTGGTATACCTTGCACCTTTTATTGCACTGCCGTAATTTTTTTAAAAAAAAACCGATGACTGGAGAAAAGCGTTCAGCATAACTATGACGACATAGATCACGGGTTAAAATTTTACAATATCCCTTATTAGCCACATCGTATATACAATGGGCTATTTGTTTGACCTGGTGTGTAGAAGAAGATTATGTTTCGTTCGTTATTTTTAAATATAACTTCTAGGTGGCTCTGGCTCCTAGCTTTGTCGGCAATAAATGATCAACGATTTATAAATTCATGGGGAATCGAACCCGGGACTTTTGGACAGCCAGCCTGATACTACTGACTCTACAATTTCTTGTTGACAGAGTTTAGCAGAACATTAACTTTCTATATAATGGACTAGAATCTTAATGGCGGTTCCCATGTTAAAGTTTTCTCGCTAAAGTGTCCCAAAATAATAAAGAAAAAAAAAGCTAGCAGACGACAACGTCTTGGAAAAAGACGGTACAATGTAAACAAGTAAAATGGCTGCTTGATCTTATTTCGCTAAACCTTGGGACTAATGTTAATATTTTGCATCTATTTAAAATTAATGTTTAATAAAGTAATTAAAAATAGGAAAAATAAAGATTGCGCGTTTGGCAATTGTGAAAATGAGTCAAGGAAATAAAAGGGGCAATTCCGAATGTTTGCATCCTTCTCAAAACCGTCACGTTTGTTACGTTGTACCGTTGTGCGCTTACCCAGCGAAATTGGCGGGAAACTGCGCACAGACGTTGTAAGCGGAAAACACCCTCTCAGTTTCAGGTCCTTCTAGATTGATGGTTCATGTGCAGAGATAGGAGAGTTTCTCTAACTCTCGCTTATTTTACAAACCCTCTCCAAAAGAGAACGAAATGATATAGGAGTGGTCCGAGCTGTGCTGACAAAGAGGGTAGAAAGAGGGGATTAGAAGGCTTGGTTCGAGTGTCCTCACTTTTATTTACCTCTAAGCTTCCGGTGTGCGCGCACCTTACTCTGCCCTGTTATTAGTTGAAATACGGTGAGCCGGATATAACAAATAAATAAGAAAAAAGAGAACTCAAAAAATGCCCTGCCGAAGCTGCTAGCTTCAAGTTCCCTTTATGCCAAAATAAATAGGGGAAAGTGTCGGACTGCCATATTTCCCTGCCTTTGCCTTAGCTTGACATGCATTTCGAGACGCTTAAGCGCGCGAGGGGTGTTTAAAATGGTATCAGCCAATCAGATATGATGTCATTCTTCCCGAAAATAACGCTCGTACGCCACCAAACGGGAAAATTTGGCATAAACTTATCTCAAGGAAGAGTCACAACCTCCGCGCTCTGTTCTATTTTCTTTAGTGCTATTTTCGCGTTTGAACGAGGTTGAAGTTTGTTTAAAACGTTAGCACGTCAAAATTCAATTAAAAATTCTGCAGATGTTCTTGAAATCATCATTTAATTCAAAAAGAACATCGTAAAATCCTTTAGAATTTCGTTTTAACTTAGGCCCTGGGTTGTCATTATAAGCTAAAACGTTTTAATATTAGTAAATAACATCAAAATTACCCAACTAAATTAATACAATCATGTACATCATCAAATTAAATTGTGACGATAAACTGCAGTGGCCACGGTTAGCCTCAGTCAAAAGCAGCTAATGGAAAATAAAACCGCCCTATTGGAGTCTACCCATTCAATATAATACCATTGGAACGAATCCCATTCGTCCGAAAATTTCTAGCCAGTATTTCAAAATCTAGCTCAATGGCGGTTTTCTATTAAAAGGGAATATTTTCCCATTCCATCGAATCCCATTGGAACGAATTCCCTTCAACCGAAATTTCCAAGCTAGTATATTAGTTTATTTGATTTCGAAGTGGTCTGCGTCCCACCGTGGTCTAGTGGTAAAGCGTCGGATCGTCACGCAGAAATTCTTCGTTCGAATGTCCATCAGGAAGATGAGTTTACTAAAATCGAATTATAAAAATAATTCTGAATAGTCGATAATAATCGAATTTAATTTCCTTGCAGGTGCTGAATTTAGAAGGCGAATTTATAATTCAGCAGTATTAAGGATTTCACAACGAGAAATATAGCATTGTTAGGTTGAGTTACAAATTGCATGTTATAGCGGGGATATTTTATTTTGGTTTTTTAGGTTAGGTTGGGTTAGGTTAAGTTAGGTTAGTAATATTTTATAAATCATTTAACAATGTTACGCCTTTTCCAAAATAGTGATTGACTTCTCAAATAAAATGCATTTTCCAAATCATTACTTTTATGTTATGTTATGTTTGGTTAAGTTGGTTAGTAATATTTTATAAATCATTTAACAATGTTACGCCTTTTTCAAAATATTGATGTTTAGCTTCATTGACTTCTCAAATAATATGCCTTTTCCAAAACATAACTGTTATGTTAGGTTTGGTTTGGTTAGGAGGACGTCTCTTCCTCTTTGGAGCGGTTATACACTTCAATTAAGTGTATCCCTTATGGAATGAGAAAATAAATTAATAAAACCCTCAAATTCTACTCTATTTGAGTCTTTTTGGGTATGCAATATAGGGTTAATTGGAATAGGAGAACTGGAAATTGGGTTGAATGAGGTTTGAATAAATGGGAATTGGGTTGAATGAGGTTTGGATAAATGGGAATTCGGTGTTTTAAATAGGGTGAAATGGGGGTTAACCTTAATTAGTACCCAAAAAGTTGTAAGTGCAATATGACCATTAATTTTTCATATATTTACGTACAAAATATAAAAACATTAATTGACTAAATCATTTTTATAAGAAGATAACTATAGAGGCTTTTTAGACCAAATTACTGCAATAATTTACCGCCAAATTCGGCTACATTTCGGTCGAATGGGTTCCGGTCGAATGGGCCAGGAGCGCACTATTTCTTCACGTGCAATATCAAAAATTATCTTAGGTACGTGGTGAATAGGTGAGGGGGATGAAACACATTTCGCGAGTAAGCATTCGCCCCTCCACATGCATGTCATAGACGAAGGAGGCAGTCCGACACTTTCCCCTATTTATTTTTGTTTATACCCTCTTTGGTGCTGAGTGAGCTCCAAGAGAGAAAGGAATAGAATATAAAAGCGGTACTAGCGGGCGAGGATTCTATTGACGCGCGCTTCGGCGATTTTGAACTTAGATCTTGTAACCGTCCACACCAAGCTTCTCCTTCCCGGGGAAAAACCGCGTCGTCTGCTTTACTCAATTTATATTTTTATACAAAATTTTGTATAATGCCAAATTGTCCCGAAGTGGCGCCACTGCTGTCAAACTATTAAAAAAACATTTTGTCGCGGGGATAAAAACCCCGCCGACAGTCAGTCAGTGAGTCAGTTTTGTAGTCGCGCTCGAGTCAGACGTGTTTTTGTACAATAAATTCAAGTCCATATTATTAAACTACCACTGCGTTTTCCTTGCAACAATGGACTATCTGGTAAATATAGTTAGTCATGGACAATAACTCCTTTAAACGGGAACCTGGGAACTTCTTCAATTGCTAGTTTTATTTAATTTCTTTGTGAGCCGTGAAATTAGGCCCCCTTTTAGAGAGCTGCAAACTGAAAAATGTCATTCCCAAAGCCTGCCAACTCCAATGGTAAAATTTTCACAAACGCCACTGCCACCCTAACGCCATTGTTATATTTTCAACTCCTCCCTAACGCCACACTAAAGTTCATTTCATTTTTGAATCCCTGCCAAAGCCAATTGTGAAGTTTCACACGAATTTCAATCCCTGCCAAAGCCGATTGACAGATTTAAAAATCTTTCCAATCCCTACCAAAGCCAATTGATAAATTCAATAATATTTCTAATCCCTGCCGAAGCCAATGTGAAATTTGACAATTTTACCAATCCCTGCCAAAGCCAATGAGAAATCCGACAAGTTTTCTAATAATCCCTGCCAAAGCCAATGAGATATACGACAAGTTTTCTAATCCTTGACCAAACTAATGAGATATCCGACAAGTTTTCCCATCCCTGCCAAAGCCAATGAGAGCTCCAACAAACTTTCTTACTCCAAACACAAAAGCATTTGACCTAACCAATTTTCATTTATATTTACCCCAACGTTTCCCAGCCGGCCGTGTGGTTTATTATGAACTTATATATTATGAAGGTTTTCCAACGTTATCCCACTGCATTTTTTCAATTATTTTTATTATAAACTCGAACATTGTTTATAATTGTAGTTTTCCTTTTTACGTTTAATCTAAGGCGACCGAAAAATTTATGACTCTCTAACTTAAAAAGAACAAATAGTTTTAGTTTCGTTTTCTATCGCACAGCAATGAATTTGATTTTTTTTTTGCGGAGGGACGGCTGTACCAGCCGCGACCGTCATGTGCCGTCTGTGTGGGGTTGAAATTCATGCATCCCACATGCGCCAAAACAACGGCGTGGGAAATTCAAAGAGGAAAAATTGACTTATATCACTAATGCCACCCAACTCCGGTTGAATAAAATAAGGCTGGCTCTCAATGCCACCAACTCCATTTGGATACTATAAATGCCAACGCCAGCCAAAGCCACCTGAATCCAACAATAATCCAGTCCCGACCGACTCCCGTATAATTTTTCGAAATATTTCCACTCCCTTCCGACTCCGTTCCATTTCAGAGATAATATTCCCAAAGCCACCCAAAGCCAAATTATTTACTTTACCCAACTCCAACTCCGACCAAAAATGAGGGAGTCCCTTGGCTTTCTATGGAGTTGGAGTTTTCCCAAAGCCTTTGCAGTCCTCTACCCCCTTTCCTACATTTAACTTTTACGGTTACAATCTATTGATTTCTTTTTAGCTTAAAGGTATCGGTGTGACTAATAATTTTACCCGAGTAGTAGTAAATAAATAAATAAATTACGTTGCCAAGCAACCATTGAAGAAAAGAATATTACACTAGAAGTATATTTATTGTAATAGGGTTATCTTGAGTGCGTAAACGATGTGGCTTAATTATGGGCTAGACCATCTTGTTTTACTTGGTGAAGGTAATCGAATTCTTTGGACGTGTTTCTATAGCGCAAGCAGCTTTCGTCGTTGAGCTCGTGATCGAGTGGGCTATGGTTATATATGGTATATCGGAAGAATCAAAACTTACTACTCTGGGAAACGCCCCAAATACATCAGAAGAAACATCCGTCTTACGTATATGCGATGTTAATATTGTCAAATCTTTATAATAAAATTGCATGGATATACCAGACAATTCGTCTTTTTTATAGGGACAAGGCACAAGCGAATGATTCTAAAAATAAAATTAACGTTTTGAAATTTGTAACTTAAAAGGAGTACGTTTACATTTAATGAAGTTGAAACTTGTCTTACAAATATTAAAACATGATTCCTGAACTGTTCATACCTAAAAATAAAGAAATTCATTATATAACTTAACAATTACACGTATAAAGATTTCGCGGCTCATTCCTATTTTAGAGGCCGTTTTCCATAGTGGGAAATTTTTTAGTAGGATAGTAGGAAAAATAGTAGTATTCCCCCTACGCGGAAAAGCAAAACCTAGGATGTAGAAAATAGTATGAATTGCTGCATTGTGCCGACTAAACGTAGGTAAATGTGCTCCTGTTTTTGTTATGATCAGCCTCATAAGATGCCGCCTTTTCCAAAATATTGCTATTTTACTATCTTTCAACCGTGAAAAGAAGCCCATACTTAGCCTTTCGTGAATAAACAGGAAAAACGAAATGGGGTTTTACATTGGCCTTTTAACTAGGCGTTCTAAGTGTCCTAATTGCGAGGCCAGCACAGAATGAACACGAATGAACGAAATGTTGGAGTAATGCATTGGTCTTTAAACCAAGGGTACTAAGAGACCTAATTGTGAGGCCAGTACAGATACGCCCTTACGTTCAAAAGAGATAAGACCAGGTTAGGTTAGGTTTAAGTGATACGGATGAAAACCTTGTTTTTAAAATTTCATATCGGGCCTCTCAAGTAGGCGTCGATAGTCGGAACCGTGGACAATTACACGGGCCTCTGAACAAAGCGTTTGTAGTGGCCTACTTGAGAGGCCAGTAGAGAACATACATGCAAAATTAAACTAGGGATAATTGCATGGGTCTCTTATCTATGTTTTACAGTCACCTACTTGAGAGGCAGGTACACTATGAAACGAAAAAAAAGAAGAGCTGTGTAAAAAATTAATTAAAAGCCATGTATAAAAGTAGAATTAATAAAATATATTTACTAGGCCTATAAGAAATAAAATTGAAATGGTTTCAAAAAGAGACACACTGGAATTATTGAAATAGATAAGAGTTGGTTAGACACTGCACTGCATGAGAGGCCAAAATGTGGGGAAGTTGCTTTTGTGACATAATTTATATCTATATTTAGCGCATTTTGAGTCCAAATGGATTTTGTATTTGTTAAATGCGGTTCTGGTGCTCGAAAACCTCTTAATGAAAAGCGATTATTAGATTTCTCAACAAGCTGGTCAAGCAACATCACGACATTTTTGCACACCTAATAAATTTATGGGACATTGGTCCAGTGAGGCAGTGACCCCTGTAGGTGTCTCAAAGTTATCTTATTTCCGTCCCTGCTAAAAAGAAAACTGACATAATAAGCAGGGTTCATACAACTTTTGGAAAAGAAATTTTCCTGATTTCCAGGTTTTTCCCGTATATGGAGTATCCTATGGAGCAAATGTCAACGAAGGAGGAGGGGTGAATAGCATTATTACATAATCAAAGAGCATCCCCGTATCGCTAATATAACTAGAGTTGTGAGCCTCCAAAGTATGGTGTAATGTTAATTCTATGAAGGGAATGTTCACGAACATTTTGCTTAATTACTCGGCCCCTGTTTGACGAAATCGCAAGGTTTAGTATCGTTGGATGGAGGGCAAATAGGTCTATAACATACCCGAAGGACATCCCCGTATCTCTGGTAGAACCAGTGTTATGAGCCTCCATAATTTTGTATAATTGTAATCCTATGGAGAGTATGTTCATGAACATTTTGCTTAATTACTCGGCCCCTGTTTGACGCAAAGTTCCCTGATTTCCTCGAATTTGACTAAAAATTCTAAATCTCCCTGATACCCGCCTCAGGAATTTTATACATAGATGGTTTTGGTTAGGTCCAATTTCGCCCTTAGCTACGCTACCAATTCCTCATAATGTTTTACCTGTGCAACAACAACATTCTTATAGTGTGGTCGGATTCGACGAATTTTTAATATGTTTAAGAATTTGTCTTAGTTTTCGTGCTTCCCTCAGATTTTGTATCTTCCTAAAGAAAGTGAGATTTCTTCTAAGAGTTGTTAATTTCATTTTCGTATAAGCGATTTCGCTAGCAAAGTTCGGAATTTCATATAAATTAGGCACCCCTTTAAATTTCACTACTAAATTTTACCTCCCACTTAGCCATTCGGGCGTCTGTACTACGTATATAATAATAATAATATTAGCTTTGTCTATGAAGGGAGGTTCACACTATGCGTGCATCCATATGGTCTCTTTCACTTTCTCCTTATGGGGCCTTTATTCCACTGCCTCCGTAACAACATTTTTCTAGTCTCTCATAGAACAATTATGTATCAAATTACCATTGACCAGTGCCTTTACTCACTTAGGATGCATTTTCATGTAGTTGTAAATCATCTGACCAATAGCCATTTCGGATGTCCTTTAAAAATATTTATAATAAACACAAAATTGTCATTAGATAGGATATTGCAATTAATAGAGCCAATAGATGCCGCTTTGCCCTATTGCATAGTGTTGAATTTGTTTCGAAGCATGGACCTTCTATATAATGGACCGCAATCTTAATGGCGGATCCCATGTTAAAATTTCCATGCTAAAGTGTCCCAAAATGTTAAAAAAAGAAAAAGCTAGCAGACGACAAGGTCTTGGAGAAAGACGGTACAATGTAAACAAGTAAAATATCGGTTGGTCTCATTTCGCTATGCCTTACGACTAACGTTAATTTTAATGCATCGGTCTCATTTCGCTAAGCCTTGCGACTAACGTTAATTTTAATGCATCTATTTAAAAGTTAAGTTTAATTAAGTAATAAAAAAATCGAAAAATTAAAGGTTTGCGCTTTTGGCAATTGTGAAAGGGATTCAAGGAAATTGAAATTAAAAAAAAACGTTTCGTACCCTTTCCAAAACGGTCACGTTTGTTTACGTTGTACTGCGGTGCGTGTACCCTGCGAAATTAGCGGGCACTGCGCACAGACATATTCAGAAAAAATCTCCCAGTTTCTGGTCCCTCTAGAATATAGATTGATGGTTCATGGGTGCATATTCCCAAAAGCGTTTGAAAGAGAGAGAATTTTGTAAAACACCCAACTTCCCTTCATAAAATCCGGAGTTTTTATTATATAACAAGATGGCCCAAGGGCTGGGCCTTAATAGTAGCCACATCGTTATCTCTTTAATTAGCACAATTTAAAAAAATAAATACAAAGATCAAAAGCCACAAATTCGACCCCACAAATAAAGAGGGTCTTCCCTCATTTGCTACCCTTTAGAGATAAACTAAACGAAGAAAAGTGGCAATTACTGTGAAGCCCATATGGTACACCAGTAGAGTGTCTTACTGCTGCACTAGCGACCCGGGCTCGATTCTCGGCTGCGACTAAGAAACATTTTTAATTGAAATAAAATCTCTAACTGAGCTCAGTTACCCCTATGGATGGATTGAGGTACTATCGAGTTCCTTTTAAGCTAAAAACTAACCACAACAACAACGGCCACAACAATAACAACTACTACTACAGCAACTACAAGTATTACGACTCGGGTCAAATTAAACCTATGTTCACACTTGCACGGGAGTCGGTTGAAAACTCGTTTGTCCAAAAAGCTTTGAAAAACTCCTTATTGGAAGTTCGAAGCGATTTCAATAGCCTCGGTTCATACCTTAAGACGCTTCTGTTAGTGCTGTCTGCTTATCTATTCGTTGGTGTTGTCTGCTAAGGCCGGTGAAAATACACTTAATACTTGTCTCATCCCATGTGAAATACCCCTGAAAACTAGAAACTAGCTTCCAAAGTCGCTTTAAGTTGGTTCGCGAAGCAACTTCGAGAAATCGTGTTTGTAATTAGCTTCCTGAATGTTTCACTAAGGAGAGTGGTCTTATAATTAGTAGAAGAATCGATAAAAAACTCGCATGATTTTCCTTTCCACCCTCCCTTTAAAGACTTGATACTGGCTCTAATGTATAAGGAATTTTTTTTAACCACATCGTATATACGATGGGCCTTGTGTGGAGAAGAAGATGATTATGTTTCGATCGTTCTAGGAGGATATAGGGGTGAGGGAGATTTCGACTGCCTTTCTACCCATTGAAAAGCTCTTACAGATTATCGGCCGCGGTTTCCCCCGTTTTCACTCGTTCTGAGAGATTCTTAGCTGCGCACAACGTCACCGGTCGACGTTAGTTCTTTTGTTTTTATTTTTGGTAAAGGCTCAATGTGTCGCGCTTCATAAGTGCTTTAATGGAACATTTATCCTTATTTTATTTATTATTAATAGTCAATTATGGTTTGCACTAAAAGCTGTTGTTACTAGGATTGTCGGAATGATTCCAGGTTCTAAGATAAAACTGTAGCAATAGCAACGGTTCTTACTTGTGCGGGGGAGAATCCCTCCTCGCACGAGTATTGCGCCGGCTTTCCAAGGTCTCTCTCACCCTAGCTTTGGCAATGTATGCGTACAGGAATACCGTGTGTTCGGGCTTTCCATCCCCATCATTCCGATTTCGATTTTTTTTTAAATAAACACTTCTTTGGTGACTCCACCAGAACGAACTCTAGTTGAAACCACAATAAAGGGTAAATAGGCTCCGCCTCCGCCGACTTTCCTTCTAAGGACTTAAGGTGTCTGCTGCGAGTTCTACTGTTAAGCTATCAGGCTCTCTCAGAACTGGAGGTAAATTTTCATCATAAACCATCAAAATGTGAAGTTTTTAGTCTACATAACTATTTCTTGTAATTTCAATAAGTTAAAAGTCTGCTTTAATGGTTCGGGCAAAATATTTCACTAGTATTTTTACCTCATGCTCGCTTTTTTTAGTCCCTATTGTTTCACTTTTTTTATTATCTTACATATCCGGCACGAGTGTCCTTTCTGCCAGACCAGCTTGTTTACCCTTTCCATAGTCAAAAGCTCAACTAGAAAATTGTATAAGATGGATTAAAGCCTGTAACAAGCTCGTCCAGCAAGACAATAAAATTTTCGCACAACTAATAAATTTATAGGACGTTGGTCCAGTGAGGCAGTAACCCCTATAGGTGTGTCAAAGTTATCTTATTTCCGTCCCTGTTAAAAAGAAAACCGACATAATAAGCAGGGCTCATATAACTTTTGGAAAACAAATTTCCCTGAGATTTGCAGGATTTTTTCGTATATGGAGTATCCTATGGAGCAAATGTTAACGATGGAAGAAACCCATTACATAATCAAAGAGCATCCCTTTGTCTCTAGTAGAACCAGAGTTATGAGCCTCCAAAGTTTAGTGTAATGTTAATCCTATGGAGGATATGTTCATGAACAATTTTCTTAAAGACTCGGCCCCTGTTTGACGAAAGCTAAAGTTTACAGTATTGATGGATGGGGGGCAAATAAGACTATAACATACCAAAAGGACATCCCCTTATCTCAAGTAGAACCAGTGTTATGAGCCTCCATAATTTTGTATAATGTTAATCCTACGGAAGGGATGTTTATGAACATCTTGCTTAATTACTCGGCCTCTGTTTGAGGCAAAGTTCCCTGATTTCCCTGAATTTTACTAAAAAGGCTAAATTTTCTGTCCTCTGCTTTTTGATGCAGAGGACTTTTTTTGGGATTTTTACTTAGAAGTTTACATTCAGAACAGGATTTAACTTTGGCTTACCGGTCTTTGTCTATACCCTTCCAAAAGACGTCGTACGTGCGGGAAATCAATTTCATATTCACTATACCCGGGTGGTTTTTGTGTAATTCTTCTAATACTTGTGGTCGACATTTAGCCGTAACGATGACGCGCATTCCACGAACAAGCAATTCTCGCTTGGAGAAATAAATCTGCAATTCGACATCCTTCTTCGTTAATTGAGGCAAACCGTTCAAGGTATAGTCCAAAACTCGGGATAAAACCGGATTCGTGGGAGTAGCCTTTGCTTTGTCATGACTAGTAATGGGTAAGCAGGCGATTTAGTTAAGGTTGAAGAGGTCGGCGCAATCTAATTTGTCCGATGCCGTAATGGGCAGAGGAAGTTGCGAAAGTGCATCAGCATTTGCATGTCCAGACCCTGGCTTGTATTTCATCGTGTAGTCATGGGCCGCTAACATTACAGCCCAGCGTTGCATGCGTAAGGCAGCCAAAACTAGTAGACCAGAATGGTGGCCAAAGATCTTTGTTAGAGGCCGCTAATTAGTGTAGAGTGTAAACGGACGCCCGTACGAATGAAATTTCTTTATTCCAAAAATTATAGACAAGGCCTCGTTCTCCACTTGCCCGTAATTTTGTTCCGTTGGTGTCATAGTTCGGGACGCGTACGCGATCGGTCGTTCATGACCACACTGCATAAGGTGGGCTAGAACACAGCCTATTTCGTAAGGAGAGGCGTCACAAGAGAGAATTAGCGGTAGTTCTGGAGCAAACTTTATCAAGACGTGATCGGAAGTCAGTTCGTGCTTGATGTTTTCAAATTAATCGTTATATTCGTCAGTCCACTTCCAGGGAGTGTTCTTATTCAAAAGTTGATCGAGTGGATATAATTTCATGCTTATATTCTGGATAAATTTTCCATAATAATTGATGAGACCCAGAAATGAACGTAACTGAGATACGTTGACTGGTATGGGCGCTTCTGGAAATTGCTAGCAGAGGCCAAGTTTGACAAAACTTGTTCAAGCGCTTTTTGGAAAATAGCTGGAGAAGAGGCTATACCGTAGGCTAGTTTGTTGACTCTGTATAAACCTTTGGTGATATTAATCGTCAATATTTGACTGGTCTCGTCATCAACTGCTATTTGCATGAACGCTTCACTGAGGTCGATTTCGGTATAACGTTTTCCATTTGACAATTTTTCGAACATAATCTTCAATCCTGAGCATTGGGTGTTGATCAACCTGTAACGAGGGATTGACCGTGATTTTCTAGTCCCCACAAAGTCAGATGGAGCGGTTAGGCTTAACAATGGGTACGACTGGTGTAGCCCAATCACTGAAGGCTATTGGCGTTATTATTCCTTCCTTTTCTAGTCGCTCCGATTCTTGATCCACCTTAGAGCGAAGTGCATGTATACCCAACTGGACGTGCTTTACAAAATTTTGGTATAACGCCTTCACGTAGATGAAGGTGGGCTTCAAAGGTGGCCAATTTGCCAAAAGACGGACTAAAGACATCCTTGTGTTTTTCCAAAATAACCTTCAGCTTATCAGGATGTTCAGTGACTGACAAAAGCGAAACTTGACCTTTAGGTGAAGTTAGTTGTTTCCAATTCAATTGTAGTTTGAAAAGCTAGCTTCTTCCGAAGAGCGGTGTTCCGTCACGTTCTATTTCATAGTTCATGGATTACTTGCGAACCGTAACGAACGGGAACTGATAATACTCCTAGTTGTTTGACGGTTTTTTCGTTGGTACCTAGAGAATACGCGCAAAGTCTTTGTCGTATAGCGTTTTAGGAAGTGCGGAGACTGTGGCTCCAGTATCCCATTCCATTGAGAAAGGTGTTTTTTCGATCATTACTTCGATTATGATCGAAAAATCCTCCCCTGGACGATCGGAGTGAATGTGATAAAGATTTCCCCGAAAGGAATCGTCGTCTTCTGGTTCGGAAACCACTTCTGGTGCTTCCGAGTCGAGCGAATGGACAAGTTTCTCCCCTGGTGAGTACATCTTTTATCATTTTGTGGTAAATTTTATTGACAAACCCTACGGCTGTGACCGTGGCGATGGCAGCAATTGCACTGGGCGTGTGCATAAAGGTATCTTCCCATTGCGCAGAATTCCATTTGTTCGTGAACTAGTCGAATAGGCCTACTAGCCCAGGACTTTTAGGGTTTGACCTAGAACATTTGAACATAAAGATGAAAATTGGTACATGTGTTATTTTCGACTCAACAAAAAATATACTAAAAGTCCCCTGCTGTAGAGCGCGAGCTTTCGCCGCCATCTTGGAAAATGGCCGCCGGGAATGCCAGCTACAATGTATTCCACGTTCTTCTTCAAAAAATATGAAAATTGGTACACATTATTATTGGAACCACTTGAACATCATGGCAAAATTTTATAGCTCTATGTTCAATAGTTTGGCCGCCATATTGGAAAATGGCCGCCGTTAATGCTAGGTACAGTATATTTCACCATGTTGTTGGAAAATTATGAAAATTGATAGGTATTACAATCAGAGCTTTGTGAACCTCATAGTAAAATATTGAAGCCATTAATTGGATAGTTTGGCCGCCATGTTGGAAAATGGCCGCCATCAATGTCATATAGATACAGTATATGGTTCAAAAATTATGAAAATTGGTAATAATTATGTTGAAGACCGTCTAAGCATCATACTTGACTATTGAAGACGTGCTACTGATAGTTTGGGCGCCATCTTCGAAAATGACTGCTGGAAATGCTAAATATATTTCAAATATATAAATCTTTTTGAAATTCCTTTTTTGAATAGATGATTTTCATTAACGTAATAAACAACAAAAAATGGATATCTCGAAGTCGAAATTATCGACGCCATCTTTAAAAATGGCCACATGAAAATCATAGCCCTAAATTCTGAAAGAAAGAAAAGTTATTCTAAGCTGTTATTCTCAACATGTTGATTAGAGAATATGATTTAATATGGGGTTTATACATTCTACTGTTGTTTAAGATTAGAATTTAGACAGATCTCTAGCATTTCATACATATTCATCGTCATCCTGAAGATTTTTCATAATAATTGCATGTCACAACCCTTGAATAGGCGCTACACATAGCTGGGGGCCTTAACAGCGCCCCTCCCCATCATATTCCAAATTGAACCTGCGGAACCGCCGTCATGGCACACGAGATCGGCCAGTGGGACCGACGAACGCCACTTGAGCAAGTGACAGAAGCTGGACACCGTCAGCGGCGAGCCCAGTCAGAGGGTGGTGGGTGACAGGGAAGGATTAAAGCAGCAAAAGGCTCGAGGGGACGGGGGAGTTCTCTCCAAGCACAAAAGTGCCATACGGCCCAAACAAATAGAGTATCCGCGACCCCTAGAGGCTTGCCAATAGCGGGGGCGAGCCAAGGCAGCACCTGGGTGGGGCCGAAACGGCCCAGCAAAACCTTTACGGAATGGGGCAAGGAACGGTCTGAACCAAGGGTGAACCCAAGGAACTCCCGAACCGTCACACCAAACTCGGGCCCCCTCCGCCACGACAAGTCCTTTGAATTAAAAAGGTTAAGAGAACACTTCTTTCATTTACGTGCTGTAATTGGGTGTGGTTATGATAAGGCGTGGTTTAAAGTAATGACAGATAATCAACATATTACAAATTTGTTGCGTTTTTATAATGACCATATTGCATCTAGGGAAGCCATAGCTGCTGCCGAAGAGAGATTTCTTTTCGCTTTTTTTAGGGTGATAATTGGCACGTCACGCTTTATTTATGTAGATATTACACGTATAATGGAACCGTTGCCACATATACTGTCAAGTCCTCATTTGATCTCGCTAAGCTTCATCCAACAACCGACGCCGCAAAACTACATTTTTTCCGAGCGTATCTTCAAGTCCAACAATAGCTAGGAAACGATTTAATCCCAAACAGTGGGGATTGGTTCGCGATCGCGAAAGTCGAAGACCCATTCACACCATTCTCCTTCCGGCATCAGATGAACTTATAACACTCATAATCTGCAGAACATCTTGTATAAAGAACTGTGAATGTAGACGATCTGTATTAGCTTGCTGGGCAATGTGTGGTCATTTTCAAGGTATTAGCCGTAATAAAAAATCTTCAGGAGGACGAGAAATATGAACGAAATGTTAAAAATGTGTCTTAAATCTAAGCCTTAACGACACTAGAATGTTTATACCCCATATAAAATGGTTTTTCCTAACCAAAATCCGAGTAATATGGCAGAATTTAGGATAGTAATATTTCAGCGACCATTTTTGAAGATGGGTCGATAATTAAGACTCGAAAATAGTTATTTTTATGGCGTTTAATACGTTCATGAAAATCATCTACTCAATAAAAAAATATCTAAAATATTTATATATCGGTAATATATTTGCCATTTCTAGCAGTCATTTTTGAAGATGGTGCCCAAACTATCAGTAGCACGTCTTCAATATTCAAGTATGATGTTAAGATGGTCTTTAACATAATTATTACCAATTTTCATAATTTTTGAACCATATACTCTATCTAAATGATATTGATGGCGGTCATTTTCCAACATGGCGGCCAAACTATCTGACTAATGGCTTCAATATTTTACTATGAGGTTCATACAGCTCTGTTTATAATACCTATCAACTTTCATAATTTTCCAACAACATGGTGAAATATACTGTACCTAGCATTCACGGCGGCCATTTTCCAATATGGCGGCCAAACTATTGAACACAGAGCTATAACATTTTGCCAAGATGTTCATGTGGTTCCAATCATAATGTGTACCAATTTTCATAATTTTTGAAGAAGTACGTGGAATACATTGTAGCTGTAATTACCGGCGGCCATTTTCCAAGATGGTGCCGAAAGCTCGCGCTCTACAGCAGGGGACTTTTAGTATATTTTTTGATGGGTCAAAAACAACACATGTACCAATTTTCATCTTTATGTTCAAATGTTCTAGGTCAAGCCCTTTTTCGGCCTATCTTTCCTGGCCTATACCGGACAACTTGCGCAGACGACTTGATACGGTAAAAGTTATAATTAGCCTGGACGCGGCTGTGATGTCTGACGACAAGAAAGCGAACTTGGTTAAGTAAACGTAAACAATTTTATTTGAATACTGGTAAAACTAAGCGAAGTACCCGGACGGCGACTTGAAAACCAACAACAACCTATGATATTAAGTTATCTGATTATATAGTACGAACAAAAAATTAATTCTAAAAATGTAGACTAACAAACAAACGATAAAAAATAGGTTTACAAAATTGGTATGGTTTTTTTTATGTAATAGCATTTCTTCCGAACGGAACACCATTAGACCGAATCCCGCCAATGTTTTTAATGAATTTAGCTCAACCATTATTCAAATAAAATTGTTTACGTTTACTTAACCAAGTTCGCTTTCTTGTCGTCAGACATCACAGCCGCGTCAAGGCTATTTATATCTTTTACCGTATCAAGTCGTCCGCGCAAGTTTTCCGGTAGGCCTATTCGACTAGTTCACGAACATTTATGGTCCGTCGAGCCGGATCTTCAGAGTCGGCTTAATTACATGGAAAGCTGGTAGTTGGGTTGATCACCACTGCGGACGTTCACAATGCCTGTAACAGCTCTGAAGAAAGCCACTGCGGAACGGAATAAAGGCGAATTGGGTCTTAACAACATCAGCAACAGAGTTAAAACACATGCCAAGACTCCTCTTAATCAACAGCAATTGGAATTTTTTTCCGGAAGTCGTGGCAAGTCATAGATGAGGCGCATGTCAAGGTGGTCTCGTTGGACGCTGAAAATGCTGGCCTGCATGAACAGAAATGGGATGACTTATTCACGTTGTCTACGAATTCGAAATGCGCACTTAAGTCTATGCTAGCCATTATGGTTCCAATCTCGACACGTCAGTTGTCTGTAGGGTCACATTCGGAGATCAAGTTACCAAAAATCAACTTCCCAACGTTCACGGGAGAAATACATAATTGGATATCATTCCGGGACATGTACCTCACTGCCATGCACAACAATCAAGATTTATCAGATGCCCAGAAATATACCTATCTAAAGTGAAGTTTAACCGGTAACGCCGTAAATCTAATTAAATCACTCACCATTTCCGATGCCAATTACACCATTGCTTGGGATACGGTCCTCAAGAGGTTCGAAAACAACAGAGAACTCTACTTTGCCATTATGAAACGATTCTTCTCGCTGCCCATGATACCAACAAGCAACTCAAATGCCTTACGATCGATCTTGGATGCGGCGATGGAATGTACTAGAGCTCTCGACACTCTTCCGATAGCGAATAAATGGGATGCGGTTCTGGTGTTCCTTCTAACCCAGAAGGTAGATCCGTCTTCTAAGGAGCAATGGGAACTTAGTCTCAAGAACACAGAGATACCAAAGTCAAGCGATCTGCTGGAATCTATTGAACAAAGAGCGCGCTCCTTGTCGGCGTCATCATCCGGTCGCAATCCTCACGTTACGAGGAACCCAGTGACCTTGCACACCAGAACTGGAGCATCGTACTCAGTTGGTAAGTGTACGTTCTGTTCCGCCAATCATTTCAATTTCCGATGCCCAAGACTGTCCGCTATGAAGGTCCACGAAAGGCGATCATTAGTACAGAAATCAAACCTTTGTTTCAACTGCCTTCGGTCGGGACATAGAGTGAAAGAATGTCCACTGGAAAAATACTGCAAGACCTGCGATAAAAAGCATCACTCCCTTCTTCACGTGGAAGATGAGAAACCAGATTCAAGTAGTCAACCATCCAATACTATAGATTCCGATAGACAGCAACCAAGCCAGGCGCAGAATTTTCATGTCGCCTGTGCAAGAGATGATTCCATACTAGCTACAGCTGTAATCAAAGTAAAAACTGCGCAGGAGACAGCCCTTCAAGTTCGAGCTCTATTGGATGGAGGATCGACCGTATCTTGCATTTCCGAAGCGTGCATGCCGAGACTGGGCCTGGCACGAAAGAAAGTCCAGACGGAAGTAGTAGGACTAGGTGCGACGCAACTCGGTCGAGCTAGAAGACTTACTCAGGTTCAATTCTAACCATTCTTCGAGGACACAACTTCAGAAAGGTTTTGCGTCAACGCTTATGTTTTGAAGAAAATCACATGTCAGCTGCCTTTTTGAAAATATGATACAAGCAACTGGCCTCATCTCCGGAAGCTGCGACTAGCGGATCCCGAGTTTAACATCCCTGGAGACATTGATGTACTGTTGGGTGCTGACGTATTTTTCAAACTCCTTTTAAATGGGAAACGAACCAAGGATGCCTTTTCTCCAGATGCGATCAATTCCAAGCTAGGATGGCTGGTTTCCGGGCCGACGAGCATTGAACAACCTAGAGTACACCTTCATCATACCCTCTCACTCGAAGAAACCCTGAATCAATTTTGGACGATTGAGCAAATACCAAAGAAACAAATCATGACGCCGGAAGAAACAGCTTGCGAGGAGAATTTTCTATAGTCCCATTACCGAGATCCATCCGGAAGATTCGTGGTACGCATACCAATGAAAGAGCCAACGATTCCTCTTGGATCTTCACGCGAGATAGCCCTGAGAAGATTCTACCAAATTGAAAGGAAGATCGACGCACACCCGGAGTTGAAAGCCTTATACGAAGGATTCATGGAACAATACGAAGAGTTGGGACATATGTCGAAGATCTTACCAGAGAACCAAAAGAAGTCTTCAAGAGTCTATATCCCTCATCACTATCTAATGAAAGATTGGAACCAAACCTGTAAATTCTGAGTGGTCTTCGATGCATCTTCTAAGACCACCTCTGGATTTTCCTTCAACGATGCGCAACTCGTGGGTCCAGTGGTCCAAGATTCGCTATACGCCATTGTCATGCGGTTCAGAATACATTGAATAGCCTTTGTCGCTGACATCATGAAAATGTACCGCCAGATACTAGTAGTCCCAGAACAACGAAATCTGCAATGCATACTGTGGCGGTCGACACCCAAGAATCCCAATTGAACACTGTAACCTATGGAACAGCGTCGGCACCCTCTTGGCAACTCGAATATTGCAGGAGTTGGGCGAAACAGGGTTAGATGAACATTCGTTGGGAGCTGCGATTGTCAAAAGGGATTTTTACATGGACGATGTAATGAGTGGAGGACAAACCGCAACACAAACGAATATTCAGATTCGCTCACTGTGCGATGGTGCCGGTTTCCGTCTCAGCAAGTTTGCCTCAAACGACCCTGATTGTTTAACAAGTACCACCTGAGTTACAAGATTCCAAGAACATACTAGCGATGGATGACGAAGCTCTTGTCAAGACACTTGGACTTTATTGGGATACAAGGAAAGATCAGTTCCTGTTCAAAGTACAGCCTGCGCCCGGTCAGTCACCTCTTACGAAGAGGACTCTACTTTCCGAAATATCGAAGATCTTCGATCCCATGGGTTGGCTTGCCCCCATCATTATCCGAACGAAAGTCCTGATGCAGGATGCATGGAAGGAGAAAATCGATTGGGATGCAGAAACTTCCGTAGGAGTTCAAACATTATGGGCGGATTTCAAGAATTCCATCATACACATTCAAGATCTTCGAATGCATTTTTTCCCTGAGATATCCGTCCTCGAACTTCACGGATTTTCGGATGCATCCGAGAAAGCATACGCTGGAGTGGTATATCTGAGATCGGTCGATCAAGCTGGAAATGTCCACATCTCATTACTCACAGTAAAGACAAGAGTGGCTCGGGCTAATAAAGCGATATCAATCCCGAGGATGGAGCTCTGCGGTGCATTGCTCCTTGCGGATCTCATGGAAACTGTTGAAGAGTCCTTAAACCTGAACTTCAATCAAGTTAAAGCTTGGACAGATTCGACGATCGTATTATGTTGGCTTTCCTCTTGTCCACGTCTATGGAAGACGTTTGTCGCAAACCGTGTTTCAAGAATTCAAGAGATAATTCCGTTAGCACACTGGCATCATGTACCCGGACTTGAGAATCCAGCTGATGCAGCCTCCAGAGGAGTATCAGTGCCTGAGCTACTAAACCATAAACTCTGGTGGAAGGGACCTCTGTGGCTATCCAGTCGGAAGCCCTCGCCAACTCCATCCATTTCGGATCCCAAGACGAATGCCACAGTTATCGAAGAAGAAGAAAAAATCGTCATTATGACCACAAGAATAATTGTTGATAACGACATCTTTACACGGTTCTCTACGCTTCTGCGACCATATGACGCATAACAGCATGGATACTTCGTTTCAAACATAATGGCCTGAACAATTCCCGGAAGAGGCAAGACCCCAACTTCAAAGCCGTAATACTTTCTGGTCCCTTGACAAGCATGGAATTAGAGAACGCGTTGCTCACATTAGTAAAGATAGTCCAAGCCTACATGTTTTCGGAAGAGATAGAGTCCTTACGCCAGAGTAATCCGTTGCCGAAGCGAAGCAAACTACTATGTCTACATCCTGTCTTGGATTCTGTTATGTTTGTAACATATAGATGGCGCCAGCCTCTCCATGTTTAGAAGCTCTGGCTTCTCTCTCTCTCCCCAGCTCTCCCTGAAAAGAAATGTCAGTCGCGCTCTAGCCTCCGTTAGGTACAGCCTAACGCTTTTCCCAAAGCAATTTAACAGTATTAATTATCAATGGAACTAAGCCTTAATAAACTCTGTCTTTAAATAAAAGAACTCAAGTATAAGTTATTAATCCGGCTCTATTTAATACTCGATCGACTCATTAGTATAAGCAAGACAAAGATATTACAGATTCCATCGGGGTCCTCCGTGTAGGAGGAAGACATAAACAAGCAGATCTCGATACAGCCACAAAGCGTCCAATTCTGCTACCGAGACATCACAAATTTACGGAGATGGTCATTCAAGAGGCCCATACCCAAACCCTTCATGCGGGGACGCAGATGGTTCAGAGTATTCTATCATTAAAGTATTGGATCCTTCGAGGAAGGGATGCAGTAAGACACCAAATCAGGAAATGTGTTGTCTGCACCAGATATCATGCCGCCACCGCTAACCAGATGATGGGTGATCTGCCAAGGGCTCAAGTTCAATACTGCCGAGCATTTGCGAGAACTGGCGTTGACTACGCAGGACCCTTCTATCTTCGTCCAATTACTCCGAGAACAAGACATCCTACAAGGCTTACTTATCCCTCTTTGTATGCTTCGTGACGAAGCCACTACATCTTGAAATTGTCTCATCGCAAACCACCGAAGCCTTTCTGGCAGCATTGCGCCGATTCACTTCGAGGCGTGGGAAGCCAAGCGACATATACAGCGACTGTGGAACGACCTTCGTTGGGGCCGCCAAGGAACTAAAAGAATTTATGAAACTAATTCAGTCAAATCCACACAATGCAGCTGTCACAGATCATCTTTCCTCACAGGGTATAACATGGCATTTTAACCCTGCCGGAGCCCCACATTTTGGCTTACTATGGGAGGCCGGCGTCAAGTCCTTGAAATACCACCTACATCGAGTCATTGGTAACACAAGACTGACCTACGAAGAGTTCTCAACCGTAATCACACAGATAGAGGGTTGCCTAAATTCAAGACCATTAACCCCGCTTTCATCGGATCCCACCGATCTTAATATTCTCACTCCAGGCCACTTCCTAATTGGTGAATCGCTTCAAGCTATACCGGATCCTGCCTTATCTTATCTACCTATGAACCGACTTAACCGATGGCAGCTACTCCAGAAGCTAAAGCAGGATGTCCATAAACGCTGGCTTCGGGAGTACGTAACTGGACTTCAACAACGACCCAAATGGATGAAACCGCAACGCAATATCGAAGTTGGGGACATGGTCTTGGTCAAATCAGACGTTACATCACCCGGAAATTGGCCTTTGGCCAGAGTGATCGAAATTTTTCCAGGACAAGACGGCTACACTCGGGTCGTTACCTTACGGACCACCAAAGGTGAAATAAAACGACCCATCGTCAAGCTATGCCTTCTGCCGTTCGACCATGCAGATGAGCCCTGAAAGTTTGCTACTACCGTATCAAGGCCGGGAGAATGTTCCGTTCGGAAAAAATGCTATTACATAAAAAACCAAACCAATATCCCATGTCAAAATTTAAAAGAAGATAAATTTTATTTGATTACTCTTATAATCCTAATAATAAATTTTTCCAAGCACAAGCACTTTCTAAGGTCCTTTTCACTTTTCAGAAACAAGTTTTGACAAAGAAAAATTATCATTTCAAGTTTAACTTTGCCTAAAAACGTTAATGATAATTTATTTAATTAACTTTTGATTGGGTTCTTATCAGTTACATATTTGATAATCAAATATTATCGTTTCAAGTTTAAATTTACCTGTAAACGTTAATGATAATTTATTTAATAAACTCTTAATTTTAACTAATAATAATAATCAGGTGCGTTTCAGATACTTTGTAGGATAATTGCAGGTGCGTTTCAGATACTTTGTAGGGTCATTGCAGCCGTGTTTCAGATACTCTGTAGGATAATATACCAAAGCCTCCCCAGAAAACGCAGCTTACTCTTAGCCTCCCTCTCCTCGAAGGTCGACCTAGCCATTTCCCCCTTAACGGCCGCAGGGCTCTTTCCAGGGGCTCCAAGTATAAGGCAAATAGGAGCGGGGATAAGGGACAGCCCTGTTTCAAACCGACCGCACTAGGGAGGAACTCCGTAGCTAACCCACCAAACCAAAAGCGATATTGTACATCCGTATAAAGCGCAGCTAGCAGAGCAACGAACCGACCAGGAATGCCCAACGATCTCAAGGTCTCCCATAATTTTGGACGGCTAACGCTATCACACGCCTTGCGGAGGTCAGGGAAAGCTAGGAACGGAGGACGCTGCTCAAGTCGAGAAATGTCCATCAACTGCGTCACAATAAAAAGGCTATCAGCCCCCCTTCTATCCCTACGGAACCCATTCTGCATCTTACCAAGAATCTGACCTTCCTCGCCAAAAATATTTCTAGCCGAGCATTTAAGATCGCGACAAACAATTTCGAAAGACACTGCGAAAGGGCAATTGGACGGAACGATGATAGGCGTTCTATGGTAGGGAATTAAAACTCGCAGGAGGAGTAAGGTGGAACGCCTTGTTTTTTGCCTTAGAGAGATTTTGTGAGGTAAGCTACTAATTCACATATCTCAGATGTATCTTTAATGCAATATGATACTATAATTTACAGGATGGTATACTGGAAGGGGTAAATCACGTTTTCAACAAAGCGCGGAAAGACACCAAAAGTCCTGTAAAACTGGATTTTGGTTTTCCAAGTGATGATGACTTTGAGGATGCTAAAGACCTCGTTCAGCTCTTAAAGCCACTTGCACGGACAAGGTTCAAACGGGTGGGCCCATTGCTTCAAAAGTTAAAGGAGAAATTTTGACCCTTTTTCAAGATGTTTGCAATGTGGAAACTGCGAAGTTTATTATTCTCAAGACTAATATATTAAGAAACTGGAAACAAGGTTTCATTCAACACTTGATGATGAAATTTATATTATGGCTTCTTTTCTGGACCCTACGCAAAAAACACTCCTGTTTGACAGTAAGTGTGACTGTGACTATTTAATGAATATTTTGAAGGTCTGTTTCTCCGTGTAGTTATTGTGCAAAGCGGGGGTGAAAGGGGGGAAATAAGCTGCCTAGTAATACTGGTCGGCTTAGAAGTTTATAAGTGTGTGATAGTACCGAACATATATTTAAATATTATTTTAAATTTTAAGGTCAATATACCAGGCCGCAATGGAGAAGCCTCTTTCCAAAATTTAAATGCCCCAACAGACCAAGAGCTGAATTTGTTTTGCTTAAGCATTTGAATTTAGAAGGCTCGAGACAACCGACTTTGCCTGCGAATAAAGAAGGCGAACAAATGGCTTTCTCTAAATTTGGCCGGCTCAATCTCAAAGTTAAAAATCTGAAGGAGCAAACATCGGTGAATGAAATGAAAACGTATAGTATTTGATGGAAAACAGAAGCCAGCAAGAAAACCTCGCCCTAGATTACTGGAGATCAAATGAAATTAATCTAACAACGTTAGCCAATCTCGCTAGGCGAATTTTGGCCGTGCCGGCGACTTCAGCTGACGTAGAACGAATGTTCTCGATTGCAGGGTATATAATGCGAGCAAGGAGAAGTTCCATCACCTTAAAACATGTTTCAGATATTTTAATGTATAGAGAGTATAGAAATTTGGCCACCCAAGGCAAAAAGGATTCCAAATAGCTAATTTTTATATTGTAAATGTTTTTTTTGCCCCCAGAGCAGTTTTCTTTGTAAATATCTGATTATTGGGTTTTTTTATTATTTAATGTAAATTTTTTCTCCCTCCTAGTACTTTTTTTTTAAATTTTTTCCTACCCTCGTAGTAGTTTTTCTAATAATTATTTTCATTACTTTTAATATTTGTGAATTTTTTCTGCCCCAGAGTAGTTTTTTTGTTGTAAATATTTGATTATGGGTTTTTTATTATTTGTTGTAATTTTTTTCTCCCCACATGCTATTGTTTCGACCCTCGTGTCGTGTCGAAGTTTTTGTTGGAATTATTTTTATTGCTTTTATTTATAATTTGTGAATTTTTTCTGCCCTAGTGCCTAGCATTTATTATATTATTTATATTTATTTAATATTTCAGATTATTCATAATTAAAAATAGTTTCTTTTACTTGATTTGCAGTTTAATTGTCATAAAAATAAGCTTATCGGTTCAGTCATATAAATTTTACTAAGAATAAGCTCATAATTTTATAGCAAATTGGTAACTCTCGGAAACAAACCAAGTGGTTACTGGTTACTTAAATTTCTCCTAGAAGGAGATCAGCTCAGGTTTCGTCCTCTCGGGTGGGAGATTCCGCGCACCGAGTTACCATGGATAAAGAATGCGCGTGAGGAAATTTTTTTCACTCTACAGGATAGGCAACTCCCTATCTCGAGCGACAGCTTATTCTGTATATACTTTGTTACAACATCGGTTGTCAGCAAGCGCAAAGCTAGGTCTCTATGTAACGTAGCTTTGTACGTGCTGTCAAGAGACTAAAAACTTGAGGATCTTCCGGATTTAAAATATTAGCGAGTTTTTTTAGCTCAAGTGCACGGACCTTGCATTGTTTTCGAATGAAAAGTATTGGAATAAATATCCTAGTATGGATATGGGTTATTTTTAAAGGTTTTTCGAACTATAAGACAAAACGTTGTTTAAACCGACTAAATGCAACCGAAGGATGAAATTTTATCTTTCATCATGATTGAAATTTTAAACGTCGTTTTAGGGTACTTTGGTTTTGCTCCTGCATTTAAACGACCACTATTCGATCCCATTTTTTGGGTCGATGATTTAAAATATTTTATAAATCAATCATAAAATTTAGGTATAAGATATTATTAAGGAAAAACCTTTGATATATTGGTGAATGCGTGAGAACTGTTTTAAAAGTTGTGATTGGATTAGTTTGGTATGACTTCGACTTGCTATTTTTGAGGAAACCTTTGTAGAGCAAACGTATAGCACGAAACACGTAAATGGACCCCGACTAATGGTGAGCTGTGTATTTATTTCACTATTGGGCTTAGTATCCAGTATTAAAACTTGTTGTAGATCAAATTAAAAGCTGCAATAGTTTTAAATATAACTAAGGAGGAACTATTTTTATCATGGACTACACTGGAAATCTAGCTGTAAATATAAACGATGATGCATGTATCTGTTATATAGGTTTGTCTACCATTGGGTCGAATCCCAATGGATCGAATGTTTTGTTCGACCGAATCCCATTAGACCGAATACCGCAATTTGGGCGGTTTTCCAATCATGATTTTTTCTTTCATTCCTATTTTTCAATTGATTTTCTAATTAAACTTCTTGATATTGCAGCAAATAATATTTATGTTCACCAATAACATTCATCAATAAATTTTAGTAATTAATTTTCATTGTTGGAAATTGTCTAACCTAACCTAACCTAACCTTACCAAACCTAACCAACCCTAACCTAATCTAACCTAACCTTACCTAACCTAATCTAACCTAACCTTACCTAACCTAAACAAACCTAAACAAACCTAACCTAACCTAACCTAACCTAACCTAACCAAACCTAACCTAACCTAACCAAACCTAACCTAACAAAACCTAACCTAACAAAACCTAACCAAACCTAACCTAACCTAACCTAACAAAACCTAACCAAACCTAACCAAACCTAACCTAACCTAACCTTACCTTACCAAACCAAACCTAACCTAACCTTACCAAACCTTACCAAACCAAACCAAACCAAACCTAACCTAACCAAACCTAACCTTACCTAACCTTACCTAACCTTACCAAACCTAACCTAACCTAACCTAACCTAACCTAAACAAACCTAACCTAACCAGACCAGACCAGACAGACCAAAAAAAATTAATATTCTTATTAAACTTCTTGATATTGAAGCAAATAATATGTATGTTCACCAATAACGTTCTTCAATAAATTTCAGTAAGTACCTTTCATTTTTGAAATTGTCTAACCCTAACCTAACCTAACGGAAAAGATCTCCCTCCCAAGTACTGACGGCGTTCGATGCTGCTTAACTTTTTCGATCATCCAAATCACTTTATCCATTGCGCAACTGGAGCTCGGCAACTCAAGAAAACGCTATGATTTTATATGTGTAAGCCCATCCCATTCAGTCGAAAGCTATTCCATATAAAGATTCCCATTCAGCAGAAAATCGCTCCTTGGGCTATAAATTGTTTTAAATTTGGCTACAATTTTAGAAATCTGAATTCATTCCAACGGGATTCTATCCAATAGGAGTATAAGGTTATATAGTGAAGCTTTGACACGAACCATTTTGAAAAGAATGGAAAATTTTATGATACAAATTTTTTGGGCAAATGTAATTTTGGTGAAAAAACGAAGATAAGTATCTTTTCAAATAATTGATGTTTTATAATCATGTCTTTAAACTGAAAAAATTTAATATCTGTACTTCGGTCATTCCGTTTTGTTCTCTTATCATTTACTTTTTCTAGTCTTTGTCCGCTAAGACATTTTTTATTAATTCTGTTCCTTTAGTGTTCATTTTAATTAAGATTTTTTAGAAACTGTTGAATTTTTAAAATCTGCGCTAAGCAGAAACTTAAATAAAGGGAAGAGTAAGCATAGTGGTCGGCGTTTGGACAAGATAATCCACAGAATTTTGGTTAATCAGTTATTCATGAATAATAATCAGATAATTATTCGTGATTACATTGCATTAACCATAGACTTCCCGTGGATAATTTCAAATTATGAGTAAAGATAAAACAAACAGATATTATCCTATCCAAATGCCGACCACTAAGTAAGCATAATGGACCTAATATTGCTAGTAAGTTACTAAAGCTTTTTAGACTAGTTAATCAGTTATCACCTATGAGATTAATTTATTACTGAAAACATAAAATTTCCATACTAAAATTATTTTGGCCTTTCTTTATCCCCTGCTAGTATTAAAAAACATTAAAATATTTAAAATAACTCTGAGGATTATCTAGAATCATTTCTCCAGATATTTCAAATTCAGAATAATCAGAGTCTTCTTTTTGAGAATTCAATATGACTGGCTTGGACTTTTCTGTTTTCGTTGTAGCAGTCTAACTAAACTGAGACAAAGTTTCTGCCTGCCAGCATAGCCCACTCGATCCGCGCTGATGGACGCAAGCTGCTCGCCCTATAGAGCTTGCTTCTTGGAGCGCGTGATCGATAGGGCTAAGCTGCAAGCCATTGGTGTGCGTTTGTGACGTCCCCCGAGTACCGACTCCCTAATCTCCTACAGAACTCCTAGACCTAGTCCGTCTCTATTCTAAAAAAAATCTCTCTGGTCTCTCTAGTCTCAATCTAAGAGTGTATACAACAAGATGGCCCCGGCCAGATTACACTTTTGCGCACCCTCTAGTGACTAGAAATAGTATTACTATATTCATTGACCCCGGCAAATTTAAAATTTTCGGGGTTTATTCCATTGTTTATAAAATAAAATTCCGATTATGAATAAAACCATTCTAGTAAGAATTTGGTTTACAGTTTAATTAAATAAGTAATTAACAAAATCTGTTCTATGAGTGAACTGGAACCTAATATTTGTACTCTGAATAGTTGATGGGCCCTGACTCGCAGGAGATTCTAAAACCAACTGCCTCTTTAGCTTCTTATTTGCTATGTATCTCTCTCGTCTTCGAGCTTTTTCTCTTTCTCTGTATTCTGGATTCAAACGAAGCCATCTCATCTTTTTCGCTGATGTTTCTTTCATATTAGATGCCATTTCTGAACTCTCTCGTATTTGTAAAAAAGCCGAGTTAAACAGGCACAAAGTCTATTTTGATTTCAGACCGTTGAAAATGTCCTAACTTAGTTCATGACTTGTTAGATATCCTGAAAACAATCATGGTTTACGCGTAAATAGGCCTAACAAATAATAATATATGACAAAACTACCTGTTCAAAGAAATACTTACTTGAAATTAATTCTGAAAATAAACTATAATTAGTGGTAAATTAGTAGGCCTAATAAAAAATGTGAACTATGTTAACAAAATTCAAAACAAATACTTATTTCGAACATTAAGTTTTCAATTGGCATTCACAAAAAGCAGAAGAAATCTTCCACAGCCGTTAAATGCAGAGTTCGCAAGCATAGATATTATAATTTAGAACACTATTAAGAACCTAGACATACTATTGCGAAGGGGGTCTCGCGACATTCTGTTACGAAAATTTCCATCGCACCCCTTCGCGTGTGTGATAGGGTTTTTGATACGTGGCGCCCCTATCGGCGAACGAAGGAGCTATTCAATCTGAACAAAAAATAAATACCGTAATGTTTCATCTTGCAAATATTTTAATTCTCTGTTAATAAACATCTCTTTCTTTTACAAACACTTTTCCTTCCATTAATTAATACGGAAATTAATTAAATATAAAACGTCCCCGGCAGGATTTGAACCCGCGTTGTTATTTGATACAAAACGTTTTTTGATTGAACTTTGAAGGCTATTGAAATTGTCTAATAGTTCTGAACAAGCTGGTTACTCGGTTTAAAGTCGTACTAAAAATGCAGGATTTTTCTTTGTTATAGGGGAAATTGTTTGGGGGACATATCTCTGTAGCCATATGTTGTGCACCCCATGTTCATTGATATTTTCCACTCAGTTGGGCCCAATAAACACGCTCCTTCATTATTGATGGACTTTTCAAAAATCCATCGAGGGATGGTCCTGAAAATACGTCACACTCCAAAGGGAGGAGGGAGTTTCTAAATTTCTGATAGGTCCGAGACAAAGGGGTGGAGTTCTACTATGCGTGACGTCACATTTAACATTAATCTTGTTAAGAAGTCATTAAGAAAACGGAATATTTCAAAGTCCACCTTGGAACCAATGTCTACAATTGTTTACCAAAAAATTTATGTTCCATCATGATCGAGTGGGCTATGCTTTAACTCCAGCTGTTATTCGCCAATAATGTTAGCGAGGATGAATCGGATTCCCCTTTCGATTGAAATGGTTCCGTTTCTTTCCCAATTTTTGAAATCTGAATCCCACGCTCGATTAGACTAAGTTGTTCGTGTGACAATGTAGACCCCTTTACACTGTTAGAAAAACCCGACATAATTCATAGTCAATATAAAGCAAGTAATTAAGACGTGTCACCATAGCTTTACAAATCATGGAAAATATTAATTAAGGACGAGTAATGATATCGTTGCCATGATTATGGCTTGACATCCGTTACATTCGAGGGTCTAGTCACTAAGTGTGGTCGTTGTACACGGCGGTACATTGGAAAAAGATTACGCGTAATCTATAAAACCCTCCCTTTGACAGTGCTAAAATTATTACGCGTAATCCGTAGCCGGTGAACAAGAAGTACCTAAAAGTAGCAATAGGTGGTGACGTTTCAAATGTAGGATGAGTTTCGTTGTTTTCTTTTATAAAAGGACTGCTACTTCATGGACTTTGGGAAAGCCCTTACATTACGGAAAAAGCACTTTCTTACCGAACTTTACATATTTTTTTATGTCAACCAATGCAACCACTTTCATGAAAAACGTCATAAACATAAGGTATTGTATTCTGCTAGTTACCTAAAGAGACAATAAGAACCTTTTGTTTCGTTGGGCTCTCCAAAACATTTACTGCACTTCAAGCCTAAACGAAAACAAAAATAATTTTTGTTTCTATTGAACATAGAACATTTGCTTTTATTCTGCGTGTAATAAGAAGAACTTCCATCAAAAGGATATAAAGAATGGGTAGATTTTACTGATGACTAATATTTTTGTAGCACCCTAGGAGCGAAGGCACTCGGCGTTGCCCGTGAGCCCGTCGGGACATTTTTATTACTATTCACGCGGACATTATTCTATAAAGAAGGGCTTTTAAGGTTTTGGCCGCCATTTAAAAAGATGGCAAAAAATCGACCATTCAGCCCATCTATAGGTTAAAGGAAACCTGTGTACTAAATATTTTTGAAATCGGTCGAAACGCGCGGACTTTGTTGCATAGAGATGATGATTTTATATTTCTGGGCGCCATATTTTAAGATGGCGGCGGATTCGAAAAATCTGTCTTAGTACGCACCTACCTATGAGTAACGTTCCTGCAAATTTTCAGCCTTTTAGGTCACGCAGTTTGGGGTGGGCGTTGATTATCAGTCAGTCAGTCAGGAATTTAATTTGTATAGATATAGATTTTACAAAAACAAGACGACCCGAGGGCTGGGCCCGTAATAGTAGCCACATCAGGCATACAGAAAATTTCAGTGAATAGTCCTCGATGAGCTACCTTTAACTGTTTTAAAATGACTATTTAATTTTTATTTTACTTACAATTATAATACTGTGACACGAACGGAAAAACTTGAGTGAGTACCCTCACGATGAGCAACCTTTGACATTGGTAAAACTATATACCTATTAAAAGAAGTACTGAGAATAAGACTGTGAGCTCCTCTATGCCCTAACAAAAAATTATGACCCATAATCTTTACTTCAATAAACTTACTTAGGTTATAATTGTAATATCCTGGGCCACAAGCTAGTACTTTCTTTTAAAACTGTTCTCGATTTGTTGAGAAATACACTTAACTTCTAATAATAAACACCGCTTTAAGATAATCCTAAATACAGCGTTGTATATATACGTCCCATCGATTTCTTAGAATGTTGAAATAAGTGGAGCGGAGTTGAAAGCGTGAAATCCTTATTTATTGTCGACAGGTGACAGTAATTGAAACCTCCAATTTGAATTAAGGCAATACCATAATCCTCTCTTTGGCTTTCAATATATCAAGCAAACGTAAAAAACAATTCAAAATGTATAACCTTACTAGAACAATTAAATTCAATGCTTAAACGAAAAATATCACCTCATCACTATTCTCTCCCATTCGCTCTCCCTTCAATGACAAACGAAAAATTTTACACTGGCAAAGGCAGTACTCATTCACAACGCCGCCGCCACCACCCCAACCGACAACAAGGCAGGTCAAACTAAGACCCACATCATAGATGTTCTTCATACGATGTGGCTAAAAAGTGATTGAAAACGTTCGCAGGGAGAGATAGTTTTAACCGGTGAAAACGCCGCGTAATTAAGCGTCAAAAACGTCGTACTTAAATTATACGCAAACCAGTGCGTAGAGCTCGGCGTTTTCTATCCATTATCCACAAATCAGTGGATAACCGATTATTTATAAAGAAAGTTGTGGATATAATACGATTTAACGAGTAAGTGCTATGGATAGTTTTCGAGTGCGGATAAGGATAAAATGACGTAGAATATGGATAGAGCTTTACCAGTGCAGAAGAACGTTTTCATCGAAGATATTACCATGTAGTTGGCGCCACGATTCGCGCGGAAACACAGGTATTTTAAAAAAGAAGGGAGAAGATTATGAAGTTGAAAAAAAATCGAGACCTTTGCTTTAATTTTTTTCACATTAATTAATCCAATCATATCATACTTATTATTACTGAAAACTGTCATTGTAGACAAAGACGGGAAAGTCTAAAAGATAAATGTAGAAAATTAATTGCCTGAAGTACAGATATTCAAATTTTCACTTTTGAAGACAAATTTATAAAACATCAATTATTTGAAAAAAGTTAAGCATTGCATTTTATTTTCTCTTAAAAGTTTACCATTAGGTTGAGAAATCGGCCCTATAAAGAGACTTAAATGGGCAAAAAATCGTTAAGAGCTGATAAAATATAAACCATATGAAAAATTAATAAAACGTATTCGTCAATTGTGAAGATTTCGAAAGTTTTCAAAATAAACGTGTTGTATAGCTCTCACAGATCACGAACACTCTACTGATATTTTCGACATTAATAACTACCTCACAATGAAAAGGCCTGTGTTATTTTCCGCTTCGCCATATTTCCAATTTTAAAATTAATAAAAACTGTCTTTGTAGACAAAGACGGGAAAAAGTAAGAGATAAGTGTAGAAAATTAATTGCCTGAAGTACAGATATTTAATTTGCACTTTTGAACACATGATTATAAAACATCAATTATTTGAAAAATTCTTGTTTTAGTTTTTTTCACCAAAATTTCATTTGCGATAAATATTTTTCAACATTATTTACCTTAGTATTTTGCTCTCAATATTAGCTCTAGAAAAAGGCTTCATCAAGAATTTTTAAAGAGTACAAGCTTGATACTACGTTTTACTTTCGACTGACATGGTCTTTAAGAACACTGCCAACTCGGCTCCGCCCCATTGGACCGAATCGCATTTGGCCGAAACCAGTCCCAATCAACCGAAAGCCCCGCACTTTTTGCGGATTCGGTCCAATGGGACATTCCCTTTGGAGCGAAAACCCGCACTTCTCCCGGTTTCGGATACTATCTATTGGGACAAGAATGCATGCGCATATACAACCGATGGAACTAAAATGAATTTAATTCCCGGGAGCGCAAAGATGCAACTTTGCAAGCAAACAATTTCTTGAACTTATAATAAAATAATGGTCAAAGAAATTGAGTATCATACGCGAACATTCGGTAAAATATTAAGCACCTATTTTAGTTTAGAAGAACCAAATGCTTTCAGATCCCCGAAAATTTACTTTTTAAAGGGAATTGAAGATTTTTTTTTTTTTTAAGTCATATTTATCACGTTACATGGTTTTAGCTGCAGTTTTAGAGTATAAACTAGACATTTTCGAATATTGGTTTTTAGATATGAAAAAAATAACCCTTAAAAAACCAATTCGTTCCCAAAGATATATATATAGTATATAACTGCCGAAATACCTAACTTAACCAAACCAAACCTAACATAACATAACAGTAATGTTTTGGAAAAGGCATATTATTTGAGAAGTCAATGAAGCTAAACATAAATATTTTGTAAAAGGCGTAGCATAGTTAAATGATTTATAAAATATTTCTAACCTAACCTAACCTAACATAACATAACAGTAATGTTTTGGAAAAGGCATATTATTTGAGAAGTCAAAGAAACTAAATATCAATATTTTGGAAAAGGCGTACCATAGTTAAATGATTTATAAAATATTACAAACCTAACCAAACCTAACCTAACTAACCAAACCAAACCAAACCTATATCCTATCAATAAACCAATTACAACCAAACCTAACCTAAACTGACTTTAAAAATGTTATAAAATATTCCACCTCAATTGAAACCAGCCGTTGGGCTAGATTTTGAAATTCTAGCCAAAAAGTTTCTGTCGAATGCGATTCGGTCCAATGAGATTCGGTTGAATGGGAACCTCCCTGCCAACTCTAATACTAGGCCTTGAAATGTACGATAGAAGCATTTTTTATGTGACATTTTGAATTTCCGCTCAGTAACCGTTAGATGGCTCTTTTCTGAGGCGATTTTTCGCGATGACGAAAGTAAAATCGTACTGCGCAGTCTCGCATGACGTCACGTCTTTCGCTTATGGTGGACCAGGGTAGGAAATAAGGATTTTTTTAAACTACTAAATAACCTGGTCCATGTTTCCATGACCATTGACCAGGGCACATCGTCTGCTAAACTAGAGAAGTGGGTAATTAGAATATTGGAGTTTATAATGTCTGTGTCCGAATTCATCTGCCAAAGAAATATCATCCTACCTCTCCTAAGCTCGCTCATTGGTCAATCCAAATCAAACTTAAGGCATTTCATTGGCAGTGGCTGTTTTTGGGAAAAACTTAAGGGCTGTGATAGGTTGAAATTTCCATGCAGACGCCATTGACACGTGTCAAAACGTACACCAAATTTAAACTAGTATTTTTCGAACTCGGAAACCGTTCAGCATCATGAACCGGTTTATTGACCGGTTTTTTGCTTTTTTTTTCGAGCCGAACTTAGCAGATTAAACTTCGTCGTTGCTAACAATTTCCCAAAGTTTTGAATTTGCCGCCAGTTTAAAACCTCAGAAAAGCGACATCTAGTGCCATTTATGAAATACTAATTGCCAACCCCTTTTATTCCTATCGCAAGGCCTAGTATTAGAGAAGGCAGTGTTAAGAAGGTTCAAATACTTGCATATCTGAAAAACTGAGATTTTTGAGTTTAATTTTTATATTTTTAAATGGGAAATATTGCGAAGCGGAAAGTAACATAGGCAGTTTGATTGTGATGTTGATATTAGTGTCGAAAAGATCTGTAGAGTGACATTACGTCAATTTTTGAAACTTCGAAAACTTTCAAATTAACGCACACTTTTTGTTTGATACGGTTTTTACTTTATCAGCTATTAACATTTTTCTGTCCATTATATTCCCCTTACAGGGCTCAACCTTATGTAAATATTTGAGAGAAAATAAAAGGAAAACCCGTAATATTTTTAAAATGATATATGTGTCATGTTAAAATATTTTTACTAAAGAAATTTTGGTTAAAAAAAACTAAGATAAGAATTCTTTCAAATAATTGTTGTTTAAATAATAATGTGTTCAAAAGCCAAAATTAAATATCTGTTACTTCAGGCAATTAGTTTTCTACACTTATCTCTCACTTTTCCCCATCTATGTCCACAAAGATCCCCAAAGGACAGTTTTTATTAATTTCGTTTGTGTATACTCAAAATTATTTTACTTTATACAAAAATATTTTGTATCAAATTAAATACTATTTGCTTCAGCCAAACACTCTCGAACGATATGATCACAAATAAAAGAGAGTCCCGATATGGAAAGACCAATAACGAAAATCATAAAAACTGGGGTCAAATAAGCAATCGAGTATCTTTTAATTCCGGACGACACAGAGAAACTAGATGTTTTGTCACAGAGATGTTCTCTATATTCCATCATAAGTTCTCGATGACAACCCAGTTCTTGACCTGTGGATATGTAAGTGATGATTCTGAAATATAAAAGTTTCAGTCACATTCATAGTGTAACGAAATTCAATAAGAGACCATAATTTTGCACCAAAACTCTATCACATAAAGTTGTTGTGATAGATGATACCAATAATTCTTGTTAATTATCTCAAATGATAAAATTAAGATTTTATCTAACATCAAGATGACTTACCTATTGTCAATTTTTTCTCGTAATTGTCGCGAAATATTTTTCGTTAAAGCAAATGAAGCACGCGTCAAATAATCAACATTACTTTCTTCACTGATTAAAATTTTCTTTCCATATGTATATTTCTCATTTTCTCTTATGAATCGAAAAATAAAATTCCACAAACTAGTTGAATCTTCCATAACGACCACTTTTCCTTCAAAAAACGTCCTTAGTTCAATGTCACTAATATACTTTTCAAAAATGTCGTAATGTGATGCCCTTTTAAAAATTGACATAATCTTTGGGTTTCTTGACCCTAGAATGAAAATGCCATGTGATAATTAAGATTCCACACACAAAATTTTGTAAATGGCAGATAAATAAGTCACTCTTGGGACTAAAAATATTCTTTTAATAAAATACATTTTCGAAATTTAAACGTGTCAGCATGCGATGAATCGGAGAAGAATTCAAGGTAGCATCATCGAATACGAACACGTTGTAGTTAGCATCGAATTAATTGGCCAGCCTAAAAGTGCTTTATGGGTTCAAAATTTGTCACAATGACGCAGCACTCCCGACCCTAGCACATTTTTTCCACTGACGATTAGTGCGCATAGCCGTGAGGCAATAAAACCCTCCCTATTGCATTAGTGATAATTTAATTGTCATGGACTTGGTTAGTCTTTTCTTACCTTATTCCACGTTGACAAAAACTAAATTAAAATGGTCTTATGTAATACACCAAACCCACCACGCTCTCGATGTTAATGGAAAGTTTTACTGAGGTATATTTTACACTTTATCGGTGGTCTTTAATTTTAAAATATTTCCTCCCCACGGTTTGTCTACCATGCATCAATATAAGTTATCTCAAAGTGTTACGATAGGGGCCTAAGTTACTGATGTGAATTCATCGATCAGAAGGTTACGCCAAATCTCAACAACCGTGCACTCTAAGAAAATGGAGTGCGCTTTAGCACCTTTAAAAGTAGTTATTTGGGTCCAAATTTGAACACGTTTCAGGTGTTCATTTACACCCCTGAAAGGATTAGTAAAACTTATTTAGCAATGGGTGTCAAAGATAAGAATAAAAATTGTGCAACAGATGTGTAGTTTAACACCATTTTAACTCTTATATCGCGCTAACAGTTAATCTTTACTCTCATATCAGTGCTGTGCAATTCCTTAAAGGGTGCGGCATAGCACCTTTCAAGTTTAAATAACACTTTTGCATAACACCTTTAAGAGTGTCGCGTTTAACCTTTATGAGTGTCGAATAACACCTTTAAGAGTGGAAAATGTTTTTATGGACTATCAAGTATGGAGTTACTAGTGATCAGTTGTATTCTGTGCCTGTGTAATTAACACTTTGGTGAAAGTACGTGTCGTGGCACAGTGCGCGAGTGCTACGGGCAGTAGACGACAATATTTTCTGAAATTAACATCATCGTTCCAAAATGGTTATAATGTTGGTAGGGTATTCATTGGTCCTAAGGGTTTTAATTAGAGTTTCAGGGTCATGGTTACAGATGTCCGCAGACCCGTCGTATGTTTGCACAGGGCTGTTATCTTGTTAGGCCGTAACTACCTCGAGCAGATATCATAATTCAAGGTGGAATTGTATAAGACTAGAGAGGGAAGGAGATGAGGTTTCTTGGGTGGGGACGGAAGGGTTGATGAGGTTCAAGTCACACACCGGCGGACACGCGGCAAGCCGCAAGCGGTGGCTTTAGGTTATAGTCCAGGACAGATAGGCCAAAAAGGCTTAGACCTAGAACATTTGAACATAAAGATGAAAATTGGTACTTGTGTTGTTTT
>JAEQBA010003550.1:0-62801 GCA_019434445.1 Phalangium opilio | reverse complement strand
TTATATTAACTTGGGGTATTCTATGAGGCGTGAAGTAGGTTTTGAGCTTCATTTTGAACATAATTTCATAATTTTACTTCAATATTTCTCTGGGCCAGGTTTTTGCAAGCCGGACAACTCGGGACGTGCTAAAATAAGTTTCTAATATATTCCTATGTAAAATGGTTTCGAAAGTGAACTGTATTTAGGAGTTGTTTTCTAAATGGTTCTGATTTATATTAACTTGGGTTTATGAGCGTGAAGTGGGTTTTGAGCTTCATTTTGAACATAATTCATTATTTTAAACTGCATGCTTCACTCTCACTAAATATTTAAACTTGGCTCTTGGTACTTTTTGTGTTATTTAAAAATATTACACAACGGTATTGTTTGTTTTCTAAAATAACATTAAACATTATATATGTGCGTAATGTTAATAAGTATATTGCATTTCAATAAACAATTTTAAACTGTGAATGTTCGTCATGTCATCTGTAGTTACAACTTAAAACTCTACGACTAACTGGTTTATATTGGAGGTGTTTAACCTTTTCAAACTTTTGGGAAATGTTTTGTATTAAATGTCCGGAAGAGGAGGAACTAGGCGTTTCAATAGTCTCTATGCCATTTTCTGGATGTGTTGTTGAATTCCACAGTTTAATACAGGGCTTTTCAAGTGGGAATTAATAGAGACTCTACTTTTTTTTCAGAATTCTTGATTTGGCAAGTACGGTATTGTAGCTTCGACAAATTTTGAATCACTCGAGTGTCGCTACAAAAGCTCTTCTATGGGGTACGAGGATTCGTCTAGTAGCTATGTTAATGAGCCAAATGGCAGAGACTATTGTGAAAACGCCTAGTTCCCCTCTTCCGGACAATTTAATACAAAACATCCCAAAAGTTTGAAAAGGTTAAACACCTCCAATATAAACCAGTTTAGTCGTAGAGTTTTAAGTTGTAACTACAGATGACATGACGAACATTCACAGTTTAAAAATTGTTTATTGAAATGCAATATACTTATTAACATTACGCACATATATAATGTTTAATGTTATTTTAGAAACAAACAATACCGTTGTGTAATATTTTTAAATAACACAAAAAAGTACCAAGAGCCAAGTTTAAAATATTTAGTGAGAGTGAAGCAATGCGTTTAAAATAATGAAATTATGTTCAAAATGAAGCTCAAAACCTACTTCACGCCTCATAACCCCAAGTTATATAAATCAGAAACATTTAGAAAACAACTCCTAAATACAGTTCACTTTCGAAACCATTTTACATAGGAATAGTATTAGAAACTTATTTTAGCACGTCCGAGTTGTCCCGGCTTGTAAAAACATGCCAAACGAAATAATTTAAGTAAAATTATGAAATTAGGTTCAAAATGAAGCTCAAAACCTACTTCACGCCTCATAGAATACCCCAAGTTAATATAAATCGGAAACATTTAGAAAACGACTCCTAAATACAGTTCACTTTCGAAACCATTTT
Organism: Phalangium opilio; assembly: GCA_019434445.1. Taxonomy (NCBI): domain Eukaryota; kingdom Metazoa; phylum Arthropoda; class Arachnida; order Opiliones; family Phalangiidae; genus Phalangium; species Phalangium opilio. Next base: position 61,325 of record JAEQBA010003550.1, on the reverse strand, counting down.
CCATAGGAATAGTATTAGAAACACATTTTAGCACGTCCCGAGTTGTCTCGGCTTGCAAAAACATGGCCAAGAGAAATAATTGAAGTAAAATTATGAAATTATGTTCAAAATGAAGCTCAAAACCTACTTCACGCCTCATAGAATACCCCAAGTTAATATAAATCGGAAACATTTAGAAAACGACTCCTAAATACAGTTCACTTTCGAAACCATTTTCCATAGGAATAGTATTAGAAACACATTTTAGCACGTCCCGAGTTGTCTCGGCTTGCAAAAACATGGCCAAGAGAAATAATTGAAGTAAAATTATGAAATTATGTTCAAAATGAAGCTCAAAACCTACTTCACGCCTCATAGAATACCCCAAGTTAATATAAATCGGAAACATTTAGAAAACGACTCCTAAATACAGTTCACTTTCGAAACCATTTTCCATAGGAATAGTATTAGAAACACATTTTAGCACGTTCCGAGTTGTCCCGGCTTGCAATAACATGGCCAAACGAAATAATTTAAGTAAAATTATGAAATTAGGTTCAAAATGAAGCTCAAAACCTACTTCACGCCTCATAGAATACCCCAAGTTAATATAAATCGGAAAAATTTAGAAAACGACTCCTAAATACAGTTCACTTTCGAAACCATTTTACATAGGAATAGTATTAGAAACTTATTTTAGCCCGTCCCGAGTTGTCGCGGCTTGCAAAAACATGGCCAAGCGAAATAATTTAAGTAAAATTATGAAATTAGGTTCAAAATGAAGCTCAAATCTTACTTCACGCCTCATAAAATACCCACAGTTAACAAAAATTGGAAATTTTTTAAAAAGGACTCTTAATGGCTAATAGAATCCACTTTCGGAACCATTTCCCATAGGATTAACATTAGAAAAAAAAATTACCTTGTCTCTTTTTGTCCCGGCTTCATATTTTTTTCCAGTTTGTTCTCAAACTCTCGTTAACATAGAGGGCGATCAAACTTGGCGGGCCTCCTTGGGGAGCTTGTCGAGTATCTAATTAGGCCGTGGTAGCACTGAATCGGAGAGTGAATTCGAATCAGCAGATAACATAGATTCAGAAGAATCCTTTGTAATAAATGAATCAAATGAAGATGAGGCTTCTAACCCGGAACAAGGTGAAGAATTCGGACTACACCCTTATCAGTTTGAGCCTATAGTACCAGTGGCAGAAAATATAGCTAATGACGCATTGGCATATATTTCAATGGAACAAGATCAACATCGGTTACACAACACTAATTGGTATGTCTCAAAATTGTGTAAATCTGTTTTAAACAAGAAATATTTGTATAGGGTGTCATTTTACAAGTGTAATTGCCTTTTATGGAAGAAAGTTTCAGTTGAAGAGATGAAGAGCACCAAAATCAACGATTATTTGCAGAAATTGGCCCTTTAAATTGTTGTCCTTTATTAGTTTATTTATACAACTGAAATTTGTGCGAGACTGGGTGGAGAAAACTGCTCCTTCTATTCTGTGTCATATTCGTAGACTTTTATTGAAAAGGCCCTATAACCTGAATAAGCGCGGATTTAAATATTTTTTGGTAATTAGCGACTACTTAACTAAGTGGGTGGAAGTGTTTCCCCTATGTTCTGCCACGAAAAAAGCCTATAGTTAAACATTTAGTGGACGTGGTCTTCACCTGTTTTGGATTGCCCTCAACTTTTGTTTCATGGGTAAAAATGAACAAATCTCAAATAATTTTGTGATAAACGTATTTTCTGTTCCCAAATTATCTGTGGGTGAACATTAGTCAAATAATTACAATTTTAAGTTTCAAAACTCAGATAATTTTGCGATAAAAATATTTCTTGTTCCCTGATTTTCTATGGGCAAACATTAGCCAAATAAGTGGAATTTTAACATTAAAACTCAAATAATTTTGTTTTCAAGATATTTATGGTGATACATGTAAATAAAGAACTTAACAAGAAATACGCACCAGAAATAGACGTTAAAGAAATGAGGGGAATTTTTTGCGGCGAAAATCAGCTTTTTTGCACCTCAAATGGGCGAAAATCCTGACCTTTTAGTGGAAACACTCAATAACTTCTTTATTATCATTTCTTGGAGGACCGCGGGGCGGTGTGGTACTCGTTAGTCACCTTGCCGCTTAACCTAGGTTGAAATTAGGTTAGAATGTAATGAATCTGACTTCAAGTTGATTAAATTCAATTCAAGTAAAAGTATGAAGTTCAAAGAGAAATGCGGACTTCTGTGAGGAGGCTTAATGCGCTCTCGGAACGTAAATACGGCTTTCTTAGTTAAAACACAGAAACCTTTGTTACTCACAGATGTCGATGGAAGTTTAAATAATTCAAAATTATCTGTAAACATACTAACTACTGTAGAACGAAAAGCACGCAGTGAAACAGGGTATTTTCGTAAGAACTTATCTCATTAACTTAATGTTTTTGAAATATTTCAATATCGTGGTATGGTAGGTTTGGCTCTGTAAGCCACGCCAGACGTATCTTCTCCCTTCCAATTTGTTTGAAAAATATAAATTGCGATTTGAAATCTTTGCTTCATGGCAATGTTTATTTATGAGTAGACATTTTTGAGATATAAGGATTTGAATAGTTTTGGGATATTGCAAATAAATAGGAATTTAATCTAGTTTAGATATATCTTGAACTGGAAATTATAGAAATATTTTGGACTCGAAATGGGTGTTGAAGAAAGCAAATATCTGAGGTTTGAAGCCAATGTTCTTCAGCTGGGAATATCTGGCGTTAAGAGCCATTTTTAGGTTTCAAATATCTGGGATTGAAACCTAGTGTTTGGGAACTGGGAAGGGCCGGGTGTTTGAAACCTAGTGTTTGGGAACTGGGAACATCCGGGTGTTTGAAACCTAGTGTTTGGGAACTGGGAACATCCGGGTGTTTGAAACCTAGTGTTTGGGAACTGGGAACATCTTGGTGTTTGAAACCTAGTGTTTGCGAACTGGGAACTTCTGGGTGTTTGAAACCTACTTTTGGGGGGTGCGGGAACATCCGGGTGTTTGAAACCTAGTGTTTGCGAACTATAAGGATTAACTATGACATCGAGAATATAGTAGAATTTAAATGTAATTCAACGGCTAAACGAGTAACTAATCGACTTAAGCTATGTCCGCACTAGGGTAAATTATTCGCTTCGCTCGCCACGCACGCTACGCTCGCCAAGTACGCCGAGAAAATCGCCTGTTCACACTGAGAAAATTTCGCGCGTAGCGTACGTAGCGAAGACGGCGAGAGAGACGAAAAATGTTCAACTGGGTGAACTTTTTACGTCGATCTCGCCGGCGTAGGCGACGCACAACCAATCGGCGTCCTTTTCTTTGTCACGTGGGATAAGTTCTGTGAATAGATCGAGGTAATGACGGGCAATTGCAGTAGAGTGAAGCGTTTAGCTCATGCGATAATTTCATTATTTCATTGCTATTAATTCGAAATAAAAGAAAAGGGACCATATAAAACGTATTTGGTTTAGAGAAGTTTTCCAGGACAAAAAAAAATATGGGAATTTTTATAAACCCACACCCAAATGAGATATTATTACGATTTTTACGGGGATAAACTCTTCGTTGAGCATTTGCATTAATATCAATTCTAGTTTCGTTGTCCGACATTTAACGATAAAAATTCCAAATAGCAGCCAAACCAAGGTTCACCATGCAATTAATTCAGATATATATATATATAGTGAAGAAAAAAAAACCGATGCAGCTCTTTAAATATGACGTCCGTAAAATGATGGACGGTGATTGGTTGTACGTCGCTTACGCCGGCGAGATCGAAGTAAAAAGTTCAGCCAGTTGAACATTTTTCGTCTCTCTCGCCGTCTTCGCTACGTACACTACGCGCGAAATTTTCTCAGTGTGGACAGGCGATTTTCTCGGCATACTTGGCGAGCGTAGCGAATATTTTACCCTAGTGCGGACATAGCTTTAAAGAAAAAATGTGTGTATAGATTTGCCGATAAACATCGCATTGATGTTGGGCTTTACTCTAAATACGAGTAAAGAAAGCATAGGAATTTCGGAGTCTACGAGGGCGCCTTTTATCTGCGATATGGATGTTGGTTTACACACTTTGTATGTTTCTTCAGACGCCATAGCGTCTAATACTTTAGGAAATACATCTGTAAACATTCTGCGGTTGATTAGTGTAAAGGGAAAAGATGGTGAAACAGTAGACGTTGTATTTACGAGGCCTCATTACAGCCCAGTCGCTTCCCCTCAATTAAGAACCATAGAAATTAACGTGATGGACGATACCGGGAAACCCGTTCAATTCCAGAGAGGAAAAGTACATGCTACTCTACATTTCAGGCCGAGAAGGTCCTGGGCAGTGCTATAATTACCGGACGCAACTAACACCCTCAGCCATTCTTAACAGAATAAGGGAAGGATATACACCAACAAAATGAGGGAAAGTAGACACCATACCGTAGACGATTTTGAACATCTGTTCTTAAACCAGGCGGGGATGGGACATATACAAACTTACTCGGGTCAAAGTGTAATGAGAGAGTACGGATTAGGAAATTTCATTTCTAACGCCTTTCGAAGTGCCATGCCCCTACTCAAACGGGGTATGACATATTTAGGAAAAAGGTTTCTTAAAACGGGGGCTAAAGTAGCCTCAGACACGGTAAGAGGAGTACCCATTCAGGAATCTCTAAGAAACAGGCTCAAAACGGCAGGGAAAGAAACCATTATATCCGCCGCTAACCAGATAGATAAAATGACGGGTAGCGGTTACCGTAATAAAAGGAAACGACCCGGAAAAAATAATCTCACGCCTAGAAAAGCTGGGAAGAGAAGAAGAACAATTAAAATACCTTCTCTCGCAGATATTTTTTCGAGGCAAAAATGAGCTTACTACACCCTAATTCACAGAGCTGTGTGAATTCGGAATTGAATATTTTCGAAATACCTATGACACAAACTGGAATCACATCCGGAGAATGGGTAGAATTCAATCCAATTTCGAGCATAACCAACAACTCACCGATGACGTTTCTCATTAGCGGGAATTCCGAAACTTACATTGATATATCGAAAACACTTATTCCAAGTACAGGTAGAATTCAAGAAAACGGACGGTACCCTACCGAAAGCCGCAGTCACCGCCGTCGATGGGACGGTGATATCGCCTGCATACGTAATAGCATCGATTAACTTATTTCTGCATAGTCTGTTCCCGGAAGTCCATCTTTTTTTGAATGAAAAATCGTTGACACCCTCAGCTCAAACGTTATTGACTTATGGTGATCAGGCTAAAGACCTCACTTCGAGTTTGTATTATAAAGACTCCACGCCGCATTTCGACAACTTCGATTCGAAAAAGGATTCCAAAAAAGAGCTAAATTGGCTAGAAAGGGTGTTATAGATTTAATAGGTTCGCTACATATTGACAAATGCAACCAACCTAGGTATCTAATTAATTTGGTAGATTTAAAATTCGTTTTCGGAAAACCGAATACCGACTTTTGTCTGCTCGGTACAGAACCCTGTACGGTAAATATAAAATCTGCCTCTCTGTTTATAAGACGCGTGAAATTAGTGTCCGAAGTGCCCCTCGCCCACGCTTGAATCTTGCAAACAAGTAGGGCCAAATACCCATTTACTAGAACTGAGTGTACTTCTTTTTCAATTCCTAAAGGTAATATGAGTGTGGTGCAAGACCATTTATTTACAGGGGCAATTCCCCGCCTGTTGGTTGTAGTCATTGTGAAGCAAACAGCTTTCTTGGGCGAGTTGAAATCGAACCCAATTAACTTCCAACATTTTAATTTGAATCACATTGGCGTGTTCGTGGACGGTAGTTCCATCCCGCATAAACCTCTCACCCCAAATTATGCCGAAAATTGCTACATTCAGTCGTTTTATAACTTGACGTTAATGACCGGTCAGTTTCAGTTGGACGAGGGGAATCAGATAAACAGGGAAGAGTACCCCGCCGGGAATTGTTTCTATTGCTACGATCTCACCCCCGATTTGGTATCTAACGCATCCCATTTTCATTCGATTAAAAACGGAAATTTAAGATTAGAATTAAAATTTGCAGTTGCACTTCCAGAAACGGTAAGTATATAAACATAAAAATCATACCCAAGACTTTCTTATTTTTTTTCGCTATAAAGTGGGTGTGTTTTAGGATAGCCTGAAAAATCGAAAAGGTCTGAATGTTGAGAAAATTTTGGAAAACATCCTCGGTTTTGATGTCGTACATCAAACTGTCTATAAATATAAAAAAATTTACATTACACAAACTAATTATATTCACACGAAAATTTACCTGTATCTGTAAACTGTAACAGAGCTCTATTCCCAAATCATAATGAAAACGGAATAAAACGATTTTACTCAGGTCCAAAATGGTAAACCCTGTTTGGAAAAATATTAGATATAGGTATTGTACAGCCGTATCCAGACTCGTCAGACGTGTTAAGTACGATTTTCTCAGCATAATCCAGTAGAGTTTCGGTTTCCACCCGAGTGAATCCATTCATAGGGAGAAAATCCATCATCATAATTCCTTCAGTAAATAAATTAAATATAAGAAACCAATCTATTTTAAAGAGGTTGAAAATCTTTAGAAACATACCATATAAATTATTTAAATCCAGATACATAATGAAATTGCTAGGTTTGGTAGAATCGTACTTTTCGAGGTATTTATTATTCGCTATGGCGTGTCTATTGGAGATCATCGATACCCCACCCCTTATACCCCGTTCAAGGAACAAATGAATGTCAGGGTCTAAAATCAACTCTAATTTTACGTCCGTCATTTTGAGGGCTGCTTGCCACGCGAACCCTGCGCGGAAATATTTCGATAAAAATGAAAACTACATTAAAGTTTTAAATATTACCAGGTCTGGTGTATGAATGGGCACAGTCAATACCGTAATATTGCATTGCACATATCACGGAATTTTTCAAAGACCGTAGCGAGTTGAAGCGTATCGATTTGAACGTAAAGGTCATGAAGTTCGCCTAATTACATGTTTTAATAGAATTTAATATATTAAATTAATATTAATTAATAATAAAACTTACCGAGATTTTTAATATTAAAACTTCTCCATACAGATTTAGCATGCTCATAACTTTCGTCCGATATGCCTTCACCAGTTAAAGCGCTAAAATACGCTTCTTTGGGAGGAATTTGACATTCATCAAACTTTTTAATCGAGTCGATATATTCGTATGGATATGATAATTTTCTTAGGATGAGCTCTACTTGTCCCGGAGTATAAAACTCACGTAGCCGGGGGAATTTATCAGCCCCTTCCTGCGCTATGTTGGGTACTAAGTTTTCGAGCGAAGCGGGTAGAAACCGCAGAGAGTCGATGAAATGTAGCTTTCCAATACCGAAAGAAATGTACGTTTCGGTATTGGATGGAATACAGAATAACTTTTCATCCTTCTGCAACCCCAGTTTTTGAATGATTAAGTGACTATCATATCTATGAATTAAATATTATATATTTATATGTCATCTTTCTAACAAGGAAAATATTTATTACTTGGAGCAATTATGTGAGACGACGGGGATCCTTTTAGTCGTACGCATTTTCAAATTACAGGATTGGTGGGCGACACCCCGGAACTCTCCTAATGATTTAATTATATGTAAAATTTATTGAATTAACGCATTTTAAATATATTAATATTCACCTGAAAAATGGCAATGATCTTTCACGCCGGGGTCTTCCCGAGAAAGGGCGTGTCTACATATGTAACAATGTGTAGCTTTCTTACACACCTCCAAGTCTTCAGACGATAAATCCATAGATACAATACTACGTATTTCGTTTAGAATAATCTCCTCCTCCACCAGGAGTCTTTCAATAAATACTTTAGCCGCATCCAACCCTCTATATGTAACCGGTTTTCTAGGTGAACCTACAATTTTTACTGTGTTTAGAAACCGTCTTTAGCAAAATCATAATAATTATTACCATCGGGCCCGATAACAACGTAACTAAAACCGCATGCAATATGTTCAGAAACTTTGGTGGTTGATGATAGAGTTTCGTTCGGAGCTGCCGTTTCGTGTTTTCTCAATATAGATTCGAAATCGCAATAAATAACGTGTGACACTCAGCACCTTCACTCAAATTTATCGAAAGATAAAATCGGTTTTCCATGCGGCATTTTAATTTTCTGGGGCTCGTGAATACCGCAATTTGGAACGTGTTCACGGTGGTTTTTCTCCGCGTTGGGTCCGGAGAACCGATGTAAACAATACCGAAAATACCACACTTTAGCTTTATGATTAGTAAAGTTCGATAAAAGCCTACTAATACTATTAATTAGGCAAAAGTGCTTTTTTCTCCCTTACAAAGTAAAAGGAGGTCAATTTGACGTGATTCTTCTACGTGATTTTCGCTATCATAGCGGGGGAATACACCCTTTTCCCAAGCGAAAATGTTTATTGACAAGTTACTTTTTCTCTCAAATTTACGTAGTTTTAACACGTTAAGTTCAAAGGGAAAATCGATGTCGCTGCAATCTAACTCGAATTCATACGGTAAATATTTTGAACATCTATTTCCATTCTCTTTAGCCGGGTGTAGACGCGCCAAAATGGCCCACAGGAAGCACTTTCCATCTTAAACATTAAATAGATTTTTTAGATTGCTTTTAAGAAATACTTGATTTTTAAAATGATTGTACCGCGCAATTTTGTAAGGAGCGGAATTCGGGGGGAATAACCTTACCTTTTGATTTGACGTTCAACACGGCTTTTTTATTTTCTACTTCGTCCGGTAGTTGTATAAATGTCCCACCGACCAGAGGTAGATACTTAATTACATCCACTTGAAAAAACATAATTCTATCTATAATCCATGCTGAGCCCATTTCTTGGAATTCTTCCATTTGGTTTGTAACTTCTTTAACGCAATCATCTATTTGAGCGTCGAATCGACCGTGGAAAACAGCGATGTGGTTTTTACTGCGGAAATACTGTAAATGTTCCACCTCCTCGCCGCCTGCCAGTTCTTTAGTATACCTCACTCGTACCAGGAGGTTCCATTTAATTCCCTTTCGTTTACTAAGCTGAATTTTCAGGTATTCTATCAAGCTGTTTTTGATGGGTGATACCAACAACTCGATGTTTGTATGTACTTCCGGTGGTGAGAACCTTCCCCTCAGAGTAGCACCTCCTAAAGCCACTAGCTCCTCCAAATTACTGCTAAAGCTATTTTGAGAATCGTCCTCAGACATCCCCGAACATGGCGGTTCCCCATCGTCGGCGGTACTTGACCTTATCCCGACACTAGTCGAGTTTTCTCCCGGTAAATTTGCGGGATTGTGTACATCCGTAACATCATGCCGCCGCGTGTGTTTTTCTAGTCTATATTTCCTGGTAAAACTACTCCGACAAATTGAACACTCATACTTTATCTCAAAATGTTGCTCCCTAACATGCCTATCTAATGACTTCTTTCTACCATAAGTTTTTTGACATATATCACAGCTAAACATTTTGAAATGGAACCCCACAGATGAAACGGGGGTTATTTATACATAGCGTTATGTAAATATATGACGTGTATGTGAATCCCTACCCATATCAAGATGATTTTTATCTGAAAAGTATATGCTTATGGTAGAATGATATTCAAATAAAATTTCAATTGAAATTTAGTTTTATTCATTCTATACAAATTAATTTATGGAAATGGACGTCAGGATGTCCCGACACTTTCGACGGCGAGTCCATACCGCTGCCGTGATTGCGTCATTCATCTGTCGATTTCTCCTGGCGCTATCGACATCCTGAGAAATTATGTCGTTTAACTCCTCGCTCATGACGGTGGGTTTTCTTTTCCTAGGCCTTCTTAGATTCAACGCGATTTTTTCTTTTTCAGGGGTACGGCCGTGGAGATTGACGAATACCGCCTGTGCCACTTCGCGGTGTATGGTGTGATTGGAAAACGTACGGGCATCCCTTTTTTACCTCTCCGAGTGACGATGACGTCACGGAGAGGTATTATTACACTGGACATGTGTGTCTGTGTGTGTGTCTGTCACACCCCACGTGACCGCGTTCGCATTTTGCGTATCGGAGCAAACGTGTTCCCAATTTCCGGACTGCATTGACAGTTCACGGAAATTTGGGAAATTGTGTTTGTCTCCGCTGGCTATTCTACTTGAGTTCCCACACCACCAGTTTTGGTTTTCGTCCGCTCCACATGGACACTGGTTTGTGTATACCACATACACACTAATCTATCCTCATTGGCCTCTAACAACCACCATCTACTGGTCTTTCGTCTATACCACATAGACACCAATCTGCAACATTGGCTTCTAATACCACCATCTACTGGTCATCCGTCTATACCACATAGACACCAATCTGTAACATTGGCTTCTACTCCATCGTTGTCGTACGGCTTAAGATATACGCGGCGAGCGGCTAGGGTTACTACCAACACCAGTCTTTACAAACTGGCTTCTAAGGACCACAATCTGCTAGTCTTTGTCCATCCCACATGGACACTAGCCTGTACTTGCGGGCTTCCAAGCACCACCATCTTCTGTTCTTCGTCAATCCCACATTGACACCAGCTTCTATGCACCACCATCTTTAGGTCTTTGTCCATTCCGGCTTCTTCTCCATCGTTATCGTTTGGTTTTAAGATATACGCGGCGATCGGCTAGGGTTACGAGAAACGTCTAGCCTCCCAATGGCAGGGCTTCCACCATCGGTTCACGCGAATGCGTTTTTATCTATTATTATAATGGAAACGAATCGTATATATACCCCAAAATTTGAAGAAAGCGGGCAAGAGGGGTACCCTTCACTTTAAACGTCAATATTAGCAAAGTTTCGAAAGATAATAGGAACAACTTTATTTTAAACGATTTAACTATTTTTAAAGTTATTTACTGGCGATTAAAATAATTAATATCATTTATATTTAATTAATTATTTAAGATAAACTTATTTCTATGTACTGACACAAGTGAGAGTTAATATAGAACGAGTAATGAAGATTGCATCTGAAACGAAACACTGCACGCATATCAAAGTTAATATAAAGCGAGTAGGATGAAAAGATCTCTTACAAAACGATAACATTTTCTTTTTGCAGAATATTAAATGGAAATATTTTAAATATTTTTCGGCATTACGATTCTTTTATTAGTTGTGTAGCTATAAAGCTCTGTTTCATCTCAATATTCCAAGAACATCTTTTGATATTAACATTTCAAATTTGGTGTTTACTTTTTAATTCAGCTTTACTACATTTATATATAGTGTAAACGCAACTTTTAATTTCACTACATAGTCCGTGAGCCAGGCGCCAAAAAATTACTTTTGAGTATCAACTCGGGGGACCAGAAATATTTATGTTTTCTAGATAGGGTGTCACGTGGGGATGGTGAAAACGCGTGATAGCAATCTCGGTCGCCCAGCTATACAAGATGGCGGCCGATCCAAGATGGCGTCGCGCGGCTTTCTTTAAACGGCTATTACGTCTGACCTATTGATCCGATTACAATGACACTACTTTTATTCGATAGATTATATATATGGCTAAATATTTTGTCTTGTGAGTTACTTTTGTAAAACCAGCGGTTTGCCGTCAAATTTAAAAAAACATTTTACATCATTATTTTAATCGATTTCTGCAACGCGACGTGCTTAATATTCACTATTAATTTGTCTGGAGTACGGTGCAATACAATGGTCTTCTAGCTTTCACATGATCTAAATTTTGAACGATTATGAAATATACATTACAATTTATAAGCTCTTTTTTGAAGTTAAAAGGGAAGTGCCGTCACTCGTGTTATTGCAGCTTTTTCAAGTTTGTCTTAGTTCAATGTTTTACTTTGAATTTAGCTTTGGTTTAGAGTATCTTATATATACGATAAAGTTTTATCCAATAGCTTGTGGGCTAAAGTTCTCAATACGCAGGGGTTATCATGGTTCCGAGTAGAGATGTGAGTCGGTAATTTACCGTCCGTAAATTACCGATTATTTACCAAATACCGCGTAAATTACCGATTTATATCTTACTGTAATTTTAAAATGGTAATTTACCGGTAAATTACCACGGTAATAAGGCAGTGAAAGTATAAAATACCATAAATTACGGTAATTTTTGTTATTCCAAAATTTTAATCGGTAATTTACCGGTAATTTTTCGGTAATTTACCCGGTAAATTACCATTTTTAAAAATTACGGTAATTTCACATCTCAAGTTCCGAGTAATAAAAGTAATAAAATTGACCCTCTCATCGTCCATTTACGGGTTGGTGTTAAATTCTATAGGGAGGTTTCGAAACTTAAAGGGAGTATAAAGACCAAAATTTAGGGTAGATCACCAGATTACCACATTTTAACAACAGGTTTATTAAATAGGGTAAATTGGCGCTAGTTACGTTTTTGGCCCCAAAATTTGAATTGCCTTATATACTCCCATTAACAATATCACATCACTCTCTTGGAGCCAAGAAGAAGGCGACACAAGATTAATTTCTCTTGCAAAACACGCATAGAAGAACTACCCGACCATTATAATAGCATCAGACGACACTGACGTCCTCATTTTAGGCCTAGCGTTCAGTTCCAAAATTTCAAGTAACATTTATGTTAGGAGAGGCACGAAGGATAAAGTAAGAATCGTTGACGTAAGAAAAGTTGCTGCAACTTTAGGATCAGATACGTGCGACGCACTTATAGAGCTCCTTAGCTGGACTGGTTGTGACACATTGAGCGCCCTCTCAGGTCAAGGAAAGCTCAAAGCGTTCAAGTGCATATCACAAGATGCAAGTATCAGGCAAGCCCTATCGGATCTAGGTTTAAAGTGGGAGCTTACTGAAATGCACATGGCCTCATTTGAAGCGTTAACTTGCCTAATTTACTGCTCAAAAACCAAGTTCGTTCATGTTAACGCTTTACGATATCAAATGTTCCGCGCCAAAAATGGAAACATTGAATCAGGACAAGTACCTCCTTGCAAAGACACCCTTCACCAGCACACGTTACGCGCTAATTATCATGTTGCAATTTGGCAGTGAAGTTTAATTGGCTCTCCCGATATACGAGACCCGGCTGCAGGCCATGGATGTAAACTTAACGACAAGGGACAACTAGAAATAAATTGTATGGTTGTCCTCCAAGCTCCGGAAGCTGTATTAAATTTAATGCCTTGCAACTGCACTAGAAATTGTTGTCCCCTAGACTGCGCTTGCATTTTAAACAAGCTGAAATGCACAGCCGCATGCAAACTTCAAGAATGCTCTAATATGGAGATAAAAGAACCTTTGTACACTCTACCTAATGAAGACTCTGATGAAAGCGATGACGATTAATTTTTATTTTGCACATATGAATAGAGAATAAAGTGACTTAAAAGTTTTTAATACTTGAACTAATTTATCTGCACGTATATGGACCTATTCAGTACGAAATAGAATTCCATTTCAATGCAACAACTGATTACTAATTGAAGTATGTTTGAGACCTCCCATGTTGAATTATAGGTTATTTTGTTGATTTCTGAAGAATTTGTGGAAAAACAATTTACCTCTATATTAAATTGCAGATAAATTGTTACGTATCTTTAATAACCGTTCAAAATTTAGATCATACGAAAGCTAGAAAACCATTTTAACACACCGTACTCCAGAAAAAAAATAATAGTGAATATTAAGGACGCCGCGTTGCAGAAATCGATTAAAATAATAATGTAAAATGTGGATTTTTAAATTTGATGGCAAACCGCTGGTTTTACAAAAATAACTCACAAGACAGAATATTTAGCAATATATATAATCTATCGAATAAAATTAGTTTCATTGTAATCGGATCAATAGGTCAAACGTAATAGCCGTTTAAAGAAAGGCGCGCGACGCCATCTTGGATCGGCCGCCATCTTGTATAGCTGGGCGACCGAGATTGCTATCACGCGTTTTCACCATCCCCACGTGACCCCCTAACTAAAAATCATAAACATTTCTGGTCCCCTGATTGATACTCGAATTTCCTCTGTCTCATGGACTAATTTTTTATGGCAAAAACACAAACTTAGGGAGGTATTAGGATATAAGGGCATTTTGTGTTTTAAGACTTGTGAAGGAAGGAAAACGAGCCTGTTTAATGAAATTTTAGATAACTTTGAAAGAAGCTCAAAGCGCCATATTATTAAATGCGAGCACTGTTGTAGGTACTCGTAGTCACCATCGGTTTGTACGGATTTGCACCTGCTGACAACCGAAGCTGCAACAGAGTATATATCGAACTGAAGTAAGCTTCGAAATAGGCTAGGTAGTGAAATTTCGGTCAAGCTAGTCTTTTAGTACAAGTATTTGTACAGTAACAATAAATGAAAATTTGCAGGTTTCTTAGTTACTAATCCAAAAAAAATCCGTTTTTAATGAAAAAAGCGATTTTATTTATTTTTTTTGAAAAATCAAAAAAACAACATTCCTGCTTTGGAGTCATGAATGAAATTTTTAGCATCAAAGATTAATTATGCCCTTATAGATCCATATTATGTGGATGTGATGTTGGTTATTTTGTAACAGTTAGAAAACTTAAACTCTATCATCAATAGCCCTTTTCGCATGTCGGAGGGAAAAGTGGGGGTAAAAGCGAAGCGCATGCGTGATTATAACAACGTGGATAAAATAGCAGACTACACTCTTAGCCTCCGCGTATTTCTCTCCGTTATTTTAGAGGTAGGAAGTTTTGCATTAAATCTGATCATTTTCTATATATTTTCTTGATTTTTTATTAGAAATTTGGAAAAAAGTATTATAAAAAGTGTTATAAAATTCATTTTAGCCAGAGGTTTTTAATTAATTCAATTTTGTAGCATTGTACAATAATTTAGTTTCCTATGATTCTTAACCCTTTGCACTATGCCTGGATGCTGTGTTATGGGATGCAAGAATCAGTCCTATAAAGTAAAGAGGGATGGTAAAACCTCCGAAATTAAATTTCACCGAATTCCTGTGAAAAGGAGAAAGCTGTGGGAGCGAATTATTAGTAGAAAAAATTGGAAATCCAAAGACGGGGATAGGATATGTAGCGTACATTTTGTTAGTGGGTATCCTGCGGCCGTAATCTGCAGGAAAGTTAAGCTCCTCCTTCTGCCCTTGGCTCGCTGGCTGGACCGTCAACCATTGCCCTTGGCATTTTAATTGGCTACGTCTACCGATGACGTTACATGCCTTGGCTCAGTGATTGGAGTTTCAATCCGCAAAAATAAGCCTTTGAATTCAGTTCAGTTTGAGTTTCAAGTTGAACCAAATTTTGGTGTAAGGTCAGTGTACAGTGTAAATTTGTCGCCAAAGGTCAGTGCTGCTACCTTTCACCGGAAACGTTTAAACTATTAACGCCACCTATTATATGAACTGAATAGTAATTTCGTGCCGTCTGCTCTTTCTTAATTTTAAATGACGTCAACGTATTTGAGACAGCCGCTTGTTAAGGTAACATCGTTTAATGTTGAGTAAGTTATATATTTTCACGTAAATAATGTGCTTGACATATTTGTATAAAAAATTAAACACCAATTGTAATTGCCGAATTAAGTATTAAACGTCAAATCTTTCCCTATTTCCATGTTGTTACTTTGATAACATCGAACCACAACTACCTAAGCGTAATGAAGGCATAACGTGAAGGGCACACAGATTTTTGTGTCAGTAGTTTTATTGGTAATGGTGAAATAGTAATTTTTTCAGTCCTGTGTAATTTATCTTCAACTTTTGAAGTTTTAATTACATGTATATTTATATGTTCTAACATTGGTAAGATTTATTTGTAGTTATTGTATTGAATTATACATAGTAATCCACTTGCCACTTAAGAACACAGAAATAGTCATAAGAATGGTTTCTATTCGACGTAGGGTATAATAGTCCACCTTTGAAAATTTCATTTGGACATTTTTTTGAGATAGAGGGTTGCTGCAAAGTCAGTTAACCATTAAGAGTTACTGCGGTGTCCTTTTAATTTTATTCTTCACTTCAACATTTCATTGTTCTTTTTCCCATCATTCCTTGCTATTGTTTCTGCATGCATGGCTTTCCTTTACTGTTTCATTTATAAATGGGCTAAACTTTCTTATAGCTTAGTCGCTGCCTAGTAAGAAAAGCAAGAAACGCTCATAGCTTCCGCTAATGCATGTTTGTATGCCCTACTCATGTTTGCGTCTGTTTGGCAAATAATGACTGAAAATGAAAGGGCTAGGAATGAATACGAATAGCTAAGGTTTGAAAATAAAAGGTTTAAACTGGAAACCGAGAGCATTCAAGCCAATATCATGACCGAAGTGAAAAATTGTAGCCTGAAAATAATGACTAGCTTTGTTTTTTGAAGACATGCTCAAGCGAAGCATATTCTACTTTACTGTAGATAATTTTCTAAATGCCATGATAGGTTGTTTGAATAATGTCTCCCTGTATTTCGATTATTTTCAATGCTCAATTTGGCATGCACTTTCTTCATGACGGCATGAACTCTCTCTGATTATTGTATTCTCCTTTGTGATTTTATAGTACTCATTGTAGATATTCTATTAATTCATTTTCACCAAAGTTTCTTTAATATCCAATTTGACACGTACTTTTTTTCATTCTCTCATTATAAATAGTTATTTTTTTCGCGTTTAATCCATTTAATTTCTTACATGCGCTGTTTACGTGTATTTTATGATTTATTTCTCACATACGTGTTAGTTTACTGTTAACTTATATTGTAACTTAGTAGACGCTTTATTTAATAAGCCAATTAAATTTATTGCATGGGTTATATGCATGCATTGAATAATTTATTAGATAGACTTCATAACATTATTTAAATTATTTGAATTTTTGTTATCATTGACTGTTACTAAAAGGGGTTGTGAGCCTGTGTGGATAGTGCTTGCAGGGAGCACAAATCCAAAGGAGAGTCAAAGATAGAAGGGGGAAGGTACTTTATAACGGCCGGGCACCATGGCTCACACGCGCACCTACCTCGGCGCACAGCCGAGCAGTAAGACGTCACGTGATCCTCTGAGAGGGAAATTCAAAAAGGGTAAACCCAAAAATACGGTTAGAGAGAGGCTAACATTACACACTAGAGATCAGCATTCAGCGTCGTTACTGTAGCTTTGTCTACGGGTAATTTACAAGTTATAAGCCTAATAATGGTTTCCTATACGAAATGTTGTTACAAAAACTGTAAAATAATACGAAAAACTGTAGCCCCGATATTAAAATCATCCCATTCCAGCATTCCCCTAACATAAAACAAGATTTGACCTATGTAAAGTATGGATTATTTCGTGCGGTAGAACTAATTTAACCACGGAAAAGATAAAAAGAACACATGTGCGCCCCTTGAACAACAGAGCAGTGTCCAAATGCCTTGAATTATTGCGACAGCCACGGTAAGAACAATACTTTATTATTACTATATTTATTATTTTTCTTTGAATATTGAGAGGTTAAAAAATAAAACACTGGAAAGGCTCATTAGATTAAAAACAAGAAACAAATTTGATAATTACCGTCCCCGAGGCACTGTAAGAACGCACGTGGCACGCACGATTCGCGAAGCGGCACGAGTATCGGAGTATCACCGAGACACCGACACCGTAAAACTCAAGCCTCGGCCGGAATAATGTAAACAAACTTCTCTTACTTTTTTCTCTCTCGGTTGCGCCGATTGCGCATGTGCGCCACGCTCCTAGAGAGCCACTGGCACTGGTAACGTTTTTGAAAGGGGGCTGACGGAGAATTCGGTCTCTCCGACTGTCCTCTATTTTCGTGCTCACTGGTGCTTGTCATCCTCATAGAGCTAAGTGGAGCCGGGGAGGGGTTTAAAAATGAAGAAAAAGTCTGTTACTGCCTTTAATGCTCTAAAACCGTTAAAGGCATGTTTTTAATCTGCTCACATTAGAATTATGTTGATGATGTCTAGCCTGTCCTCAAGATGACATTATTTATAACCAGCATGCCAGCACCCAATCAGTCCCGATACACTCTCAAACCCAAAAATTCAGCAATTTATTTTCCACGTGTATTAATTTTACATATTTCAGACTGTCAAGAGTTCATTGCTTTTTTCTGTTGCCTGATTGCAATTTACATCCTCCGAAGTCTTCATGACCACATACCTATTTTAAATATAACTTAACTATTCTATTGTCATTCATTAGACCTATTTCAGATTTACCATATTCATATTATGAGAAACAAAGGGGTGATTATACCAATTGCTGCATACTGAAATGCTTACTTTTCAAGTAACTGTTCATTGGGAAGGTGTAAATATGGTTACTGGTTATGTTTTATAAGTTACGTCGATTTGCAGTTGTAAAGCGCTTCCGCGACTTCCAGTGTTATTTGCGAGGCGCAAATGGCTTGACACTCAGTCTCTGGATAAGCTTTTTCGTCAGCAGTTGGAAGAGATACCTCGTCTGAGAGAGGAAAGGATAAATATTGATTAAAGGGTATGGGTGTATCTCGCTCATCAACACACCATTCCATTAGAATATAGTAAGTGCGAAATTGTTATTGCAACAAGAGCATGAACGAATCATGGAGTAGCTCTTGCGATTTCGGTCATGCTAATTGCTCAAATAAGGCTTTAACCATTCAGTTACCACGGGCGATCAGCCCTCTCACCTTTTTACTGCAGTGCCTTCTATAGTGCGATCGACAGTTGCCACACATTCTGAATAAGTAATAAATAATAAAAGAAATAAATTAAATGGTGTGTTTTTATTTAAATCGGATTTTTAAGGGGGAAAATTAAAGAGTTTAGTTGAATACTTCATAAATTAATTAATCCTTCATAAATTATACACTCACCACTGTACTCGACACGTTGATCAACGTCGGGAGGTTGATAGAAAGTTTTGAAATGTCGTCTGCTGTAAGTGCGTTCAGCACAAAGCGTTACCGAAGCAACCAGTATAAAACCGGTGTTTAACCGGTAACTCATTTGTCAGTTTATGAAAAAACATTTTGAATTTGGTGTATAACTTGATAGTTTACATCTGAGTCTGCGCGGAATTTTCACCAATCACTGAGCCAAGGCATGTAACGTCATCGGTAGACGTAGCCAATTAAAAGGCCAAGGGCATTGGTTGACGGTCCAACCAGCGAGCCAAGGGCAGAAGGAGGAGCTTAACTTTTCTGCGGAATACGGCCGCAGGTTACAAACTAGATAGTATTAAAAAGTTGTGTTTTGGCTCCGTTAACAAGATTTTTTAAGAGTTTGACAGACCTTTTTTAAATCCAAATATATCAAAGATAGTTACTTTATGGAACCAGGCTGAACCAGGGAGTAAGGAACGTTAGAGGGAGTTTTGATCTAATGCTAAAAAACCGTCATACAGTGGCAAATGGGAAAGAAAGTGGGGGTAGGAATTTTTTATCTCCGTTCCACAATTTTAGCTAACGCGCAGGCGCGAGTGACGTCGTTTACTACCGCCAGCAAAGAGAATTTAAAAATTTTCTCTGCCGCCAGCTTCCGCTTCTATCGACTGTTACCCCACTCACTCTGTTAAACCAACAATCAACGTCTGTTGGGAGGAAACCGAGGCTTAATAAAAATGCCAAATTGTTTTTGTAACGGTTGTAGGAATGATTCAAGGTATTCGCTTAAAAAAGTATGAAAGGAATATCCTTCCACGCGTTTCCAAAGCCAAAAACCCAGATAGAAAAATGTAAAAGATGGATATTAGCTAGTGGAAGACCGATTTCCACTAGCTTCTATTCACTTTCAATAAATTTCAAGCTTTGTTTTTGGTTTGGAAAAGGGTTTGAAAACGAAATTTACCATGTCGGGTCTTGTTAAATACTTGTTACTTGAACAATTAAAAAACAACACTTCTTATAGTTAACCATGGCAGAAATTCAAACACGACCTTCCCCTTCTAGTTCAAAGCCGGGTTTTAAATTTGACGCATGCGCGCGGACACCGCCATGAGTCCCTGAGTCAGCGCCAGAGAGAGACGATTTTAGCCACGAAGCGAAAGAACGCGCCTATTCACTTTAACACTCCCTCTCAAGTCTCTCCTCCGTGGCTGAACCTAGGGCGGACATTAAGGAAAATTGGTTCCGGAAAATTTACTCATTTAGAAAAATTAGTGATACAATATTAGTGGCGTGGCTTTCCGGTGATGAAGCTGAGTATGCAAAAACATTAAGTGAAGATGAAATAGGGGAATTTTGCACCAATGCTTTAAGGAAGTTCTTAAGAGATCTTTATATACCATTGTTAAGGCTTAAGAAATATTTATCATAATTTTTTTTAATTATTTACCCTTACACACAAGGATCTTACACGTCTATTGGTTTGAGAGGATCTCAAAAAGAAATTGAAATGTTGGAGAAACCAGTCTATGTTGACCCTTACCATCATAAAGTAAGGGTTAATTTTTATTCAATCCCGAAATGGCGGCCACCTGTTGTCTGCTACTCTTGCATAAGTCTAGAGTTTCAAAATTAAAATTTCTCGAACAGTCTGTTTTATTATTTTCTGGTGAAGCTACCCATTCCACATTCTATTCCACCTTCCATGGAGCATATTCATCATGCATTAAAGCTGCTGATATTTTGCTAGAAAAGGACGAATTAGAAGGAGGGGCTGTCAACAAGGAGAGGAGAATTAAAAATTGGGGATCTTTCATCTTGGTTAAAAGGAATTGATCTTGATTAAGTAATTAATTACTCAACACTCAAGAGATGTTTTGATAAGAAAGTGTTGAGAGTTTTATGACAAAAATTTATATTCATGCCTTTTTAATAGGCACATCAAAAGATAAGACAGCAGAACTTTTGGAAATATTTCATAATAACAACCATTTGGGCCATGAAAAAAAACTCCTATTAGATTTTTTTAGTCAAAGAAGTAAGAAAAATTATCTTTACAGTTTATATACACTAATTATAAGAAATCTTAATATTAAAGAATATTTAAGCCTTAAAAATGTAATTATATTATAATTAGTACAGTTATTAATTATTGTTATAAGAGTGTCAGGCATTTACTCAGGTTATTTTTTGTTTGACTTTATTCTGTGGTAATTATTTAATTTTTACAAAATGTTTATTTAGTTTTGTAAGCCTAATTATAGTACATTCCAACTAAAATTGGAACCAACTATAATAAGTACTTAATAGTTGGTATGTTTTGTAACTATTAAAGCCTGTTTTGAGCTTATTTAAACTACTGAATAGCTGTCCCACTTAAACTTTGAATTTACGCAGTTCAGAGTCTCATATGTAGAAAGCGCTAATCTTATGAACAGATCTGATCTGAATTACTGAAGTGTCATAAAGCCGGCCCGGGAATGCCGCTCTATCAGAAAGGCGGGAAACGGATAAAGTGGCAGACGGCGCTTCTTTCGTTCATTCACAAAAGTTGCTTGACTCTTTTTTGTCCGAAAATTATTTACTAATTTTAAAGAAAGCGCAGCAATGAAGGTTTTTTGGTTCCGTTATCTTATTTCTCATGGATTTTTCCGAGATAACACGAGAAACAAAGTGGCGGGAGAGAGATATATGGGGGTGTTTAAAAGGGGGTATTAGGCCTAACAGAAAGTAAACAAATCGAGCATGGTTGTAGTTCGAAAGACCGCTTATTTAAGGCCTTGCTTCGACCGCATTTATATCATTGGCGGAGGAAAATTTTCCCGACGCGCGCCGTCAGAATATGGTGCTGGTTTTAGTCATCGCATCGTTTGTACGTTCTTCTGTGCATTTGCGTTAAGATTTAAGTTCAGAAGAGTTTTTCATTCTTGCCAACACATTGCGTTCAATTTTTATAACACCCCGTGCTAAATTTGCGGTAACATAAAGATCATCTATAACATATGTTAATGAATGATGTGATTCTATAGTTTGGCAGCTTTGGCTTGAATACCAGTAATTAAATTAAATACGTAAACAATTCATAGCAATTTAGACAAATAAACAAACGGCAATGTGAACTGTGGAAATGGTGAGCAACGTAACCCTCCGTTTCCCACGTGATTGCGTTTGAAAAATCTGCGCAGATGTAAACATGGAAATTATTTGACTAATTAAATTACAAAACGACACTGTCCTCCTGGATTAACCAGCAGCACTGTCATATTTATGAATTAACAAAATCCACTGTTGGTAACAAATAGTTTATAAAATGATTAACGTTACATACTGACTGTTCAATAGTATAGAAATTGTTTTAAATAATGATCTGGTCCTCTGGTCTTCTACGTTGGTTGAGTTTCAGGAATTATATCACGCACCTTCACAATTAGTAGCATTTTAGTGATATTAACAGATAATGAAACCCTGTATACCTCAAATGAGAATGTTGAATTAACTGCGCTAACGTAAACACCACTCTTTAACTGCCATAGGGAAAACACATTAAACTTTTTGTCATCTTTCCAGTAGTATTTTGAAGTTATCGATCTTTACAATGGGTGAAAAGCACTATCTTTATTTCAACACCTTAATAATTTGAATAAATATGGCATTTTTTACTTCAAACGGGAAGCGCACACGGTAAATACAGTAAAAAAACCTAGAGTTAGCCTGGTTACCCTGGTTACACTGGTTAGGAATTAGGATATGTTTCTAGCATAAAACAGAGCAGACTATATACAGAATTCCAAAACAAATGAGAGCTGGAAATTAGCTTTTTTAATAATCTTTAAAGAGGACAGACACTATAAAGACTAAAATGCATTTTCCAGTAAAATACATGGTCCGTTGGTCTAGGGGTATGATACTCGCTTTGGGTGCGACGGACGCGACATTTTGCAGAAGTAATTAGTGAATATTTGAAAGAAACTTATTACAGGGTAGGTCCATAAGATGAGCATTTTCCAGTAAAATACATGGTCCGTTGGTCTAGGGGTATGATACTCGCTTTGGGTGCGAGTGGTCCCGGGTTCAAATCCCTTACGGACCCGACATTTTGCAGAAGTAATTAGTGAATAGGTAGGAAAGCAACTTATTACAGGGTAGGTCCATAACATGCGCTTTCCAGAAACATACATGGACCGTTGGTCTAGGGGTATGATACTCGCTTTGGGTGCGACGGACCCGACATTTTGCAGAAGTAATTTGTGAATATTTGAAAGCAACTTATTACAGGGTAGGTCCCTAAGATGAGCATTTTCCAGAAACATACATGGTCCGTTGGTCTAGGTGTATGGTACTCGTTTAGTGTGCGAGTGGTCCCGGGTTCAAATCACGGACAGACCCGACATTTTGCAGATGTAATTTTGTGAATATTTGAAAGCAACTTGTTACAGGGTAGGTCCATAACATGCGCTTTCCAGAAACATACATGGTCCGTTGGTCTAGGGGTGTGATACTTGCTTAGGGTGCGAGTGGTCCCGGGTTCAAATCCCGGACGGACCCGACAATTTGCAGAAGTAACTAGTGAAGTTTAAAGGGACTGTAAAGAAGTAACGGTGGTAGGGTAAAAATTATTTGAAATACGACACAGGCACCACGTGATGCCAAGGTTTTGGTGAGATTTTCTAAATTTCTTTTAACCACACCTCTCCTTGGTCACGTTCTTCAGACGTATTTCAAATTGTTTTTTTTTACCCCGCCGATGCCTTCTTCGGAGACACTTTCACTCATAAAAGACAGGCACTCGACTATAATAAAACAAAGTTATTGGTTTCAATACACATGAAAACCTGTAATCAACCCCATTAAGCTCCTTTAAATTATTCCTCGTGTAAATTAGTCTATTAAGTTAAGTTGCCTTTTTCTCATTAATGTCCCTTACTGTGTAAGTTTGTCAAATTGAAGTTTAAGTCCATTTGCACAGGGTATGTCGAAGTGGAATGTATAGCTTTCCTTCTTTTTCGTAATTTTCTAGTGCCTAGTAACTATTTAGTTCATCACCAGGCAATATAACTTTCCATTCTCGTGCGTCGCTAACTTCGCAGGAGTTGTAGTGCTTATTAAACTGGTTCGAAACATAGATCCTTCCACAGAGAAGCCATATATTAGAACACTGTATGATGTTAGTCATTTTAAAAAATAAAGGAATATCTTCATTGTGAAGGAGGTCTAAGACTATCACGGTATTCCGTTCGTATTTAACGCCGTTTAAGTGAAGTATACGTGATTGGAAGAGGTCTTTGCAAATCGTTAACGGGAAGTGATGACGAATATATGAAAATATTTCACTGCGGAGCTCTTCGGCCAACTGTGATGTTTTTAATCTGACCGACTTGCCGCTATCAACTAAATCCAGTGTCGAGCCAGTAGACCCACTTAGTTCTTAACACTGAAGGAACTGATGCCGTTTGGCCGCAGTTTTAGGGACTTTTTTGTAGTTTCTGCACCGTTAGATAATTTCCTTAAAATACTGGTGCTTCGCTTCGTATCTCATGCACCATAACCTTATAAGAGGTCCGAATTCAGAAATCAAATTTGGGTAGTGGATAAGATAATGCAATTTAGAAGTGAAAATTTTTAACTCGAGCACTGCAGTTAACAAAAGTAAGTCTTCTATTATTTTATACAGATGAGGAAGCCAAGCCCTTTAGATAACAGGGGCGCAAATCAAGTCCGAAATCTCTTGAAGTATTAGAAGGCATTCCCATATTTTGTTACCCTCAACCACTAAGTCACCATACAGTAATGAAAAAAGTTGCAAAAAGCACTGCTTTTGTGAGGCAGAACCGCTGTCAATACTTGGTATCTTCGTTTTTGTAATGGGTCCATATTTAAGGATTTAATTCTTTGATTTATAATGTCTAAATCATGCATGGAATCTGGGGGAATAGTTCGGAAACTTGAAAATTAGTAAGTTGTTTGAAACAGCATTTGTTCCTCACTCCATAAATTGTAGCTTACAGCTGATTTTTCTCAACGTTTTGAACTTTAAAATCAATAACGTCTTCCGTCCTCAAAACATACTGATTTTCTTTAAATTTCCTTCCTATTTCTTCACTAGAAGCAATGCAAAATCTGCACACACGGCCCTTTGAAAATGACTTCATAAAACCAGCTAGACCATGACTAGATAAATTATCTCCAGCTATGGTTAATACCGTTCCTATGAAAGTCACAGTTTGCGGACGGTTTGAAACTGTAATACCTTCTGTTTCCAGCATAAGCAGATCATCTATCAAAGGCTGGTAAACTTTCTCATAACCATATTGTCGAAGAGAGCGATCCAAGACTGCGACTACTAGATATATGCTCGAAAGTTTGCTTCGATATTTCGCGTTAATGTTGCCAAGTGTCATATAAGTCAAACTGAGTTTGTGAATACATTTTTTAGCGCCAATTGGATTTGACACTTCAATTTCATTTTTGTATAGATGTAAATGTAACGCATGCTTTACCTTTGAAAAAAGCCAATGATTTTTAAAGATAGATCCATCTTCTACGTCATCACTAGGACCAGGGTTCATCACTTCATTCCATACGTCAGTTTTGCACAGCAATATCTTCCAGAGATCCAAAATAGGAACGTATTGATAGGTATGCATTTTTTGCAATGCATTTCCGCCAAGGTTATATTCAACTGGTTCTATCATGTTGAAATTTGTTAAGCAATATTTCTGTAATGCTTCTGGATTTCTTATGACGTTATTAAAACTTTCTACATCTTCACCAGCGTCTGTGGAGCTACTTGTTTTAATTTCAATGGCCTCTGATAAAAGGGTGGCTACTTCTGTTGATATATCGTGAGCGACTGATGTTGGTCATTTATGTACCTCGCGTATTTTAAGTAAAACCCGTACAGCATTATTGCTCATCTGATTTAAGGCAGTACTCGTAGTCTAATAAATCTGTTCATCGTTTATAGGAATGTCATTAATCATGTCATAATTTCGAAATTTGGAAGACAAAAACTTGAAGATGTTTCCAAAAATTGTACAAGAAAACTCGGAATTAGGGTAAAAGTAATAGTTTGCCTTCAATTTTTAGGCTTTCAAGTATGCCTACACAAAAAGGGATTTCTTTCTTTGACAAAACAAGACGACCCAAGAACTGAGCTCGTAATAGTAGCCACATCGTACTGAACTTAACAGGCGTACAGAAAATTTGAGTGATGCGCTACCCCAATGAGTGAATAGCCCCGCCAAGCCCTACCCTAATGAGTGAATAGCCCTTCTATAACCTACCCTAATGAGTCATAAAATTATTACCCTTTAAAATTTACTTATGTTATAATTGTAGTATCCCGGGAATACTACAAACAGAGAGTTTTAATGAATATCCCCTCGATCAGTTTACAACATAAACTTATGCCGACGCATACTTATCCCATCTTATAAATTTGGTAGATTTAGTGATTATCCCCTCGTAGACTTTGACAAAACAAGACTACCCAAGGGCTGAGCTCGCAATAGTAGCCACATCGTACTGAACATAACAGGCGTACAGAAAATTTGAGTGAATAACCCCTCGATGCGCTACCCCAATGAGTGAATAGCCCCGCCAAGCCCTACCCTAATGAGTGAATAGCCCCGCCAAGCCCTACCCTAATGGGTCTTCCCTTGGACCACTCTTCTTTACCATATATACATACGATATCCCGCCAACTGTTAAGTCCTCCACACTTTTTCAGTTTGCCGACGACCATAAGCTATGCAGAGCAATTAACTCGGTTTCTGATTGCTTCGCTCTGCACAACGACTTACTTTTACTAAACCATTGGTGTACCTCAAATAACATACCAATTAACGCCGACAAAACGGTCGTAGTATCGTACACTAGGAAAACAAACCCGATATACTTCAATTACAGGATGGACCAGAACATATTGCAGCGGCGAGGCGTCATCAAAGATCTGGGGTTCCACTTCGACAGTAAATTACTATTCTCCCGCCAAATCACAGAGATAGTTAACAAAAGTAACAAAATATTAGGAGCGTCAGTCAAACTATCAAAGCAAATAAACTCAGGATCCTGCTTCTTACAATTATATCGCTCACTAACACTCTCAGTTATATTATATGGTTCTATTATTTATGGCAATACCTGTCCCACCAACATTTCAAAACTGGAATCCATACAGAAAAAATTTATATATCTATACAAAATGCTATTCGACAAAAACTCCACAAAGGAGTACAGCGACCATCTACTCAAACTAAAAATGGACACCATACAGGCGCTATTGTTCAAAACGGACATAAAATTTTTGCACAAACTCCTGACTGGTTGAGTCGACTGTAGTGAAATACTACAGACGGTTGCATTTAGCTGCAAAACAAGAACGCATAGGACCCGTCACCTCTTTTACCCCACAGCAAATACTCCTCCCAGTATGCTCAGAATGATGAAAGTTTATGATAAACATGGTAGTGATAATGACCTTTTAGACTCGAGAAAATTAAAATATTCTGATAATATCTTAAAATTTAAAAATTTTTAAAATGTAATAACTAAACCAAAAAAAAACAGATAAAACTTTCATGCAGTGTTCCGATCTAATTTAATCATCCTCCCACACTGTATTGTACACATGACCTATGTCCCCTGTTCGCCAACCAGCTGGTACCAATGTACTGTTTTGGGAACATTAAACAATTATTATTATTATTATTATTATTATTATTATTATTTATTTTAGATTGCATACTACTACAAGTTCAGTCCACTGAAAAGCTGGTGGAATGTCTTCAGACGGAAATTACTTCACTCAGAGACCTGACTGGCGAGCTTAAAGCACGTGTGGATGTTTTAGAAAAAGAAAAATTGGAACTTAATTCTGAATTGCTAAAACGTCGACAGGTTGACACTGTTACTCCCACCTTTGCCACCAACAGTCAGTCTGACTCCCTTTCATCCTCGCTGTACTCAAGTGCACTATTCCCTCACTTACCTCCTATGGCTCGCTCTAACCAGCAGTTCCCAAGGCTTGGTCTGGCTGGTGTGGCTCAAGCTAATCCTGCTATACCACGAAAGGTTGCTAAACCTGCTCAAATGGGATCAGCTGTCAATTCTAAACTGAAAGCCGTCTCAAGAAAGTCAGGTCCCAGGAATTCTCTCCGTAAAGCCATATTTGTTAGTCGATTGGAGGAATCACTTCTATCCAAAGATCTTAGTGAGATTCTGGTTGATGAAGTGGGCATCACTTCGCCTATCTGTATACGACTTAAAACGAAAAATCCTACTGCTGACCACTCGTCGTTTTACGTGTCCTGTGATGATGCTGACCAATTTACAACCTTATCTGATCCTTCCAATTGGCCTGTTAACTGTATTATAACTGAATTTAATGGTTTCCCACGTGACACTAACAAACATAGTAGTGAACTTACAAGTGCTGCCACGACACATCAATGAAAGAACTCAAAATAGCGTATCAGAACGTTCGTGGTTTGCGAACAAAATCTGTGGAATTTTTTATGAACGTGGCATCAAATGACTATGATATAATTTGTCTAACTGAAACGTGGCTTAATGACACTCACTTTACAAATGATTATTTTCCAAATTATTACAATGTCTTTCGCCCCGATCGTTTAGATCCTCACTTTAACAATGTCCGTGGTGGTGGCGCCTTGATTGCCGTGCGGCGATCCTTTCATTGCTGTAGACGACGCGATCTTGAGGGCACTTCAGAGAGCGTTGTTATTGAAATTAGGACCTCGTCCTCTGGGTCTTTAATATTGGGTACCTCTTACTTTCGTCCAGCACTCACAGATGCTGACTACACGCTATACGTTGACCGATTAGTACGGGGCTTGGACGGCACTACCGCTGACATTGTTCTCCTAGGAGATTATAATCTGCCTGGGATCGACTGGCTGAATTATAGCACTTTTGGCTGCAATTCATCTACTCGATCCAAGGCAGCTCCTATATTTGAACTTTGTTTTAATCTTAATCTTAACCAAGTTATTCCACCTATGACCACCGGTAATTTACTAGATTTATGTTTCACCAATATTAATTTTTTAGAAATTGGCGGACTAGATGATCCGTTAGTTTCTATTGATTCATATCACCCCCCTTTATTGATAACTCTCCCCGACACAACTTGCACTTTACCACCTCCACCTGACTCTAGTTTTGTTTACGGTAAAGGAGACTATGATCTGCTTTACACTACACTAAGGGATGTTAATTGGGCTGCTTTACTGGAATCGCAGGATGTTAGTTATTGTGTTAATTTGCTCACTGATCGAGTTGGGGCGGCCATGGAGTTAGCCATCCCTCGTAAGACTAGCCGCGGATCTCCTGGATTCCCTTTTTGGTATTCTCAGGCTCTCCGCAAAGCTATAAAACGCAAACGGTATTTGTTTCGAAAAAAAAAGCGTACTGGCACCCTGGCTGATGCCGTTGAGTTTAACAGACAACGTGCGATTGTTAAACAATTAATCTCTCGGGACAGAAATGCTCATATCACAGGTGTTTGTCAAGATGCGTACTCTCACCCTAAAAAGTTCTGGAGTCTTGTCAATGGTAACATTCGAGAAGATTCCAGAACAATAACTCTTAAACTTGGTACCGATATGGTTTCAGACCCCGATCGCCTGGCGTCGAAGTTTTCCGAGCATTTTTCTCGCGTATCCGTAGATAATACTCAATCCAGTGAGCCTTATAACTTTGATAGTTCTAGTATTACATCTGTGCCATTACACTCACTAGTTATCTCGCGCCAGGATATCCATAAAGCCATTAAAAAACTTCCGAACAAGTTCTCTACGGGTGTGGATGGTATCCCAGCCCTTATCTTAAAGGGCTGCGAGGCCATCTTTCTTCCGTTGTTAGACCACATTTACAATCTGTCAATCAAGACCAGTACCTTTCCTACTCTTTGGAAAAAAGCCGTTGTTGCTCCAGTTTACAAATCGGGTGCTTCTTGCGATCCTGGTAATTACAGACCTATTTCACTTCTCTGTGTGTTTGCAAAAGTATTTGATATGGTCATGCATAGGCATTTGCAACAATGGTTTAATTTATTCCCCAACGATTGCCAGCACGGTTTCACACCAGGAAAATCAGTTGAGACTAATCATGCTGCATTTTTGAACCACGTAGCTCCGGTGGTGGAAAGCTGCGGCCAAGTTGACGTAATATATTTGGACCTTGCAAAGGCTTTTGATCGCGTTTCGCATAACTTCTTGAGGTACAAGCTTTGCGCCTTGGGTGTAAACGGCATATTGCTCAACTGGATTGGTGATTATTTGAATGATAGAGCCTATGTTCTCAAATGCAATGGAAAGCTTACCTCCATCGAGTACCATTTACGTTGTGGAGTTCCTCAGGGTTCTTCCTTAGGGCCTTTGCTCTTCAATATGTACATTTACGACCTACACTTGCTTATCCGTCATTCCACTCTCCTCCAATTTGCTGATGACAATAAACTTAGTATGGTAATAAACAATGAACTCGATGGCTCCTTATTGCAGGAGGACATAGACACTGTCTCGCACTGGTGCCAGAAGAATAATATTCCGGTTAACCCCGCTAAATCTGTCCATGTGACCTTTACACGAAGAGTCAGTCGTACTATTCTGAACTCCTATAAAATAGACTCCACTTTAATTCGCTCAGCAACTGAGACTAAAGATCTTGGTACGATATTTGATGCTAAACTTCACTTTTCAAACCATATCACGAAGACAGTTAGCTTATGCCGCCGTACCTTAGCCGTTTCCCTAAAAATCTGTCGCCAATTACGCTCTCTAAGTCATTTTCGGCTTCTCTATTTGAGCCTCGTTCGCTCCCGTTTAATATTCGGTTGGGTTGCCTGGGCTAACTGCAGCCAATATCTTAAAAATAAAATTGAAGGCGTGCAACGAAAATTTATTGAGTTTTGCCACACGTTCTTTATACCACGATCTAAATATAATTATACCTTACTGTTAACTATTCTTAATATCCTAAAAATTGACGATTATGTTAATATTAATGATTTTACTTTTCTATTTAAATTGATAAATTACAAAATCCCCCTATCTAATCTCTTAATGAGCCTAAACTTTTCAACTCGTAAGAATTTGCGTTGCCTGGACACCTTCTATATTAATCGTAAAAGTTTAAACCCGTTAGT
The DNA here is from genome assembly GCA_019434445.1 of Phalangium opilio. Classification (NCBI taxonomy): domain Eukaryota; kingdom Metazoa; phylum Arthropoda; class Arachnida; order Opiliones; family Phalangiidae; genus Phalangium; species Phalangium opilio. The sequence continues at coordinate 30,297 of JAEQBA010003550.1, read as the reverse complement.
TCGCATGCAAATTACATGCAATAAATTTGCTAATATTGTAGATATTTTTTCTGATACTCTGCATGATGCCAAGAGGCTAATCCGTCTTCAATTGTTTAATAATTATTAAATAGAACATTTCACAATATAACTTCCTAATCTCAATGTACTGTCGTGGCTATTGTATTATTTTATATACTTCTATATAATTTCGTTTAATTCTGTAAAATTTTGTGTAAATATGTATAATTTGTTTATTGTATACTTTGTAATATTCTACTAAGTGTGTATAATCTCGTGAGTTGTGAACCAACTTTTTTTATGCACAATAAACTTCAATTTCATTCATTTCATTCATTATTATTATTATTATTATTATTATTATTATTATTATTATTATTATTATTATTATAATTGTAGTATCCCGGGAATAATACAAACAGAGAGTTTTAGTGAATATCCCCTCGATGAGATTACAACATTGACTTATACTGACGCATACTTATCGGATCTTATAAATTTATAACATGGAAGCGTTTGAAAGAGGAAGAATTCGGTAAATCACCCGACTTGAGTTCTTTCTCTAAGTAAATACTGAACTTTTTTTGTTTAGAAATTTGTTCAGATTCTTAGAATGGTCAATTCTTAAAGTATGAGAAATTTTAAACTCATTTTAGGTAAAAATTTGTATGTTCATATTTTTCTGGGACCTTCTAAGCATAATAAAAAATATATGTATGCCTTGACCATTGATTGCGTTACCTCTTTAATTCTTTAGATTGACTGTCAGAGAGATAATAGACTGCCAGCTTCTAGTTCCACGAAACAATTTGCAATTGTTTGAAGGGAGGGTGAAGAGGAAATCAAGCCAATTTTTTATAGATTCTTCTATTATTAATTGCATGGTTAATCAATCCGTAAATATTTACGCAGCCCCTCCAAACAATCATACAACACCCTGACTTCCCAGCGAACAAAACATTCGTGTCATGCTATTATAGCGCTAGATAAGAACATGCCACAACTATTTTGTTTGCTGGAAAAATGATTGTTTAGAGAAGGTACTTTTAATTTATCTGTAAAATCTGAATATATTTTGATTTTTAAAATCATTTGGAATTACTTCCTAAATGATTAACCATTCAGAAGTGACTTGTAATTAATAGAAAAATCCATAAAAATAAATCACTTGATTTTCCTCTTCACCCTCACTTTAAAATGAGAAGCGGCTGCTCCCTATCTTTGACTGCATTTGAGTATATGGGAAGAAATCGTGGAATGACATCTTACTAGTATACCCTTTCGGAGTTGATTTTTCGAAACTTACAGATCTCATTTAAAATCTAATTGTATGATATGTGTCATTATAAATTCGAAGCTACGAAATCTTATGGGCGCGAGGAACCCCTCGAGAAGACACCTCGTGTTCTTCTTGTAGGCGAGCTTTTCTACTTTAGCCTTACGATTTTAATGCTATTAAATACGAATACTATAATGAAACTTAACTAAACATTGGTTAAACAATTTTAATATAGCTCTCTAAGATGGCCTGGGACCCTATTCTTTAACTGCATTTGGATCGTTCCTAATCCAAATGATTTGGATTTGGGGTCGATTCATCCCCAAATGACACTAATCGGTATTCTGTAACTCCAAATCCCTTTTCATTTGGTTCAAACCCTATCCAAACATTTGGCAAGCCAAATGGCCGGCCAAATTGTCATTTGGATAGCTCTTTTCCCCATTTTCATCCCGTTCTTTTTCGTGGTCATTTTCATATTTTTTGAGGATTTGCTTATGGATGGATTTTAAATATAATATAAAGTAGGTTTCAAGCTTTAATATAAGCCTAATATCATAATTTTCCACCTTTTTATTGTCCCACAATCTATTTCTAAACTTGGCCCTTTTTTTAAGGCGGTGAAATTGTGCTAAGCCTTGGCTTACCGTTAATTTTTGCCATTTAAATGTTTGCCTCTCTTTATCCTTTGCTTCGCCTTCTCTTTTCGTCGTATTTTTAAAGTTTAGACTTTGAAAGTAGTGCTTTGTTTTCTTAAATTAAACTTAATTGTCTAAGATTTCAATATTATAATTGCGTTAAACGTCGGTGTTTACGAATTCAAGGGACGCGCCTTGCATTTGAATTTTGTTCCCTCGAAACTACCCCCCCCCCCGGAGAATTTTTCTTTATCGCCGTCTTCCGGTCGCTTCAGACCCGAAAACAGCTGTGGTGAGAAATGTTATTTACTAAAAATGTATGCGGTCAGTGTGTTGTTTTTGCATTTTAATGCTTCTAATCGTGGTGCGCCGCGCGCGTCGAGGTTTACGAATCCAACGTGTGATGCGAAATGAAAATCAAGGGTGGATACTATATGATCTATGCTTTAGAAGGAATTTGACGGCGAAAGTCAACCCAAACGGTATTAGGCCTTGCCAAAAGTTGACTGAGCTATAGTAAGCATTCGTCAGATTATCACATGTCAATGATATAAGAAATTGACCCTCGGATATCCTGTGATAAGATGGTTATAAAGTTACTAACTCTCGATTTTGGAGGTAGATACTCTCTAGTGACACTTAAAGAAACGATTTAATCTTATAAACAGACTACCATCATAAGCCCATATCGTAAATTGACCAATGTTGATATCAAAGCTTAATTCAAATACCAATAGCAATTTTTTTTTAACTCCATGAATCTTAAATATCAACATCAAAAATTATCTACTGAAAGAGATATCTACTTATATTCCATTCAAATTTCTCGAAACATTTCAAATTAACGAGTAGAAATGTGCAAATGAAGTTCAAACCGATTAATTGGGCAAATTGCTATATTGGTCACTGTTACCGATCACAGATAGATTTGCGTTAAAGATTAAAGTTTAAAATAGACATGAGCAAAAAGGGCTTTATTCATATCAACTCGATTACCGAATATCTAAATTTGACTAAAATTAACAAAATATTCTCTTCATGATGAAAAATCTTGTTTGAAGCAGCAAGCCATCTAATCCTTATTCACCTTATTTTGAAAAAAAAAGTAGGTTGATACCTCTTTCAGTAGATGATTGATTGATATTTCAGTTTCATTGAGTTTAACAAAAATTTATACCACCATTGGTAATTTTGACCAATCGACAATCACAAATTTTAATAACTAAATTACAAAAACCTGTTCAAAACCTTATTAGTTTTGAAACAATTAAATTCTAATATTAAACATATGTACTAGTTAATTCCTCGTAGGTAATTAATTTATTGCCTTAGTGAAATTAATGCTGACAAAATAAATAATAAATTAACTTCTAAAATTCAAATGTAAAAATGTGTGTATTATTTCCCAATTAATAAAAGATATCCACCTATTTTTCATTTAAATTAATTTCCCACTTAATATTAATTAGGCCTAATGAGCTTAAACTATCAAATTAAGAGGTTTCTTAATTTTACAAAATTATTACAATCTAACATGCAAAAACCCAAGGCTTAAAAACATTTTACTTTTATATTAAACGCTGCAAAAGAATTGACCAATAAACAGTAAGTAAAATTACGTAATGAAAGAGGAAGTGACGTACATTTGGTTTGGATAAAGGTTTGGCGGGAAATCCAAATGTCGATTTGGATTTGGGGGGAGGGGGTAAAATTTTTGGTGTTATAGAGACATCCCTGGGGTTGGGGGGAGCTTCACCCTTTAGGGGGGAGGGGGAATTGGGGGGATGGATGACGTCATGTGATGGTGCTGGATTCTACACCCGCAGTAATGGGGGGATTGATGACGTCACGTGATGGTTTTGGCGGGAAATTTGAATTGTTGAGCCACCTGGTGGTGGTTTTCTTTATGACGTCATGGCTAATTTTTGATGACGTCACGTGGCTGATACCTGTAGGGATAGGCTTATGCTATTGTTGATCCTGAAAAAGATAGGCTTATGGTAGGCTTATTCTATGGTAGATCCTGAAAGATAGGCTTATGCTAGGCTATTTTATGGAATATCTTGAAAGATAGGCTTATGCTAGGCTTATTCTATGTTAGATCCTGGGTGGTTTATGCAATTATAGATCTTGAAATATAGGTTTATGATAGGCTTATTCTATGGCAATCGTGAAAGATAGGCTTATGCTATATTAGATCATGAAAAAGATAGACTTATTATATGGTAGATCCTGGCAGACTTATGCTGTATTAGATTCTTTGGTAAATGCTGCAAAAATATACTCTTAAGCCAGGTTATTCTATGATAGTGCCTAGTCGTTTTACAATAGGGATTCAGCACTTATAGACTAAAAAAAAATCGGCCTACGTCATAGTTTAAGAGTACGCTAGCGCCATCTCTTAAAGCAGTGCTACAAATTTGCCGAAATTTGAATTTCTTTTGAGCCGCCATTTTTGTGGAGCCGCGCGACGTGATGGCGGAGGTCGCTACTTTGAATGCTAAGTCGGGCAAGTTAAGCTATTATGAGAGTTTAAATGAAGAAGTTAAGAAAAGATATAGAGAAAAGATAAAATTAATTAACAATATTGACCCTTATCTTCTTAAGAAAAAGGATTTCACGTATTTGAATGGTGAAAATAGTGGCGAATTTCACTTGTTACCACCTGTTGCTTTCCCAGATGTATATATATATTTAATTTCTGGTGAATCACCATTTACCCATAAATTATTGAAAAATTACAAAGCCCTCGAGGCTTATGATCAGTTCGTTTGTGGGTTTATAAGGAACGTTGGCGTAAAAACGTTTAATGAAAAAGACGGAAGTGTGGTTTTGATTAAATGCCAAGTAAGTTCAACCATAATTATGAATTTTCTTTTGGTTTGTTTTAATTAATTTTCATGTGTATTAGGTTATGCATTCTCAGCGCCTTCGAGAAAAACTACTTGAGCCATGGGTAATTGTTAACAAAGAGGGAACCATCAATTCTGGACATTGCACTTGCATGGCTGGTTTAGACGAGTGTTGTACACACGTTGCTGCCCTCCTCTTTTACATTGAGTATGCAGTTAGATTTAGAGAAACTACGTCTGTTACTGGCCAGAAAGCCTACTGGATGGTTCCAAACACAAAGGAGCCGAAATATTCACCAGTATCTCAAATGGATTTGAGCTCGGCAAAGGCTAAGAAGAAAGCATTAGACGCAATCGTGGAAGATGCTACCCCTAAGAAACCTTGCAAACTAGTCCGAAAACCAACAAAACAAGTTCCTGACTTCACCAAAGAAGCAATGGATGATTTTTGGGATGATTTGCATGACCAATTCCCAAACGCAGCAATATTTAGAGTTCTTCCAAAATTCCACAAACAGCATATCCCAACATGCATAGATCCAAAGATATATCCACCAGTATTAACCGAATTGTATGACGAGTCTCTGACGAAATTATCCTTTGGGGATATTTTGGCTCATTCAGAAATGCTGGATTTGTCATTTTCCGAAGAGCAGGGTAAAAAGGTTGAAAGGGAAACAAAAATGCAATCAAAATGTACAAGTTGGCAAAGGTTTAGAGCTGGAAGAATCACGGCGTCGAATTTGAGACAAGCTTGTCATACTGACCCATCAATGCCTTCTGTGTCTCTTATTCAAACTATATGTTACCCTGGTTCAAAACCTTTTGATAATGAAGCAACAAGGTGGGGCAGAAAACATGAACATACAATGAAAAAAATCTACTTAAAAGCTAGTATGGAACATCATGACAATTTTAAGTTGGAAGAATCTGGTTTGTTTTTAAACTCTCTCTATCCACACATTGGGGCTTCACCAGACGGCATTGTTGAATGTAACTGTTGTGGAAGAGGAGTTTTAGAAATAAAGTGTCCTTATTCGATAAGATACAAATCTGTCAAAGATGTAAACACGAAATTTTGCCTGGAAAATACTCCGAATGGTCTTAAATTAAAAGAAGATCATGACTATTTCTACCAGATACAGACACAGATGTTTTTGTCGGAAAGGCTATATTGCGATTTCTGCGTCTGGACCACAGTGGATTTTCACATTGAACGCATATTTCAGGATAAGAAGTTATGGGAAAATGCAACAATTAAAACAGAGCAATTATTTAGAACCGCTATATTGCCTGAACTTCTCAGTCGATATTTTACGTCTGAAGTAGTGGAAGAGAATAAACGTCCAAAGCTGAACTCAAATGGTCCGCATACTTCAAAATCGGTTGAAGTATCTGACAACATGTCAACACCAGCTTCTGTAAAAAACATTCTTTCCCCATCAAAAACCAAGAATAAAGGCCCTAATATATGTGAAGATATTGAAAGGTGGTGTTATTGCAATAAAGAAGAGAAAGGGCAAATGATTTTGTGTGAATTTGAAAATTGTGTAATTAAATGGTTTCACATTAAATGTTTGAAAATCAGGCAAATTCCGAAAAGAAAATGGTTCTGCCCCGACTGCAGAAAAATCGTTCGCGCTGAGAAATGTAAAACGAAGGTCACTCGATCAAAGAAAGCCAAAAGCACTTAAATGTTAATTTAAAATTAATTTTTCGGCCAAGTCAAAACAATTTTAAATTTTTTGTTTACAACTTCAAGTCAATTTTTAATTTTTGGGCCAAGTCAAGTCAATTTTAATTATTGGGCCAAGTCAAGTCAGTTTTTAATTTTTGGGCCAAGTCAAATCAATTTTAAATTTTTGTTTACTACTTAAAGTCAATTTTTAATTTTTGGGCCAAGTCAAGTCAATTTTTAATTATTGGGCCAAGTCAAGTCAGTTTTTAATTTTTGGGCCAAGTCAAATCAATTTTAAATTTTTTGTTTACTACTTAAAGTCAATTTTTAATTTTTGGGCCAAGTCCAGTCAATTTTTAATTTTTGTTTACTACTTCAAGTCAATTTTTCATTTTTGGGCCAAGTCAAGTCAATTTTTAATTTTTTGTTTACTATTTATTGTTGATTAAATACATTTCGTTTAACAATTTAATTTTTTTTATTCCATTGGAACCACTGGGGATGTTAAGTTAGTTAATCCACAACCGACAATGACAATTTTATCTATTGTAGCTATCAATTCGTCTTCAGGTGCCTCATGCAGAAGCTCAATAGGCACTTTCGAATGTAGAATTTCAAATTTTTGACGCAGCAAACCAATAACACGTTCAACATGAATTCTAACATTAGCTATTCGTCTGGTATCCTCAACTTCTTTTGGGTCTAACTGAGCCTTTCCTTTTGTAAAAGCAGGTAATTTAATAGAGGCATAAAACATGCTAACAGAATCGGCAATGTCAAAACCACGATCTGCTAGAACTAAATCGCCTGGTAAAAGTTTGTTTAAAAAACCGCTGTTTTCTGTTAAGTATTTATCACTAACACGCCCACCCCACCCTTTGGATACAAAACTAATTGTCCCTTGCGGCGTAACAGCAATTAAATATTTAATTGTATTATTATGCTTATAATTAGACCAAGTTTCAGCCTTGCTCAAAACATTTGAAGGCTTCTCAGTGAATATTTCAAAGCAATCTATAATTGCGGCCACTTTTTTAGCAAAATTTTCCTGAAAGCACTTTGGCATAGTAGCTTGAAGCACTTCCCTTTCTGGCCAAACAATTGTCTTTTTAAAGAGTTTATATAATACGTTCAAAGTGTTGTAAAAAATTCTCCCAACAGTTCTGTCTGAAATATTGAACATAAAAGCCAAACCTACATTTTTCAAAGAAAGCCTCATTTTCATAAGAGTTAAAATTAATTGTTGGAAGTGATCAAGTTTTGAATTATTAAACAAAAATGGTTTAATTTTCTTTAAAATGGCATTAACGGTTCCCAAATTTTCAAGGCCGGTAAAGTATAGAACTTTCTCATCACTGTCACTGAAATAAGCTTCGGTGTAGTTTAAACTTGCCAATTCTGTTTGCAAAGAAGTTATTTTAGATTGTAATTTCTCAATTTCTGATAAGTAAGTGTTTATTTGTTCATTAGCTTTCTTCAGATTATTATCGATTTCTTTAAACGAATTTCGGGATTTTTCTAAATCATACTCGACTAATTCTAGCTCAAATTTTTCAACCATTCTAAATAAAGTTTGAGTTTCTTGGTTTATATTATCCCCAAGCTCAGCTGGAACCACTTGAATTTCGATTTCCACCATTGCAGCTACATGCTGTGTGCAACTATCGACTTTGATTCCACCAACTTGACATTCAGAATCAGACACTTCAAAACTGGTTTGAGTCTCCTTGCATTGAAAAGCCCTAACTTGTGTTTGTGTACTAGCATCAACCAATACTAGTGTATCCAACATTGGAGTTACTTCGAAATTGGGGTATGAGTGGTCTACTTCGAAGCTTGTCATATTTTCGTTTATAAGCCCCTTGTGTGCTCCGAAAACATGATTAGAGGATGCTTCTTGGCCCGACGTAGAACTATGTGCAATTTCAGCAACACTAACTTGGCAAATTGTTTGTGTTATTTCAGCTTCCTGCATTTTAATTGCCGATTCAAAAGTGATATCCTTTCCCTAGTAGAAATAACTTCATTATCAACTGAATTCCATTATGAAAAATAATAGCATTTAGTACATCTTTCAGCCTTTTCGTGTTTGTAACATTTCTATGCATCGCACGGTTTTTCTTACGCTTGTATCTTTCAAGAGATTCTGTTAGTAAATATTCGCTAGCATCACACCCATTTAAGTTTTTATTTGGAATCCAGTCTGGATTCGTTTCATCATATAGCTGGGAAGGTGCTCCTAAATTAAACATTTTAATGAATTACCCACATAATATTAATTAGATTCAAATTAGACAAAGTTTTCAAACCAGAGAGGAAATGTTTAGCACAAACTCTTGAATGTTTCGATATAGAATCGGGTCCAAGGCTTAGCTTTTTCAGCCACAGATGACGCCGTTTCAAGGATAATTCTTTGGTTTTTTCACCTTGGTTAGTTATCACACATGGTATGCAGAAGAAACTTAGTTTCTCTTTCGTGCTAATACTCTTACAACTTTTTAAACAACACGTCCTAACCATTTTAACGCGAGTAACTCGGATTCCTCCCCAGTTAACAAATAGCTCCGCTCCACAATTATGGTGGACATCGTAAAGGATAAAAATGTAAAATAAAATCTACTAGATGGCACTTCGATTCGCCCCGCGATATTTAATTTTCAAAAATTATGACGTCACGACCGAGCTTGTGCTGACTCCCTATAGCTTCGTACATGCATTTAATAACTTGATCATTCAAAAGGTTGAAGTGAAATTTCATAAAACTAAATTTCTCGTTCAGTTTCCCTGCCTCGGCCTTTGTTAGAGTGAAGACGCTACCCTCGTTGAATAATATATTCCCCTCCATAACGACTACTTTTATTTTCAAGTTTAAGTAACGATAATTACCCAAGTCGCCAGTTTCCAACGCTGAATAGATCTCCGTCCACTCCTCCATTAATTCCTTCAAAACGTCTTCCGAGATGCTAACAATGGTTCCATCCATTTTTTTTGTCAAAAGTAGGCTTGGCTCGTATCACCCCCGAAAACGGCATAACATTCATGCCCATAGTCTAACGAGTCCATTTGCGCGGTTTTCTTCAGAGTACGGGTTGATATTTAGCCTGAGTGTATATTGACTGATGCTTGTCTTTTTTATTGTCCTTTATTGGCTACATACCAGGTGTTTTAGGACCTTAAAAGGGGGCGTGGCTAAAGCGTAACGAATGGAATTTATCCCCATCGGCTTTTTATTTATAGGTATACACGACCAGACCCGTTTTAATGACGTCACGTGTCTAAACCTTAGGCTTATGCTCTAGTAATTCTTAAAACATAGTCTTTTGCTGGGTTTATTCTTGGTAAATGCTGAAAAATATAGTCTTATGCTAAGTTATTCTATGTTAGATCCTGGAAAAAATAGGCTTATGCTAGGTTATTTTAGTTGTATAGGCGGAAGAATTAGAGTTTGTATTAGGTTTAGAACATTTAATGAGCACGAAAATCTGATTTTTCATAGAAATATTACTACAGTTTTTTCATTCGAATACTACTAAAATACCCATGAAATACGAACATTTATATAATACTACCTTAAAAAATACCAATTTTATCATGCACAAGTGCCTTATTATATACTAATACTGATTTTCATACAAACAATACTAAACTACACGTGATTTATATAAAATGCATGCAAAGTTTATGCTGACTACTACTAAAATACACATGAATATTGATTAAAATACTGGCATTTATATAATACTACCTTAAAAAACACAAATTTTACCATGCACAAGTGGCTTATTATTTTTAAAAGGTGACACATTTACTTTTTAAAAATACAAAAGAGATTACAAAGAGTATTTCTTAACAAAAAGATTAAGTTATTCTTTACGGGCGCGTTTCAACATGTTTGTAAGATGACGTCATTCTTCAAACAATCTCGTCCAAACTCTGAAGCCAGAGATTAAGGAATTCCAGCATTCCCAAGATAAATAAAATAAATAGTATAATAAGTAGTTTTTAGGGGGTTGATCTCCAAGATCTGGGGTATTCTTGTCAACCTTTGTGTACTTGCCCACATAACAACTCAAAACATACAATGGGGATGGGGAGAACGTAGCAACCTCCCGCACCTAATGGTAACGGACACTTCAGCGTGTCAGAGTGAGTTATTTTTACAATCATGCCGTTAACATCTTTGTTTATCTCCATCCCCCTCCCACCCCCTTGGGTGGAGTATATACCGTTAAGAAATGTATCCTTAATTCTTAATCGGTGCTAAATTAAAAGTTTTTTTGGTGAAACATAGAGTAATTTTGATAAATTTAGCTAAAATTTAACTCAACGTTTTTAACAATTTGAAATGTTTTTCAAATGCCGCTTTTCGTTTCGGTAAAATGTATCCTAAACGACTGATTTCGTATCGGTGGTTTATTCATTTTCCCATGTATTTCTATGGGTTTTTAGGAATTGTAAATTAGCGTTTTCGTTTCGAAGAAATGTATCGTAGTTGATCAAAAACGTTTCGATTGTTTTTTTACTTCTAACACGAATTGCGTTGTGAATGATGCTTCTTTCAATCCCGTTTTACGTTTTCCCCAAATTTTTGATTACGCTGCCGATAATTTTGATAAATATAGTACGTTTAGGTCAATGCTTCGGTGTAATGATATATTGCCTTTTTGTTGACGCAACGGAAACATCTCCAAATTGTTGAGACTTGTCCTAATAATACCCTCGGGGCAAACACCTGTAATCAATTAAATGCTTGAACCCCCTTGTAGGATGAATCACCAGCCCCTATTAATAAAGCAATAAATCACTCTAAATAAGGACAAAATAAATTCCATTAATAACAATACAACTGGTTCGACCACGCCCCGTTTACGTATAAGTAAAAGACAGATTGGGATAAATTCTTTTGTTATGAACCATGTTCGACCGCCCTCCTCCCCCTTAATGTCATATAACACACACCTGGGTGGCCAAAAGGGGATTTTGTAAACTATTGAGAGTCATTTCACTTCCGAACTCTCTAGAGAAAGGTTGGTGACATTCTAGTAAGAAATCACGTGTTTCCTCCGATGCACCTTACGTAATATGTAATTCTTGTTTTGGTAAAAATGTCCCTTAAAATGTGTGCTAAATAGAAAACATATGAGACAGTCTAGCCATATTCGTGTATACTTTACTCGGAAATGTTAAGATCGGTAAAATTTTTAGCATAATAAGTTATATTCCGGTACATTTCATTCATCTCACCACATCTCTTTCGGTATGGCCGAAAATGTTCATGAAAACCTCAAAAAACTAGGGTATGCCCCCATGCCACGTACGGGTCATCTACGCTGCCCTCATTGTGATGGGACTTTAAAAGACATGCCTGACTGCGGCCAATTAATTTATTTCTGCACATCACGTGAGTGTGCGCACTTCAGACGTTGCGTTTTAGTTCAATCCAAAAACCTTATCCGTATGTCAACCCATAAAGAGCGAAGACATCTTCTTGACGAGCGAAACTTTTGTAATCTGTGCGGTGAGTTTAAATACCGGATTAAGGACTTGTGCCCGTGTTACAAATGGACAGATGATTCACTAGAGATTTAAGTCAGGCACGGCAGTGACTTTTGAGATGCAATAGAATTTTGGAAGCATCATAGTTAAAACAAATCAACTTTTGCTTCATAGAAAAAGGATATGTTTCACTTTGCATCATAAAAATGTTTGTCTTTTATTCGATATTCATGTGTACTTTAGTAGTAGTCAGCTATAACCTTTGCATGTATTTTATATAAATCACGTATAATCTAGTATTATTCGTATGAAATTCAGTATTAGTTTATAATAAGCCACTAGTGCATGGTAAAATTGGTGTTTTTTAAGGTAGTATTATATAAATGCCAGTATTTTAATCAATATTCATATGTATATTAGCCAGTATTCAGCTATAACTTTTGCATGTATTTTATATAAATCACGTGTAATTTAGTATTATCCGTATAAAGTTCAGCATTAGTTTTTAATAAGCCACTTGTGCATGGTAAAATTGGTGTTTTTTAAGGTAGTATTATATAAAAGCCAGTATTTTATTCAATATTCATGTGTATTTTAGTAGTAGTAGTCAGCTAAAACGTTTGCATGTATTTTATATAAATCACGTGTAATTTAGTATTATTCGTACGAAATTCAGTATTAGTTTCTAATAAGCCACTTGTGCAGGGTAAAATTAGTGTTTTCTTAGGTTGTTTTATACAAATGCTCTTATTTTAATCAATATTCATTGGTATTTTAGTAGTAGTCAGCATAACCTTTGCATGTATTTTATATAAATCACGTGTAGTTTAGTATTGTTTGTATGAAAATCAGTATTAGTTTCTAATAAGGCACTTGTGCATGGTAAAATTGGTATTTTTAAGGTAGTATTATATAAATGTTCGTATTTTAATCAATATTCATGGGTATTTTAGTAATATTCGAATGAAAAAAACTGTAGTAATATTTCTATGAAAAATTAGATTTTCTTGCTCATTTAATGTTCTAAACCTAATACAAACTCCAATTCTTCCGCCTATACAACTAAAATAACATAGCATAAGCCTATTTTTCCAGGATCTAACATAGAATAACTTAGCATAAGACTATATTTTTCAGCATTTACCAAGAATAAACCTAGAAAAAGCCTATGTTTCAAGAATTACTAGAGCATAAGCCTAAGGTTTAGACACGTGACGTCATTAAAACGCGTCTGGTCGTGAATACCTATAAATAAAAAGCCGATGGGGATAAATTCCATTCGTTACGCTTTAGCCACGCCCCCTTTTAAGGTCCTAAAACACCTGGTATGTAGCCAATAAAGGACAATAAAAAAGACAAGCATCAGTCAATATACCCTCAGGCTAAATATCAACCCGTACTCTGAAGAAAACCGCGCAAATGCACTCGTTAGACTATGGGCATGAATGTTATGCCGTTTTCGGGGGTGATACGAGCCAAGCCTACTTTTGACAAAAAAAAATGGATGGAACCATTGTTATTGAAGGAATTAATGGAGGAGTGGACGGAGATCTATTCAGCGTTGGAAACTGGCGACTTGGGTAATTATCGTTACTTAAACTTGAAAATAAAAGTAACCGTTATGGAGGGGAATATAGTATTCAACGAGGGTAGCGTCTTCAATCTAACAAAGGCCGAGGCAGGGAAACTGAACGAGAAATTTAGTTTTATGAAATTTTACTAAAACCTTTTGAATGATCAAGTTATAAAATGCATGTACGAAGCTATTGTAAAACGCCTAGGATCTACCATAGAATAACCTAGCATATAAGTATATTTTTGTAGCATTTACCAAAGAATCTAATACAGCATAAGCCTGCCAGGATCTACCATATAATAAGTCTATCTTTTTCATGATCTAATATAGCATAAGCCTATCTTTCACGATTACCATAGAATAAGCCTATCATAAACCTATATTTCAAGATCAGTAATTGCATAAACCACCCAGGATCTAACATAGAATAAGCCTAGCATAAGCCTATCTTTCAAGATATTCCATAGAATAACCTAGCATAAGCCTACCAGGATCTACCATAGAATAAGCCCACCATAAACCTATCTTTTTCAGGATCAACAATAGCATAAGCCTATCCCTACAAGTATCAGCCACGTGACGTCATCAAAAATTAGCCGTGACGTCATCAAGAAAACCACCACCAGGTGGCGCAACAATGAACAACATGTACCACCAAGGACGCTAAAATATGCCCCCAAAACAACCACAACCAAGGACGCTAAAATATGCCCCCAAAACATCCACAACCAAGGACGCTAAAATATGCCCCCAAAACATCCACAACCAAGGACGCAACAATTCAAATTTCCCGCCAAAACCATCACGTGACGTCATCAATTCCCCCCCACATCCCCCAACCCCAGGGGTGTCGGTATAAACCCAAAAATTTTACCCCCCCCCTGAAAGGGGGGGGAAGGAAGAGGGTAAAATTTTTGGGTTTATACCGACACCCTTACTCTCTCATAACGTCGCGGTTCATACATATGGCTAGTTAGTCGATCCCACCTAATGCTGGCTAGAAACCTCTCCGGATGGCTTGGTTCATGACCCGAAGGACAAGAACTCACATGGACTTTTGGAAATTAAATGCCCTTCGTCAATGAGTGATAAGACACCAGTGGAAGCTCTCAACAAAAGTTTCCAAGTTCAAATGTTGCTGGACAAACCAATTATAAATAAATCACAATCATTTTTATCAAATAATGGGGCAAATGGCATTTACAGGCCTACATTGGTGTGATTACGTGATATATTTTTCAGCTGGGTTAATAATAGAGTTCATTTCAGTTCAAAGAAAAGGGAAGAAATGCAATCAATTTTTAAAAATTTCCATTTTATACATATGCTACCTAAATTAGCTAATGATAAAAAAGTAATTAACTGTGATAAATTGGTTAAGCGTAGTAAGAATAGTGTAGAGATATGATATCGTGATTAAATTGGGTTGTTTTCGAGTCTGCATCTGGATCTCGTAGTTTAAACAAATTTAAGGTTTAACGCACGAGTTGTTGACCCGCTCGGGATGGTAAAAACCCGGTTAGCTTATACATTGGGAGCTGGAGGACTATACCCACTGTTCGACCAGAATCATACCCATCCAGAAACCAGAGATGGGAGTTAAATAGTAGTACTACAATATTTTTACTGGAAAGTGCTAGTAACACGACTTGTATTTTTATATTAAATGGTTAATAACATAAAGCTGTTACAGGGACCATAATTAGTCAAGGGGAGAGGAGTGACACTATAAAGAGGGTAGATGACAATGATAACTGCGTCATCAATGCGGCCTAAAGGTGATTGTTCACTGACTTCAGGTTCAAAATTGGTGTGGGTAATGACTTGATCAATTATATGCGAGCTAATTCATCCGGTATGACTGAAAGGAGTGTGATATTGCAATTATCGTGCAGCCCAACAGTCCTGATTGTATATAAAATTATAAGAACGCAAACAAAAGTGAATAAAGCACCGGATTAATTTTTTGGCGTTTTGCGTGGATTAGGTTTTTATGAGTAATAATCATAGATGCCTTAGAAGGGCATTGGTATAAAGTCTGGTTTCTTGTAACACTACTCCATGGTGGCAATAAACCTGCAGACAATGGCAAAAGGCATTAGTTTGTAAAGATATCGGCAGATTGAGTCATTATTTGCCTTCCATTAGATCAGGTACTAGTAGGACTGTGCAGACTATTCCTTACTTTTTGGTCGGACCAAATTGGCTTTACTATTTGCACCGACGAATCGAATATTGGTTTTCAAAATTCTAGAATAACAAATAATGAGCTTCGAAACCAACTATTCAATAGCGCATAGAACAATTAGATTATGATGGTTTTTATCAGTCTATTGACCAAAGTTTTTGGTATTCGCAGCAACCACACTAATTTTGATTAAAACAAAGCATTTGTTCGTTCAAAAATAAGTTTTGAGGTGTTGATAATCACCTTTCCGTGTATTATCGTTTAAAAATTTGAAATTTGATGCAATAGTTTTATAGAAAATCAAATTTGGTCGAACTTTTAAATTTCACAGTATTTGGTCCAATTATTTGGTTATTTTCCTATTCCGAACCGAGAGGTGCCTCCCAAATATACTGCTGTTTGGTATTCAGCGAATACCTTAAGAAGTGCTATTCGCACAGCAGTAGTTACTTGTAGAAGGAAATGTTCGGGGCTTCGTTGCCACATCGTGCAGAACTGAGTTCATATGAACATGGAGATGGAATAAAGGTATCCTGGAAAAATGAAGATTCAGAGAAAAATGTAATTAATGACTACAGTCAATTATTGTCTCACCTATTTAATTCTGTCGCGGTAAAAAAAGTGAGTAAAATAATGTTTTGAAAATTGAAAAGATAATTTAAAAAATAAATTCTGAATTTAATTATTAGGGCCAATATTTTGGGTTAGTCCTGAAACTTCACTGAGAGTAGTGTTTTAATCTATTATATCTAAACAGATCGAAATTGTTTGTATCGGTCTCATATGGAATAATTTGCACATTACAAATTCTATGAGCACTTTTAAATCGCATACCCATCACTAGCAGTGAGTCTGACATGATGATGTCTCTGATTTAACTGTGTGTACCACCGTTATGAGTCGTGATCTGGACGCGTAATTTTAGTGTTCTAAGACCTTTTGAGGTGATTTATGAATGGTCTTATGCTTTTTTCGATAAAGGTTCACTCTAACATCACTCAGAAAGGAAATAAAGAACACATTTATATCTCTTAATTATGAAATAAAGAAGAAGTTTAAATCACTCAAGACTGTTTGGAATATATCTTTTAAACCTTGTAACGTATCAAGTCGTTGAAGCGGATCCAAGTTAGTCTGCTACAGGAATAAGAATTTGACCATGACTTCGCGTTATTAAACTCTTAACTGAATTGTGAGTTGTTAACAATTAACACAAGTTATTATAAAATGATTTATTATTCACAAGGTTATTTATACCGATTAATTGTACTTCTGTTTTACTATGAAGGAAGTACGGCTTACCTGACTGCAAATTTAATGGTAGTGGGGAAAAGTATGGGGACATGCTCCACTGCGGCTTCCGTGAAAGGGTGATCATCTGAAATGTGTTGAGCTGTCTAAAGCTATCGTTGGATCGTTCTGGATATGCACTACCTGTCTGGAAATACTTATTGACATAAAGACCTTATTACCGGAACTGAAACATCTTACACAATCCGAAACCTACTGGCAGGATGAGCGACAAACTATAATGGAAGCAATTGATACACTTAAGAATGGGAACATGGCTATCAAGAAGACATTAAAGGAACACAGGAAAGGACTTTGGAATTATCTACTGAAATTATACAGCAAGGTATTCTGCATGCGGAGGGCCTTAGGAAAGCTACAAATGAAATCAATTTGCTAAAAGAAGAATTACAGGCCTTCAAGAACACAACTGAGAATAGATTGAATTTTTCTGAACCCAAACAAATTACACACCTATATCTTTAGCTGTGGCTATGCCTTCCGAAAATCTCTTCATTCATCAAACTCAAAAATCTACTACAGGGAGAATTAAAAACGCTATACAACCCAGGACTGGTGACACCTTTATAAAAAGTGCATATACAGAAATGGTAACAAACTCTAAACCAACTAATAAATCAAATCAACTCGTAGACAAGAATAGCATAGACTCTGCTAGACCCCAAGATATACATACGTAAACTTAAAACTCAGTGGCCGATAAAACTCGGATGGAGAAAATGGCAGGTGAACAAACGGAGGTTTGCCCTCTTAAGGTAAAACGTACCAGTCAGGATTTCTTCATTGGAAATTGCCTATCTACAACCAGGCTAGGAAATAAGACAGGTTTACAGGTCAAAAACTAGTTTCCAGTTTATTGATAGCTCGGACCACTTTTTTTATGGAAAACATGAGGGTCACTGGTCCCAATGACTAGTTTATTAATTTCTACTTTTATTAAAATTGATATAGGGACCACTTTAATTACTTTAATTTTAACATAAATTTCGACTCCAGGAGTCCAGTTGTGTATTTTTGTATACACCCCTAAGCTCAGAGAGGTCTTTTTTTGAAGAGAGAATGGCCATGACAGCTAGGGCTAGACATAGGTCTAGAAGTCCTTTAAGGGTTGAGAGAGTCGGGACTCTGGAGACGTCAGTCACACAAATGACGGGCAGTGGCAAACTGATTCAGTTCGGCTGCTACATTTTGGCGCGTTTTCACAATCTCCTGGGCGTGGCATTTGCCATTATTTAGCATTTTAGATTTGGAGCTGGGCCTCGCTCGCTCTTAGGATTGGGGTATTTAAATTTAAGGTAAATCAATTGGGACGGAAATATTTAATTTCATTGATTGTGAAATTATAACAATCTTCCTTTCTAATAGTTAAAATGCCAGGTCCCGGTAGACCAAAAAAGTTTTTCTAGTCCAATAATCCAGGGAATTATAGAACATTGCACTCTTAATGCGGTATGCAGCCCTAGGCACAAAATTCACAAGAACCTCATGAAGATCAAAAACCTTAATCCAAATCGAAGATGATGATCAAGAAAAAGGTACTTCAATTACTAAATCGTCTTGCAATTCTGAGGAGTCAAATAGTCATGGAAGGAAAAATAGAAAGTTTAACCCAGCTTGGAAAACTAAATACCAATTTGTAGAGTTTTGCGAAGAGGATAAATTGTAAAGAATGTAGGAAGAAAGAAGAAGGATATTATAAAAACAGCTCCAGTTTTTTCGTCCGGGGGACAAACAATTTTCAATTAACAACCATTCAAGTACATGAGAAAACTGTTTTGCATAGAAGTTGTCTAGCTGGGGTTAAAGACACTGAATTATCATCTCAGCCTCTATCTTCTGCTGTCATGAAGCTTAACGATATCTACAAGGACATACTTACTTTTATATTAAACACGGTTTTCTTTGTAATAATAAGTAATTCATCTTTTAACAAATTTTCGGAATTATGCCAACTCCAAAGGAAAAATGGAGTTATTATGGACATCTCGTACACTAGTCATAGCAAAAGTGTCCCATTTTTGCTAATTTTATATCAAAGGTTTATGAAAATGAACTTAAGAAATAAAAATCGCGAAAAGTTTTTCGTTTATCATGGATGGCTCAACTGAATGAAGCTCCATTAGCCACGAAATAGTTCACGTTTCTCTTTTTAAACAAGCAAAACCACGTCTGTCAAAAACAAAGACACTTCTACAAACATTAAATAAATTTAAACAACTTATCGAACAATCAACGAGACTAACTTTAACAACATCTACACTAATAGACCATATCTACTCTAACTATCCGCATGGAATTTTGGAAGCCAAAGTAGTCCCCTGCAGCGTTTCAGACCATGACCTGACCTGGATAGCAAGGATAAATTCTTGTCCTAAGGTCCAAAAAGCAATAAGGAACGTGCGGAATATAAGGAAAATGAACACAGATATCTTTGTAAAGGAGTTACAAGCCCTCCTCTTTAGGACGCAAGATTCCTTTTCAACTCCCGATGAAGGCGTCCACCTTCTACAGACCACAATACTTAATACCCTTAATTATCACGCTCCTCTCAGAGCTTAATTTGTTAAAATCAAAAACTCGCCTTGGATGTCATCCCTAATTAAATCACACATGCATCTTCGCGACACTTACAAAACTAAAAGTCGCAAACACCCTTACTTTACCATTTCAAAGACTTATACCGTAGCCAAAGAAACTTAGTAAACCATATGTTTTGGGTAGTCCGAAAAAAGATGTTAAAGAATATAGATGTGCTATATCAAAAAATTCAAATCACATAAACTTCGTTAAAGAAAAATTAAACTGGCTTGAAACAATGAAATTTAACTGTGTTAGGCAACCTCCAAACATTCAAGGATGGAAAACTACAATTTCATGTGTCATTCAACTTTTGGAAGATCTTCTACAAAATGAGTGTTTAGATTACGTCTTAGCAGCCAGAATGAGCCAAGATCGTTTGCAAAATACTTTCGCAAAGATGCGTCGGATTGGTGGATGCTCAGAGAACCCAACACCACATTCTTTCAGGCTTAGGGTTAAAAAAATTTCAGCGTCCGCCTTGATCCAAGTTCCAGTATCAGCTAACTGCAGCGAAAACGAAATTACTGATGATTTTCTCGTAGAATTCCTAAGTGCAGGTCAATTAGGAAGAACAGAAAATTATTTTACGGAAAAATTACTTTCAATTTTTCAAACAAAATAATGAAGCAATTAGTGACGCCAAAATTGCTGAAATAGATTCCAGCAAGAATGCAAATGTCATAACTTACGTCGGAGGATATCTTGCATAAAAAGTGTTAGAACTACATGCAAATTGCACTGTTTGTATTAAAGCGCTGATTAAATCTTCCTATAGAATTACGAAAACTAGGGAATCCTTTACAGTTCTTAAAGCTTACTGCACTGAAGAAGATAGCGATGTTGGCAAATTAATATTGATCACCGAAAGTTTTTATAACACTGTAGAAAGTTTAGAATTTGCCTATAAAGAAAATTTAACAAATATGATGTGCAAAAGGGCGTTGGGAAGCTTTATACAGAAACTTTTCCCGACGTTTGTCAAAGCACAAAAGAAACAATTGTTTATAAGAATGCGAATACATCATTCAGTAACACTGTTAAATGGAAAATTCTTTGAGAGAAAGGAGCAGAAAAGAAAAGAGAACGAAAAAAAGGAATGAAAAAGATCGAAAGAAGCTGCTTGAATCTACTGATGGTTTTAGGAAAGATGCAGGAGTTAAAAACTGCACTCACAAAATAAAACACGTTAAAAATATTATTAACCAATTTCATTTTTAGTATTCTAACGTAAAATCTGTAAACTCTACCTCAAATATGCTTAAGCCTTGTTCAGTGAAAAATCAATCAGACTATCTGTTTTAAAGCAGACGCAATTTTTTTCCTTAAGGTTTCAAAGGGGAGCTTCCATCAACCCTCAAAAATCGGTTACCACAGCGATGTTATAAAGTCGACTTGCTCCATGGTTTATCGGCAGACGCTGCGATTCTATAGTCTGATAATTATGTAGTATGGAATGATTGTTACTTAACTAGTCGTTAACTACTAAATTACATAATAGAAGATTTGTTTCAAATAAAGTGAAGCCTTTTAAGAAGTTGGGTGAGACGTTGGTTGGAAACTTGAGGTACGTAAAACATTACATTAATCTCACTGTCGGGAGGCTTATATAACCTCAGAGGACTTGATCTTGCACCCTCGTTCGCGCTCTTGATAATCTCACCACGCTTTAGAGGATGCTATCTTTAATCTCTCAGACATAATTTTCTAAGGTTTTTGTCATTGAATCCTCACATAATATAGTTTCAACTGTAAATAGGAAAACGTTTTTAATATGATTCGTTATGAAAATATATACGGCAAAGGAGCTGAAATAATAGAAAGAGATGTAGACATGGAAGATGTTGAGATTGGAGACCGGTATTCTAAAGATGTTGAAATGGATGTAATTGGACATAAGCACATACAAAATGACCAATCTAACATTGTTTATCTGGTTCGTCATGAATCCTTGGGTCTATGTGAGGTATAATGCATTTTGAAAACCGCGGAAACAGGTGTTAAAGACGATTCCATCATGACTTGCCCCCCTGTTAAACCAAAGGGTGGTAAAGCTTTTTTATATAAATGTAAAAACGTCAAGGACTCTGATTTCTTATGTGACCAGTATGCAGGATTTTTATATTAGGAAACAACAAAAAAATTTCAAGCAGCCATCCGTTTTTAAGATATATTACAAATTGAAAGCCAATGGAAAGGTTTTAACAATATCATCTTCGACTGACAATCCTGTAGTTTTAATACATTATCTGGGAAAGGAAACACTGTGCCAACCATAGCCGCATGGAAATTCGAAAATTAAGACTAAGTATTTTTGTCGAAACACCAAGACTTTCAAAACCAAAGCCAAAGGTCAAATAAAAACCACCAGGACGGAGCCAAAATCAACTTACTGTAATATTTAGACAAGGCCATTACATTCGGATGATTAGACCCTTCGCGAAAATGGTACGAAAAATGGCCTTCAACCATTGCCATTGCCATTGCCACTAGGCCTAGTTCTTTAAAAACTTTTTTCTAAATTCTAATCCACAGTCATTTTAAGTTTTTGTTCGTAGTAGTGTGGATTATTATGAATTATTAAACAAAGGCATAATTATAAATTATTATATAAAGGTATTATTTGGCCTATAAAATAATATATTCTTCATTAACTTGTTGAGAAGGCTCCAAAAACTTCTGCCAACCCAGTTTAGCAGGAAAGAACCTCGTATTAAGCCTTTCTTTAAAAAAAATGGGTAACTTCCTAGATGGCCTAGAACTTTTACCTTTGCTCTGTAGTATTTTGCGAAAGCTATTGGGTGGTTGGTTATACACAATTTCGACGAATCTAACAGGGAAAGGCGCGGGGGTAAAACTCTGCCTTCCATCTCGCTTTTAAGCGCCTGCGCTGTAGGCGTTTTGGATCTGAGAGTGTGCAAACAAGGCACTGGAACAACCCCCTTGTATCAAAGGACATGGCTAGTCCCAAGATAATTAGAACGGAAGGTGAAATTGGATAGCGATCTTATCTAAGTTTATGGCTCGTGCCAGTCGTGGGTAAGATGGGTTGAAACGTCAAGTTGAAAAGGGTAAGAGAGAGAGATAGAAAAAGCTGTAGGTACCGCTTCCATTATTCCCCTTCACACTTTACCTTTTCGGCATAGGAAAGTTGCTTATGGGATTCTCACGTTTTAGGCCTACTTTTGGTTTGAAATTTCTAAATGAAACAGACCTAATGATAGGGTTACAATTTTGGATTTACGCGTATTTTACAACATCAAATAATCAACATGCTGGTAATACCTTACGAATTTATGTTGTGTTCATCTCGCATAAAATATATATACAGGTTGTTCCCGAAAGGGTGTTAGGAACCTTTCACGCAACAATTAGAAACAAATTTAAATAATAAATATAGTTTAAAATATGTTGACGATTTACTCTGAAAAGTAAGGGTGAAGCTTCCATGGTTTCGTGTTCGACCTTCATGTTGTAATATTTTCCACTATTTTACGACCCCGCTCGCATGAGCTGATTGTGAGATAATATATACCCTTACCACGCTTGATTGGTAAAGTTTTTGTTGCGACGAAATGAAGCTTTTTAGCGTCTATTCGTAAAGTGGTAAAACTATGGTAAAATGGTAAAACTATGCGGCGGCGGGTTTTAAACGAAGGGTCAATGGGTCATAGCCATCATAAACGGTTGAAGAGGGGTGGTAGCCGGTCCGCGACAAAGATGGTGTATTAATCAAACTATCAGGTTTGGCTTTAGATTAATTTCTAAGAAAACTTGTGCTTTGAATATACACATAAGCTGTGTTTGGTCCGCTCGAGGTTATCGATAAATAAAAAATAGATATAGGCCTAATAGCAAAATCACACTTTGAGCAAGATACCATTTATTTACACCAGTTAAAAACGTTTTTAAATATCGCAGGCCTGATATCGAGTCACTAAGTCACTTTATGAAAATTAGTCACTAATTTCCCGTCTTAAGATGTTACTTACCTTCTCGACCATAACGCAGTATATTTTAATGACCTACCTAGATGAAGTTTAAAACCCAGTATTAACGATGTGACGTTCAGTATACGTGTACGCAACCTTAACTATACATAATTTTTTCTATAATAAGAAGTTTCGCCGTTCCCCAGCTATGCCGAACCATTTTAAAATCAAGAAACAAACTTTTCTCTTTAAGGGTTCATTTATTTGTTTTATTCAAAAACTAATATATATTTTTTAAAATCCAAAAACTAATTAATTTTTTAATCCAAAAACTAATATATTTTTAGTCCAAAAACTAGTAATTTTTTTTCATAATCCAAAAAGTTTTTTTTTTCCTAATCCAAAAAGTAATTTTTTTTCGTAATACAAAAATTAATTTTTTTCTTAATACAAAATTGATATTCTTTCTTCTTAATATAAAAACTAATTTTTTTCTTAATATAAAAAGTAATATTTTTTTAATACAAAGCTACTAGGCCTACTTTTTTTATTCAAAAAAATTTTGAAATAGCTCATTTTCTAAAAAATCTTGCCTTTTTGATCCCCTTCCTCCTCCTCTTCCTCTTCTCCCTTCCTGGGGGGCCGGGTGGTTCATCCACCTCGGTCATCATGTGGGCTCCCAGTGGAAAAAAATTTTTAACATTATCTCTTGACGTGTGTCCCTTTCAGGTTATGTATTACCCATTGACCGTAGTTATATCTTACGCCCCGTAATTAGACGCCTTTACTAATTTCATTGAAAACACCTTATGCCCGGTAAATTATGAATAAAAAGCGTCCTTAAATTATAAGACAATCCATACCCAATAAATTTCTTAAATCTTCTTACTACTTAGATCTACAGACAGAGGACTTTCTTCGTCATAAGCCTCGGTGTAAATCCTTTTCGACTTCGGGCAGAGTTCGACTTCATTTTCCCACAAAACAAAGGCATATTTTTTAAATTATAACAACGCAAACCCTTATATTTTGTAAACTAACAGTATTTAAAACAATAATTTAGTTGTATTTCTTTCTAAAGTCAACAACACCAAGAACAATATAGTCCATTACCTGCCATTACCGCCATTAGCAACGACGAAGTGTAGTCTGCTAAGTTCCGGTGGAAAAAGAAAGCAAAAAAACCGGTCAATTAACCGATTCATGATGCTGAACGGTTTGCCGACTTCTAAAATTACTACTTTGAATTTGGTGCATATTTTGACACGTGTCAATGTCGTCTGCTCGAAAATTTCAACCTATCACAAGTCTTAAGTGAGTTTTGCCCCAAAACCGCCACCGCCAATGAAAAGCCCTAAGTTCGATCCTGACCGACCAATCAGCGAGCTTAGGTCCGGGGGAGGAGCATACTTTTTCTGCAGAATACGGCCCCTGATCTCCTTAAATAACACGGCATAGGAATTGGTTGTTAAAATACGAAGAAAAAACTAATGCCGTTTCCCATGGACTAATTTTGTTGGGTAGAGAGTGAAAGTTTCCTTATTAGTGAATTAAATACAGCTACGTCTCCTTAAATAGTGCTCCTTGGAAAACGGCATTAGCTTCCTTTTAGGTCCGCTTGAGGGCACCCTAGAGCGTGGGATTGTTTTTTAGCGTTTACTACAAATTTAGAGGGATTCGCGCTCTGCCGCCACAAACGGGTTAGCTTTTGACAAGACAAGAACAACAATATGAACGCATTAAAAATCGACAATGTAGTAGCTGTATTACTTAACCCGGAAGGCTTGATTACGGAGCGGGCTTTGTTCAAAGCGGAAGAGATCGGGATCCGATGCATAAATTTATTAACAGATGAGGTACGTTAAGGCTAAACTTTATTCAAGCTTAATTTGTTAAAATTAATGTGCGGAAATTAATGAAAATATATATATATTCCATGTTTTTCTATATTTTACCCTTCATATTATAGGTTTGGTTTGGTTAGGTCGGGTTTCGTTTGGTTAGGTCGGGTTTCGTTTGGTTAGGTCGGGTTTCGTTTGGTTAGGTCGGGTTTCGTTTGGTTAGGTCGGGTTTCGTTTGGTTAGGTCGGGTTTCGTTTGGTTAGGTCGGGTTTCGTTTGATTAGGTCGGGTTTCGTTTGATTAGGTCGGGTTTCGTTTGGTTAGGTCGGGTTTCGTTTGATTAGGTCGGGTTTCGTTTGGTTAGGTCGGGTTTCGTTTGATTAGGTCGGGTTTCGTTTGATTAGGTCGGGTTTCGTTTGATTAGGTCGGGTTTCGTTTGATTAGGTCGGGTTTCGTTTGATTAGGTCGGGTTTCGTTTGATTAGGTCGGGTTTCGTTTGCTTAGGTCGGGTTTCGTTTGCTTAGGTCGGGTTTCGTTTGCTTAGGTCGGGTTTCGTTTGCTTAGGTCGGGTTTCGTTTGCTTAGGTCGGGTTTCGTTTGCTTAGGTCGGGTTTCGTTTGCTTAGGTCGGGTTTCGTTTGCTTAGGTCGGGTTTCGTTTGCTTAGGTCGGGTTTCGTTTGCTTAGGTCGGGTTTCGTTTGCTTAGGTCGGGTTTCGTTTGCTTAGGTCGGGTTTCGTTTGCTTAGGTCGGGTTTCGTTTGCTTAGGTCGGGTTTCGTTTGCTTAGGTCGGGTTTCGTTTCGTTTGCTTAGGTCGGGTTTCGTATGCTTAGGTCGGGTTTCGTTTGCTTAGGTCGGGATTCCTTTGCTTAGGTCGGGTTTCGTTTGCTTGGGTTAGGTTTCGTTTGGTTAGGTCGGGTTATGTTATATATTTAGATAGTTTATGGTATTTTGTGGCTACAAAGAAGAACTGGTCGGGTTTTTATGGTCGTGAAAATATTTATTAAAATAGTTTCCGCGACTAAATGTAATTAATTATCATGTAATTAACCTAGAAGAAATGACATTTATTAGAAAAACTGTTAATAACGAATATCGTAGTATGAAAGAAGCCCAACTAGAGATGTGAAATTACTGTAATTTTTAAAATGGTAATTTACCGGGTAAATTACCGAATAAAATTTCGGAATAACAAAAATTACCGTAATTTATGGTTTTTGATACTTTCACAGGCTTAATACCGTGTTAATAAACGTAATTTAACGGTAAATTACCGTTTTAAAATTACGATAAGATATAAATCGGTAATTTACGCGGTTTTTGGTAAATAACCGGTAATTTACGGACGGTAAATTACCGACTCACATATCTAAGCCCAACCCACTTATAATTCTATTTTCTTAACGTAGGCGTTCGAAACGTTCGAAAAAAAGACTGAAGAAGAGCAAGAACTTCTAAAACTAGTAATTCAATTACAAAATTTGAGAAGAAAAAATTAATTGAAAAAATTAGGCCACGATTTTTGGAAAAAAACCATAATTGCGCTACAGTCGATTGAAAATTGGACCGATCAAGAATACCTTTTTGGAGCCCAGTTCCAAGAAACACTAAATTACCTGGAAGAGACGACGAAGAAATTCGTAAGTACTAGTTGTCTGACCAAAGTTTTTTCATGGGCCTTATGCCCCGTAAATCTAATTGGAGAAGATTTAAGAAATTGATTGGGTATGGAATGTCTTATAATTTAAGGACGCTTTTTATTCATAATTTACCGGGCATAAGGTGTTTTCAATGAAATTAGTAAAGGCGTCTAATTACGGGGCGTAAGATATAACTACGGTCAATGGGTAATACATAACGTGAAAGGGACACACGTCAAGAGATAATGTTAAAATATTTTTGTCCACAGGGAGCCCACATGATGACCGAGGTGGATGAACCACCCGGCCCCCCAGGAAGGGAGAAGAGGAAGAGGAGGAGGAAGGGGATCAAAAAAGGCAAGATTTTTTAGAAAATGAGCTATTTCAAAATTTTTTTGAATAAAAAAAGTAGGCCTAGTAGCTTTTGTATTAAAAAAATATTACTTTTTATATTAAGAAAAAAATTAGTTTTTATATTAAGAAGAAAGAATATCAATTTTTGTATTAAGAAAAAAATTAATTTTTGTATTACGAAAAAAAATTACTTTTTGGATTAGGAAAAAAAACACTTTTTGGATTATGAAAAAAAATTACTAGTTTTTGGACTAAAAATATATTAGTTTTTGGATTAAAAAATTAATTAGTTTTTGGATTTTAAAAAATATATATTAGTTTTTGAATAAAACAAATAAATGAACCCTTAAAGAGAAAAGTTTGTTTCTTGATTTTAAAATGGTTCGGCATAGCTGGGGAACGGCGAAACTTCTTATTATAGAAAAAATTATGTATAGTTAAGGTTGCGTACACGTATACTGAACGTCACATCGTTAATACTGGGTTTTAAACTTCATCTAGGTAGGTCATTAAAATATACTGCGTTATGGTCGAGAAGGTAAGTAACATCTTAAGACGGGAAATTAGTGACTAATTTTCATAAAGTGACTTAGTGACTCGATATCAGGCCTGCGATATTTAAAAACGTTTTTAACTGGTGTAAATAAATGGTATCTTGCTCAAAGTGTGATTTTGCTATTAGGCCTATATCTATTTTTTATTTATCGATAACCTCGAGCGGACCAAACACAGCTTATGTGTATATTCAAAGCACAAGTTTTCTTAGAAATTAATCTAAAGCCAAACCTGATAGTTTGATTAATACACCATCTTTGTCGCGGACCGGCTACCACCCCTCTTCAACCGTTTATGATGGCTATGACCCATTGACCCTTCGTTTAAAACCCGCCGCCGCATAGTTTTACCATTTTACCATAGTTTTACCACTTTACGAATAGACGCTAAAAAGCTTCATTTCGTCGCAACAAAAACTTTACCAATCAAGCGTGGTAAGGGTATATATTATCTCACAATCAGCTCATGCGAGCGGGGTCGTAAAATAGTGGAAAATATTACAACATGAAGGTCGAACACGAAACCATGGAAGCTTCACCCTTACTTTTCAGAGTAAATCGTCAACATATTTTAAACTATATTTATTATTTAAATTTGTTTCTAATTGTTGCGTGAAAGGTTCCTAACACCCTTTCGGGAACAACCTGTATATATATTTTATGCGAGATGAACACAACATAAATTCGTAAGGTATTACCAGCATGTTGATTATTTGATGTTGTAAAATACGCGTAAATCCAAAATTGTAACCCTATCATTAGGTCTGTTTCATTTAGAAATTTCAAACCAAAAGTAGGCCTAAAACGTGAGAATCCCATAAGCAACTTTCCTATGCCGAAAAGGTAAAGTGTGAAGGGGAATAATGGAAGCGGTACCTACAGCTTTTTCTATCTCTCTCTCTTACCCTTTTCAACTTGACGTTTCAACCCATCTTACCCACGACTGGCACGAGCCATAAACTTAGATAAGATCGCTATCCAATTTCACCTTCCGTTCTAATTATCTTGGGACTAGCCATGTCCTTTGATACAAGGGGGTTGTTCCAGTGCCTTGTTTGCACACTCTCAGATCCAAAACGCCTACAGCGCAGGCGCTTAAAAGCGAGATGGAAGGCAGAGTTTTACCCCCGCGCCTTTCCCTGTTAGATTCGTCGAAATTGTGTATAACCAACCACCCAATAGCTTTCGCAAAATACTACAGAGCAAAGGTAAAAGTTCTAGGCCATCTAGGAAGTTACCCATTTTTTTTAAAGAAAGGCTTAATACGAGGTGCTTTCCTGCTAAACTGGGTTGGCAGAAGTTTTTGGAGCCTTCTCAACAAGTTAATGAAGAATATATTATTTTATAGGCCAAATAATACCTTTATATAATAATTTATAATTATGCCTTTGTTTAATAATTCATAATAATCCACACTACTACGAACAAAAACTTAAAATGACTGTGGATTAGAATTTAGAAAAAAGTTTTTAAAGAACTAGGCCTAGTGGCAATGGCAATGGCAATGGTTGAAGGCCATTTTTCGTACCATTTTCGCGAAGGGTCTAATCATCCGAATGTAATGGCCTTGTCTAAATATTACAGTAAGTTGATTTTGGCTCCGTCCTGGTGGTTTTTATTTGACCTTTGGCTTTGGTTTTGAAAGTCTTGGTGTTTCGACAAAAATACTTAGTCTTAATTTTCGAATTTCCATGCGGCTATGGTTGGCACAGTGTTTCCTTTCCCAGATAATGTATTAAAACTACAGGATTGTCAGTCGAAGATGATATTGTTAAAACCTTTCCATTGGCTTTCAATTTGTAATATATCTTAAAAACGGATGGCTGCTTGAAATTTTTTTGTTGTTTCCTAATATAAAAATCCTGCATACTGGTCACATAAGAAATCAGAGTCCTTGACGTTTTTACATTTATATAAAAAAGCTTTACCACCCTTTGGTTTAACAGGGGGGCAAGTCATGATGGAATCGTCTTTAACACCTGTTTCCGCGGTTTTCAAAATGCATTATACCTCACATAGACCCAAGGATTCATGACGAACCAGATAAACAATGTTAGATTGGTCATTTTGTATGTGCTTATGTCCAATTACATCCATTTCAACATCTTTAGAATACCGGTCTCCAATCTCAACATCTTCCATGTCTACATCTCTTTCTATTATTTCAGCTCCTTTGCCGTATATATTTTCATAACGAATCATATTAAAAACGTTTTCCTATTTACAGTTGAAACTATATTATGTGAGGATTCAATGACAAAAACCTTAGAAAATTATGTCTGAGAGATTAAAGATAGCATCCTCTAAAGCGTGGTGAGATTATCAAGAGCGCGAACGAGGGTGCAAGATCAAGTCCTCTGAGGTTATATAAGCCTCCCGACAGTGA
>JAEQBA010003549.1:0-22867 GCA_019434445.1 Phalangium opilio | reverse complement strand
TAGAGTGGTTTAGAGTGGTTTAGAGTGGCTTAGAGTGGTTTAGAGTGGCTAGAGTGGTTTAGAGTGGCTTAGAGTGGTTTAGAGTGGTTTAGAGTGGCTTAGAGTGGTTTAGAGTGGTTTAGAGTGGCTTAGAGTGGTTAAGAGTGGTTTAGAGTGGCTTAGAGTGGCTTAGAGTGGCTTAGAGTGGTTTAGAGTGGTTTAGAGTGGCTTAGAGTGTTTAGAGTGGTTTAGAGTGGCTTAGAGTGGTTTAGGGTGGTTTAGAGTGGCATAGAGTGGTTTAGAGTGGCTAGAGTGGTTTAGAGTGGCTTAGAGTGGCTTAGAGTGGTTTAGAGTGGTTTAGAGTGGCTAAGAGTGGCTAAGAGTGGCTTAGAGTGGTTTAGAGTGGCTTAGAGTGGTTTAGAGTGGCTTAGAGTGGTTTAGAGTGGTTTAGAGTGGCTTAGAGTGGTTTAGGGTGGTTTAGAGTGGCTTAGAGTGGTTTAGAGTGGCTAGAGTGGTTTAGAGTGGCTTAGAGTGGTTTAGAGTGGTTTAGAGTGGCTTAGAGTGGTTTAGAGGGTGGTTTAGAGTGGCTTAGAGTGGTTTAGAGTGGCTTAGAGTGGTTTAGAGTGGCTTAGAGTGGCTTAGAGTGGTTAGAGTGGCTAGAGTGGTTTAGAGTGGCTAGAGTGGTTTAGAGTGGCTTAGAGTGGTTTAGAGTGGCTTAGAGTGGTTTAGAGTGGCTTAGAGTGGTTTAGAGTGGCTTAGAGTGGTTTAGAGTTGTTTAGAGTGGCTAGAGTGGTTAAAAGTGGTTTAGAGTGGCTTAGAGTGGTTAGGGTGGTTTAGAGTTTAGAGTGGCTTAGAGTGGTTTAGAGTGGCTTGGAGTGGCTTAGAGTGGTTTAGAAAGGTTTAGAGTGGCTTATAGTGGCTTAGAGTGGCTAAGAGTGGCTTAGAGTGGTTAGAGTGGTTAGAGTGTTTAGAGTGGCTTAGAGTGGTTTAGAGTGGCTTAGAGTGGTTTAGAGTGGCTTAGAGTGGCTTAGAGTGGTTTAGAGTGGTTTAGAGTGGCTAAGAGTGGCTTAGAGTGGTTTATAGTGGCTTAGAGTGGTTTAGAGTGGCTTAGAGTGGCTTAGAGTGGTTTAGAGTGGTTTAGAGTGGCTTAGAGTGGTTTAGAGTGGTTTAGAGTGGCTTAGAGTGGTTTAGGGTGGTATAGAGTGGCTTAGAGTGGTTTAGAGTGGCTAGAGTGGTTTAGAGTGGCTTAGAGTGGCTTAGAGTGGTTTAGAGTGGTTTAGAGTGGCTAAGAGTGGCTTAGAAGTGGTTTATAGTGGCTTAGAGTGGTTTAGAGTGGCTTAGAGTGGTTAGAGTGGTTTAGAGTGGCTTAGAGTGGTTTAGGGTGGTTTAGAGTGGCTTAGAGTGGTTTAGAGTCGCTAGAGTGGTTTAGAGTGGCTTAGAGTGGTTTAGAGTGGTTTAGAGTGGCTTAGAGTGGTTTAGGGTGGTTTAGAGTGGCTTAGAGTGGTTAAGAGTGGTTTAGAGTGGCTTAGAGTGGCTTAGAGTGGCTTAGAGTGGTTTAGAGTGGTTTATAGTGGCTTAGAGTGGTTTAGAGTGGCTTAGAGTGGCTTAGAGTGGTTTAGAGTGGTTTAGAGTGGCTTAGAGTGGTTTAGAGTGGCTTAGAGTGGCTTAGAGTGGTTTAGAGTGGTTTAGAGTGGCTAGAGTGGTTTAGAGTGGCTTAGAGTGGTTTAGGGTGGTTTAGAGTGGCTTAGAGAGGTTTAGAGTGGTTTAGAGTGGGTTAGAGTGGTTTAGAGTGGTTAAGAGTGGTTTAGAGTGGCTTAGAGTGGCTTAGAGTGGCTTAGAGTGGTTTAGAGTGGTTTAGAGTGGCTTAGAGTGGTTTAGAGTGGCTTAGAGTGGCTTAGAGTGGTTTAGAGTGGTTTAGAGTGGCTTAGAGTGGTTTAGAGTGGCTTAGAGTGGCTTAGAGTGGTTTAGAGTGGTTTAGTGTGGCTTAGAGTGGTTTAGAGTGGTGGAACTTAGAAGGCCCGGGTTCGATTCCCGGTATCGGAGACTGTGCTTTGTACCGCTTTTAAAGAATTAATTTAAAGACACATTTATAGGAATAATATCTAGGGTTGCTCAAACCAGTCCGATATGGTCTAGTGGCTAGGATATCTGGCTTTCACCCAGAAGGCCCGGGTTCGATTCCCGGTATCGGAGCGACTGCTTATGTACCGCATTTGAAGAAAAAACTTAAAGACACATTTATAGGAATAATATTTAGGGTTGTGCCAACCAGTCCGATATGGTCTAGTGGGTAGGATACCTGGCTTTCAACCAGAAGGCCCGGGTTCGATTCCCGGTATCGAAGATTGTGCTTTGTACCGCTTTTAAAGAATAAACTTAAAGACACATTTATAGGAATAATATCTAGGGTTGCTCAAACCAGTCCGATATGGTCTAGTGGCTAGGATATCTGGCTTTCACCCAGAAGGCCCGGGTTCGATTCCCGGTATCCGAGCGAGTGCTTTTGTACCGCTTTTACAGAATAAACTTAAAGACATATTTATAGGAATAATATTTAGGGTTGTGCCAACCATTCCGATATGGTCTAGTGGGTAGGATACCTGGCTTTCACCCAGAAGGCCCGGGTTCGATTCCCGGTATCGAAGACTGTGCTTTGTACCGTTTTTAAAGAATAAATTTAAAGACACATTTATAGAAATAATATCCAGGGTTGCTAAAACCAGTCCGATATGGTCTAGTGGGTAGGATACCTGGCTTTCACCCAGAAGGCCCGGGTTCGATTCCCGGTATCGGAGTGACTGCTTATGTACCGCTTTTAAAGAATAAATTTAAAGACACATTTATAGGAATAATATTTAGGGTTGTGCCAACCAGTCCGATATGGTCTATTGGGTAGGATACCTGCTTTCACCCAGAAGGCCCGGGTTCGATTCCCGGTATCCGAGCGAGTGCTTTTGTACCGCTTTTACAGAATAAACTTAAAGACACATTTATAGGAATAATATCCAGGGTTGCTAAAACCAGTCCGATATGGTCTAGTGGGTAGGATACCTGGCTTTCACCGAGAAGGCCCGGGTTCGATTCCCGGTATTGGAGACTGTGCTTTGTACCGCTTTTAAAGAATAAATTTAAAGACACATTTATAGGAATAATATCTAGGGTTGCTCAAACCAGTCCGATATGGTCTAGTGGCTAGGATATCTGGCTTTCACCCAAAAGGCCCGGGTTCGATTCCCGGTATCGGAGTGACTGCTTATGTACCGCATTTGAAGAATAAACTTAAAGGCATATTTATAGGAATAATATTTAGGGTTGTGCCAACCATTCCGATGTGGTCTAGTGGGTAGGATACCTGGCTTTCACCCAGAAGGCCCGGGTTCGATTCCCGGTATCGAAGACTGTGCTTTGTACCGCTTTTAAAGAATAAATTTAAAGACACATTTATAGGAATAATATCTAGGGTTGCTCAAACCAGTCCGATATGGTCTAGTGGGTAGGATACCTGGCTTTCACCCAGAAGGCCCGGGTTCGATTCCCGGCTTTCACCCAGAAGGCCCGGGTTCGATTCCCGGTATCGGAGTGACTGCTTATGTACCGCATTTGAAGAATAAACTTAAAGACATATTTTTAGGAATAATATTTAGGGTTGTGCCAACCATTCCGATATGGTCTAGTGGGTAGGATACCTGGCTTTCACCTAGAAGGCCCGGGTTCGATTCCCGGTATCGGAGACTGTGCTTTGTACCGCTTTTAAAGAACTAATTTAAAGACACATTTATAGGAATTATATCTAGGGTTGCTCAAACCAGTCCGATATGGTCTAGTGGCTAGCATATCTGGCTTTCACCCAGAAGGCCCGGGTTCGATTCCCGGTATCCGAGCGAGTGCTTTTGTACCGCTTTTACAGAATAAACTTAAAGACATATTTATAGGAATATTATTTAGGGTTGTGCCAACCAGTCCGATATGGTCTAGTGGGTAGGATACCTGGCTTTTACCCAGAAGGCCCGGGTTCTATTCCCGGTATCGAAGACTGTGCTTTGTACCGTTTTTAAAGAATAAATTTAAAGACACATTTATAGGAATAATATCTAGGGTTGCTAAAACCAGTCCGATATGGTCTAGTGGGTAGGATACCTGGGTTTCACCCAGAAGGCCCGGGTTCGATTCCCGGTATCGGAGTGACTGCTTATGTACCGCTTTTAAAGAATAAATTTAAAGACACATTTATAGGAATAATATCTAGGGTTGCTCAAACCAGTCCGATATGGTCTAGTGGCTAGGATATCTGGCTTTCACCCAAAGGCCCGGGTTCGATTCCCGATATCGGAGTGACTGCTTATGTACCGCATTTGAAGAATAAACTTAAAGGCATATTTATTGGAATAATATTTAGGGTTGTGCCAACCATTCCGATATGGTCTAGTGGGTAGGATACCTGGCTTTCACCCAGAAGGCCCGGGTTCGATTCCCGGTATCGAAGACTGTGCTTTGTACCGCTTTTAAAGAATAAATTTAAAGACACATTTATAGGAATAATATCTAGGGTTGCTAAAACCAGTCCGATATGGTCTAGTGGCTAGGATATCTGGCTTTCACCCAGAAGGCCCGGGTTCGATTCCCGGTATCGGAGAGACTGCTTATGTACCGCATTTGAAGAATAAACTTGAAGACATATTTATAGGAATAATATTTAGGGTTGTGCCAACCATTCCGATATGGTCTAGTGGGTAGGATACCTGGCTTTCACCTAGAAGGCCCGGGTTCGATTCCCGGTATCGGAGACTGTGCTTTGTACCGCTTTTAAAGAATTAATTTAAAGACACCTTTATAGGAATAATATCTAGGGTTGCTCAAACCAGTCCGATATGGTCTAGTGGCTAGGATATCTGGCTTTCACCCAGAAGGCCCGGGTTCGATTCCCGGTATCGGAGCGACTGCTTATGTACCGCATTTGAAGAAAAACTTAAAGACACATTTATAGGAATAATATTTAGGGTTGTGCCAACCAGTCCGATATGGTCTAGTGGGTAGGATACCTGGCTTTCACCGAGAAGGCCCGGGTTCGATTCCCGGTATCGGAGACTGTGCTTTGTACCGCTTTTAAAGAATAAATTTAAAGACACATTTATAGGAATAATATCTAGGGTTGCTCAAACCAGTCCGATATGGTCTAGTGGGTAGGATACCTGGCTTTCACCCAGAAGGCCCGGGTTCGATTCCCGGTATCGAAGACTGTGCTTTGTACCGCTTTTAAAGAATAAATTTAAAGACACATTTATAGGAATAATATCTAGGGTTGCTAAAACCAGTCCGATATGGTCTAGTGGGTAGGATACCTGGCTTTCACCCAGAAGGCCCGGGTTCGATTCCCGGTATCGGAGTGACTGCTTATGTACCGCTTTTAAAGAATAAATTTAAAGACACATTTATAGGAATAATATCTAGGGTTGCTCAAACCAGTCCGATATGGTCTAGTGGCTAGGATATCTGGCTTTCACCCAGAAGGCCCGGGTTCGATTCCCGGTATCGGAGCGAGTGCTTTTGTACCGCTTTTGAAGAATAAACTTAAAGACATATTTATAGGAATAATATTTAGGGTTGTGCCAACCATTCCGATATGGTCTAGTGGGTAGGATACCTGGCTTTCACCCAGAAGGCCCGGGTTCGATTCCCGGTATCGAAGACTGTGCTTTGTACCGCTTTTAAAGAATAAATTTAAAGACACATTTATAGGAATAATATCTAGGGTTGCTCAAACCAGTCCGATATGGTCTAGTGGGTAGGATACCTGGCTTTCACCCAGAAGGCCCGGGTTCGATTCCCGGTATCGGAGACTGTGCTTTGTACCGCTTTTAAAGAATAAATTTAAAGACACATTTATAGGAATAATATCTAGGGTTGCTCAAACCAGTCCGATATGGTCTAGTGGCTAGGATATCTGGCTTTCACCCAGAAGGCCCGGGTTCGATTCCCGGTATCGGAGTGACTGCTTATGTACCGCATTTGAAGAATAAACTTAAAGACATATTTATAGGAATAATATTTAGGGTTGTGCCAACCATTCCGATATGGTCTAGTGGGTAGGATACCTGGCTTTCACCCAGAAGGCCCGGGTTCGATTCCCGGTATCGAAGACTGTGCTTTGTACCGCTTTTAAAGAATAAATTTAAAGACACATTTATAGGAATAATATCTAGGGTTGCTCAAACCAGTCCGATATGGTCTAGTGGCTAGGATATCTGGCTTTCACCCAGAAGGCCCGGGTTCGATTCCCGGTATCGGAGCGAGTGCTTTTGTACCGCTTTTGAAGAATAAACTTAAAGACATATTTATAGGAATAATATTTAGGGTTGTGCCAACCAGTCCGATATGGTCTAGTGGGTAGGATACCTGGCTTTCACCGAGAAGGCCCGGGTTCGATTCCCGGTATCGGAGACTGTGCTTTGTACCGCTTTTAAAGAATAAATTTAAAGACACATTTATAGGAATAATATCTAGGGTTGCTCAAACCAGTCCGATATGGTCTAGTGGCTAGGATATCTGGCTTTCACCCAGAAGGCCCGGGTTCGATTCCCGGTATCGGAGTGACTGCTTATGTACCGCTTTTGAAGAATAAACTTAAAGACATATTTATAGGAATAATATTTAGGGTTGTGCCAACCATTCCGATATGGTCTAGTGGTAGGATACTTGGCTTTCACCCAGAAGGCCCGGGTTCGATTCCCGGTATCGGAGACTGTGCTTTGTACCGCTTTTAAAGAATAAATTTAAAGACACATTTATAGGAATAATATCTAGGGTTGCTCAAACCAGTCCGATATGGTCTAGTGGGTAGGATACCTGGCTTTCACCCAGAAGGCCCGGGTTCGATTCCCGGTATCCGAGCGAGTGCTTTTGTACCGCTTTTTAAGAATAAACTTAAAGACATATTTATAGGAATAATATTTAGGGTTGTGCCAACCAGTCCGATATGGTCTAGTGGGTAGGATACCTGGCTTTCACCCAGAAGGCCCGGGTTCGATTCCCGGTATCGAAGACTGTGCTTTGTACCGTTTTAAAGAATAAATTTAAAGACACATTTATAGGAATAATATCTAGGGTTGCTAAAACCAGTCCGATATGGTCTAGTGGGTAGGATACCTGGGTTTCACCCAGAAGGCCCGGGTTCGATTCCCGGTATCGGAGTGACTGCTTATGTACCGCTTTTAAAGAATAAATTTAAAGACACATTTATAGGAATAATATCTAGGGTTGCTCAAACCAGTCCGATATGGTCTAGTGGCTAGGATATCTGGCTTTCACCCAAAAGGCCCGGGTTCGATTCCCGATATCGGAGTGACTGCTTATGTACCGCATTTGAAGAATAAACTTAAAGGCATATTTATTGGAATAATATTTAGGGTTGTGCCAACCATTCCGATATGGTCTAGTGGGTAGGATACCTGGCTTTCACCCAGAAGGCCCGGGTTCGATTCCCGGTATCGAAGACTGTGCTTTGTACCGCTTTTAAAGAATAAATTTAAAGACACATTTATAGGAATAATATCTAGGGTTGCTAAAACCAGTCCGATATGGTCTAGTGGCTAGGATATCTGGCTTTCACCCAGAAGGCCCGGGTTCGATTCCCGGTATCGGAGTGACTGCTTATGTACCGCATTTGAAGAATAAACTTAAAGACATATTTATAGGAATAATATTTAGGGTTGTGCCAACCATTCCGATATGGTCTAGTGGGTAGGATACCTGGCTTTCACCTAGAAGGCCCGGGTTCGATTCCCGGTATCGGAGACTGTGCTTTGTACCGCTTTTAAAGAATTAATTTAAAGACACATTTATAGGAATAATATCTAGGGTTGCTCAAACCAGTCCGATATGGTCTAGTGGCTAGGATATCTGGCTTTCACCCAGAAGGCCCGGGTTCGATTCCCGGTATCGGAGCGACTGCTTATGTACCGCATTTGAAGAAAAAACTTAAAGACACATTTATAGGAATAATATTTAGGGTTGTGCCAACCATTCTGATATGGTCTAGTGGGTAGGATACCTGGCTTTCAACCAGAAGGCCCGGGTTCGATTCCCGGTATCGAAGATTGTGCTTTGTACCGCTTTTAAAGAATAAACTTAAAGACACATTTATAGGAATAATATCTAGGGTTGCTCAAACAAGTCCGATATGGTCTAGTGGCTAGGATATCTGGCTTTCACCCAGAAGGCCCGGGTTCGATTCCCGGTATCCGAGCGAGTGCTTTTGTACCGCTTTTGAAGAATAAACTTAAAGACATATTTATAGGAATAATATTTAGGGTTGTGCCAACGAGTCCGATATGGTCTAGTGGGTAGGATACCTGGCTTTCACCGAGAAGGCCCGGGTTCGATTCCCGGTATAGGAGACTGTGCTTTGTACCGCTTTTAAAGAATAAATTTAAAGACACATTTATAGGAATAATATCTAGGGTTGCTCAAACCAGTCCGATAAGGTCTAGTGGCTAGGATATCTGGCTTTCACCCAGAAGGCCCGGGTTCGATTCCCGGTATCCGAGCGAGTGCTTTTGTACCGCTTTTACAGAATAAACTTAAAGACATATTTATAGGAATAATATTTAGGGTTGTGCCAACCATTCCGATATGGTCTAGTGGGTAGGATACCTGGCTTTCACCCAGAAGGCCCGGGTTCGATTCCCGGTATCGAAGACTGTGCTTTGTACCGCTTTTAAAGAATAAATTTAAAGACACATTTATAGGAATAATATCCAGGGTTGCTAAAACCAGTCCGATATGGTCTAGTGGGTAGGATACCTGGCTTTCACCCAGAAGGCCCGGGTTCGATTCCCGGTATCGGAGTGACTGCTTATGTACCGCTTTTAAAGAATAAATTTAAAGACACATTTATAGGAATAATATCTAGGGTTGCTCAAACCAGTCCGATATGGTCTAGTGGCTAGGATATCTGGCTTTCACCCAGAAGGCTCGGGTTCGATTTCCGGTATCGGTGCGAGTGCTTTTGTACCGCTTTTGAAGAATAAACTTAAAGACATATTTATAGGAATAATATTTAGGGTTGTGCCAACCATTCCGATATGGTCTAGTGGGTAGGATACCTGGCTTTCACCCAGAAGGCCCGGGTTCGATTCCCGGTATCGAAGACTGTGCTTTGTACCGCTTTTAAAGATTAAATTTAAAGACACATTTATAGGAATAATATCTAGGGTTGCTCAAACCAGTCCGATATGGTCTAGTGGGTAGGATACCTGGCTTTCACCCAGAAGGCCCGGGTTCGATTCCCGGTATCGGAGACTGTGCTTTGTACCGCTTTTAAAGAATAAATTTAAAGACACATTTATAGGAATAATATCTAGGATTGCTCAAACCAGTCCGATATGGTCTAGTGGCTAGGATATCTGGCTTTCACCCAGAAGGCCCGGGTTCGATTCCCGGTATCCGAGCGAGTGCTTTTGTACCGCTTTTACAGAATAAACTTAAAGACATATTTATAGGAATAATATTTAGGGTTGTGCCAACCATTCCGATATATTCTAGTGGGTAGGATACCTGGCTTTCACCCAGAAGGCCCGGGTTCGATTCCAGGTATCGAAGACTGTGCTTTGTACCGCTTTTAAAGAATACATTTAAAGACACATTAATAGAAATAAAATCTAGGGTTGCTCAAACCAGTCCGATATGGTCTAGTGGCTAGGATATCTGGCTTTCACCCAGAAGGCCCGGGTTCGATTCCCGGTATCGGAGCGACTGCTTATGTACCGCATTTGAAGAAAAAACTTAAAGACACATTTATAGGAATAATATTTAGGGTTGTGCCAACCATTCCGATATGGTCTAGTGGGTAGGATACCTGGCTTTCACCCAGAAGGCCCGGGTTCGATTCCCGGTATCGAAGATTGTGCTTTGTACCGCTTTTAAAGAATAAACTTAAAGACACATTTATAGGAATAATATCTAGGGTTGCTCAAACAAGTCCGATATGGTCTAGTGGCTAGGATATCTGGCTTTCACCCAGAAGGCCCGGGTTCGATTCCCGGTATCCGAGCGAGTGCTTTTGTACCGCTTTTTAAGAATAAACTTAAAGACATATTTATAGGAATAATATTTAGGGTTGTGCCAACCATTCCGATATGGTCTAGTGGGTAGGATACCTGGCTTTCACCCAGAAGGCCCGGGTTCGATTCCCGGTATCGGAGACTGTGCTTTGTACCGCTTTTAAAGAATAAATTTAAAGACACATTTATAGGAATAATATCTAGGGTTGCTCAAACCAGTCCGATATGGTCTAGTGGCTAGGATATCTGGCTTTCACCCAGAAGGCCCGGGTTCGATTCCCGGTATCCGAGCGAGTGCTTTTGTACCGCTTTTACAGAATAAACTTAAAGACATATTTATAGGAATAATATTTAGGGTTGTGGCAACCAGTCCGATATGGTCTAGTGAGTAGTATAGGGCTACACTTCGTACCTCCGTAGGTGTAGAATGTAGGTGTAGAGTGTAGGTGTAGAATGTCAAGGTCACAGTGTCAATGCCCTCTCGCCACGCCCCCTTGGGAAACTCGCGAGCGCCCCCTGGAAAGCTCGCGCGCCCCCTCGCGGGAAAACCCGCGCGCCACCTGGCGGGGCGCGCCCCCTCGCGGGAAAACTTGTGCGCCCCCTCGCGGGAAAACTCGCGCGCCCCCTTGCGGGAAAACACTGCGCGGGAATCTGGCAGTCCTGTCTACAACTGTATCTATGACGTCATTGGCGGGAAAATCTACAACTGTATCTGTGACGTCATTGATAAGAGACGAATGGAAGCTTTAAACGT
This sequence comes from Phalangium opilio, assembly GCA_019434445.1. NCBI lineage: Eukaryota > Metazoa > Arthropoda > Arachnida > Opiliones > Phalangiidae > Phalangium > Phalangium opilio. The sequence goes on along the minus strand of JAEQBA010003549.1, from coordinate 12,076 downwards.
ACATTGCCAAGGCTTAAATCTTCTACAATTGTATCTGTGACGTCATTCAAAGAGTTGTTGTGTCGCGTAAAGGGCTGCGGCATAGTTTTATCATTGTTAAATGAAGATGTGTCAAGTTCATAGTGTAGCGGATAAAGTAGAGGTTTGGATCGGTAACGTCTTATCCCCGGAGGTTTACTGGAAAAGGACTGATACGGGTGTAGAGTTATGTTTGCAAAAGGACCTATGGTGTAATATCTTTGAGTATACCAACGAGATTGATACGTTCTTCAAGGGTAATTCGCCGCGTTTTTCCGTTTGGTTATATCCTACTACTTCAAATTTGAAATTGGAATGTTTTACCCGTGGAAAGAAACGTATATTGGACATTAGAAAATACACTAGAGGAAAATGTGAAAAATATAACGTCATGTACGCTACTGGCGAGGGAATTTCCCTTAATCATACTTCTTGGGAACACTTAAAAAAAATTAGAGGACTGCTTGACAATGAGTTGGTAGAGAAAACTAGAGCCGTGGAATCCATGAGAGAAGCTGTTCTTAAGAATCTGACTGAAATATTATTGGAAATAACCAAATATTGTCAAAACGAGGCCTGTCAAAACCAGATTGCTCACGATGTACAATGTGAATTAGAGGAAAGTGATTGGAATGAAAGAGTGCAAAAAAACCTCATTAAAGCCTTGAAAAAAATTGATTATGAAAAAGTTTTGGAAAATTATAGAAATGATTTTGGTTCTAACCAACCAATTGACGAGCCATTTCTTTTTAATTGTATCATAAACGATATTGACTTTTTCAAAACTAAGTTAATCTATACTTGATATTCAAGTAATCTCAATGTTATTTGTTTATGATCTGTATAATTGCTGATTTAAATAAAAAAACCACAATAAAATACACTAAAAGTAAATAAAATACACTAGGGTACAATAAATCTATAATAAAACACAATAGAACACTCTAAAAATACACTAAACCAAGATAAATTATCACTATGCAGCCAAAGGTAGAAAAAACTAGTTGGTTTATATTGAACTAACATTGGGAGAAAAGCGTTTCAAAAATGGTACACCTACTGTTTCCGTTTTGTCGCGACAGATGTTCGTGGAATGGTTAGTTGATTCAAACGAAAAATATCGTAATAATTTTGGAGTTATATTGGGGATGTAGGTAAGGAAATTTATTTCGTTTTACTTTAATGTTATAAATGCACAATATATAAATAAACTAATAATAAACTAAATACACTAATAATAAACTAAAAACTTTGTTTCACGTGTTATTATGATCAATATGATATTGAGTCTTACAGAAACTTTGTGAAAATACACATGTACCCCACGTATTACGTGATATAGGAAATATAATACAAAAGTAACAGAAATTAAACAATATTTTACAAGGATTTTTAAATTACACGGGAACTGGGGGGGGGGTAAAGTTTAAATTTATACATTAAAAGTAATATTACAAGCGGGGGTATTTTAAGATTTTGAATTCGACGTCTGTTTCATCGAATATTAGGGGACGTTTAACGGCGTGGTAAATATTTTTAAATGTTTCTTTACAAATGGTTTCCGGAAAAATAGTGAATAAGGGGGTAGTGTAGCAATTGTTACACCAATTGTTACCCTTATCCAGAACGATATTGTCGTAAATATCGTTTCTATCTATAATTGAATGATATTTTACACGGGTCACTTGATCAAAGTCTTTCTCAATATTCATATCGATATCGTAATAACACGTGGAACAACGTTTTAATATACGTTTTGAATCGTTTTCGTGACACCTTAAGCAATGTGTGTTTTTGTTGGGGCACGCAAAAACATTTTCTAATTTAAAATAGTCTTTTACAACATGATTACCGTGACGCCAATCGGGAATATTGTGAGGTAATTCCGAGGGGTGCGTCATAACATAGTTGTACTGAAGAAATGAAAGTTTATAATGCGCTTTAACTCGAGTGTCGAAAACATCTTGCGCCGAAAGATAGTTTAAAATGTTTGAATCGAGGCACTGACCGGCGGTAGCGAGTGTTTCTTCAAGTTCAGTAGCGATATGAGTTGGTAAACAACCCGAATAAAGATCATGCCGAGAAGCGAGTTCATACTCGTATAGTATATTAAAAGTTTCGCGCGACGCTTCTTTAGCCAAGGTATACAGAGAAGGTATATTCGATAAAGACATGACTATTATTATGGCGGGGAGAATTTGATAGTTTTTAGATCTGAATACTGTAACTTATGGTTAGTAGCGAACTTGATTATCCAACAGATATACTTTTCGTCACGGGGGGAAAGAATCATATTATATTATTAAATCCACGGTACTATAGTCATCAACCGAATACACCCTCAAGTAACATTGGCTCGCTCGTTAACGTATCTGCCTTTAAACTCGTTGTTCTATGTATCACGAGTTCGAATCCCCTTAGCGAGAGTCCTTAACAAGCGAACCAAGGTTACTTTTGTAAAGGATATATTTTTATAATAAACAGTTGTTTTTATAAAGCGAAAACAAGGTTGGTTGACGTCAAAGATAATTGGAAATATATTTTTCTCTCTCATAACAAACAGTTGTTGGTTATAGACTTCGTTCCATAAAATACTATTAAGCTAGCTAGGATCCGAGGCTTCGTTATACCTGAAGGTGAATAATATAACGCCTATACCGTGATAAAAATATATTTTGCTCCTTTAACAGTTGTTGGTTATAGACTTCGTTCCATAAAATACTATTAAGCTAGCTAGGATCCGAGGCTTCGTTATACCTAAGGTGAATAATATAGCGCCTATACCGTGTTATATTTTGCTCCGTTATAACTAACAGGTGTTTTTATTAAGCGAAAACAAGGTTGGCGTCAAAGGTAATTCGAAATATACGTGTGACGTCAAGGTTATAGACTTCGTTCTACAAAAATCTATGAACCTCGGTTCAGCATACCTTAAAGGACGAGAATCATTCGGACCGAAAAATACTTTACTAACAACTTGCTATAACAAATTTCTATAAAAAGGTGAGTACTTTATACTTTTCAAATGGACTAGAAAATTTAGTAAGAGGGAAATAGTTATTTTATACAGCGAATCAGAGTAAGAGACACGCTCTTGTGACCGAAATGGAAGAAGAAAATATAATAGAATCTCCTAGAAAAAAACAAAAAATAGAAGACGTTAAAGTCACGTCTTTACAAGATATCGCTATAAAAAATTTGATGCATGTTTTTAAATATAAGTTTCATAATGAAAGATATTTTAATTTTAACGACGTAAAAAATTTTATACCGAAAACTTTTTGGGGCAAATAGAATCAGTCTTTTTTAAAGCCGCCGAAGTAGAGAAACATCGACCACCTGGAACTTTCGAAAATTTGGATATAAGTATATCAAAATCGTCTATAGAGAGAGAAATAGTGTTCGACGAATTCATTCCCTTAACGTTTGAAGAATTTGAACTAGTGCATCGCAATCGGATAGAAACGCCACCATTTATCTTAACAAATGAACAAAATCATTTACATTACCAATATTACGTAAAAATTTGCTATTGTGGTTGCCCTCAAAATTATAGACGAATATGTCCCACTTGCTATTTTATCATAGTTTAAACGATTGTTTAAACGCTAAATATGAACAGTTAACTGATCACTATCAGGTTAATAGTAAAGATGCGTTACACTATTATATCTGGAACTATAACAAAAGTTGGTGTTCCAACTGCATTTTACAACCATTATTCTCATTAAAAGATGCTGACGATTGCGAACAAACTACTGATTGGCATAGTCCGTCAAATAATTATCCCTTCGAACACGGTTTTATGGGGGAAGACATTAACCGTAACACTACTCCAAGACCTACAATAGAAGACGCGTTCTAACAGTTAATTACGTACAGGCGCCGCTCCAACTGAATTTTACCATAAACTCTAAATTTCCCTGAATTTTTTGCCTTAGTTTTCCCAGTTTCCCAGGTTTGTACGAACCCTGAATTCAACCTAGTACAAATAGGCAGTTCAACTCTATTATGAAAAATACAGAAATAATATCCTAATAACTTAATTGATTGGTTAAGAAAATTAAAATTAATAATAAAACAGTTCACCACAATGTTTAATAGGGTCATTTATTTTATGTTTTTCTTTACAAACAAGAGATGTTTCATTAAGAGTTTGTTTTTTTTAAAATGAAGAGATATTGTTGTTGTTTATTTGTCCTTGATATTTATTTTTTCGTTCTTTTTATTTTTAATAAAACAAGGGGGCAGGGACCGAAGAAACGATTTCATCTGTTTCTGAGGTTTATTTCAAGTAACGTACTCTAGTCCCTAGATGCACACACGCGCTGCTGTTTTTCAATTAAGAGCAATTTTTGACAATTACTTCTTAACTTCTTCAACGTAATTCGCGGGATACGAGGTCGTCTTGACGACTTTTGCACCAGCCTTTTTCGTACGTATATATTAACGTTTTTCTAAAAAAGGTTTTATTCACTTATTATAAATTATGGCATGCAGATTAAAATTTATTCATCCTTATCAAATGGTTTGCTCCGGACCAACTATGTCGGGAAAATCGACATTTGTATTTAAATTGTTGGAAAATAGTCGATTAATGATTGAGCCACCTCCAGATCGTATAGTTTATTAATATTCTATGTATCAACCAAAATTTGACGAATTAAAAAGAAAAATTGGAAATATCGATTTTATAAAAGGTTTACCGCCTAATGACGAAGATTTCTTCGATAGGACTAAAAATAATCTGTTGATTTTCGACGACTTATCATCCGAGTGTAATAGTAGCAGTCAAATTTCTGATTGGTTTGTCAAGGGGTCTCATCATCTCAATACCTCGTTGATTTTAATTACGCAGAACCTCTTCGCTAAGGGGAAAGAGGCCAGGACAATAAGTCTTAATTGTTCTTATATAATTATCTATAAATCTCCGAGAGATTCGTCCGCTGTTGAATACCTAGGACGGCAAACGTTTCCCAAAAAGAAACATTTTTTAGCTAAAGCCTATGAAATGGCTACGGAGAAACCGCATAGTTATATATTAATTGATTGTAAACAGGACCAAGATGATAAACTTCGTTTAAGGAGCAATGTCCTTCCTTCTGATGGTCCTATGATAGTTTTTGTCGAGGATTAAATTAACGTGAACTCGCCAAAATAAATTATTTACCATAACGATGGTACCCCGATCACTTCGTCCACACTATCCCTTCTTACACGTTTTAAAACATAGTAAACAAAGAAAAAAAATTCTTAAAAATAGTAGCAATGCTCAGATAAAAGCTATTTGCAATATTTGTCATAATATTACAACTGGAGGCTTGCCAATCACCAAGGCTCAAAAGGCAAAACTTAGGAGTCATAAAAGGGTTATAAGAAGATTAGCTTTGAAATCTTTGTCATTAAAAAAGAAACGTCGTTTGATGACGAATCAAACAGGAGGATTCTGGCCTTTACTACTAGGAACATTGGTACCTAGTGTAATTTCGGCGATTAACGCTGCACGATGAAAAAAATGATACTAGTTCCGGCTTCGACAGTTTTGTCGGCCGTAGACAGAGAACTATCCGATTTAGACAAAGAAATGAGTGAAATTCTTGAAAAACCAGGAACATCCGAAACAAAATTGAGAGAATATTTGACAACGCTACAAAAGTTTCTAAACGTTAAGAAATTTGTTGAACCACCGACCGTAAAATTAAGTCAACCCTCTATTGTACAACCATTGCCAGTTCCAATGGTTCCCACATCGACACCTAATCTAATACATACAATGCCTCCAAATATAATTCCATCAACACCTGCAAATGTGATGTCAACGCAGTCACCAGCAGCAACAGCACCAGCTCCGCCATTTACATTTACTGCTCCAGTATCTACTGTATTACCAAATCCTGAAAGGCTTAAAAAGAATAGGAAAAACAGTATGGCCCAAGTAATTCACGAATATCAAGAACTGAAAAAATTGTACTCTCCGCTTGAACTAAGAAGGAAACCTAAAAAAAATTCCAAACCAAAAGAAGAAGAATCAAACATAACTGTAAGACGACAAAACAAAAGACGAAAGACGGAAAATAAATGGATCGATTTATACGAATAAAGTTTATTGATTACAATACATGTCTTTATGATTTAATAAATGATTGCACATAAACAAAAGTACCATTGCTTCGTTATACATTAAATCATGAGGATTATATAAGTCTTGAATAATCATATCTAGGGTATAGCCGTTACACATGTTAAATAAATAGAAAATACAATGTAGTCCACACGTTTCTGACAAAGGATATTGTATAGGTACGTTGTTAAAATACCATTTACTAGCGTAAAGGTTAAGGTCTACAAGATTGTAGTAAAAAGGATCATTTCCGTAAGAATCAAAAAAGGTACCTATTCCATTATCTACGTAGATTGCTAACCAGTGAAGGCCTCGGCTTGATTTTGGTTCCGTATTCAAACAAAAACAATATTTTTCTGTCTGGGTGGTAATGGTTTTTGATCAAAGGCAAAAACACCGAGAAAAAATGGTTTTGTTACGGATTCACACGTTAAAAATTCGTTTATTTCTACGGTGTTCATTCTCCTGAGGGATTGTAAATCACGGTGCGATCTTTTGAAATTATTATTTCCGATTCAAATTCCGCGTAAACAATAGCCGTTACATTATGAACCAACGGAGACTTAAATTTCATTGATATTCTCAAGTTTCCTTGTTTATTCCGTGATAGATGGTCAGCACTAGCTTGCTCTTCCGGGGTTAAATCAAATCCGTAGAGAACGTTACCTTCTTTATATTCTTCGTAAGAAACACAATTTCCTTTATTTCTTTTGAACAAGTCCAAAGCCGTATAATTTGAAAGATACTCTCGGGAATACTCGTTAACGTTATAGTTTGGCGTAAACGGAGGGTTGGGAAATGTTTGGTTCCCTATTGTTAAGGCCAAGTAGTTTAAATTGAAATGAGCAAATTCGAAACCATTTAAACTCAGATCGCCGTTAAAGGCTGCCGTTCTAACTAAACCAATAATTACCCGGGCTGGCATTTTGTTCATAAATACATTTTCGCGTGTAATATCCGTTAAACCACTGCTAATAGAAAAGTATTTTAACACGGTCCGGTTAATAGGGTAAATAACGTTATGTTTTTCATGAACCATAGCGTGAGCTAACATTATTTCCGCATTTACCTTAACCTTTTTAATTAGTAAAGTTACGTCTAATATTTTAAATTTAAATTTTTGATTTGCTATTGTTGAGATAATAGCAAATTCGTTTACTGACTTTATGAATCGAAACCTAACATCTACGTTATTTAAAAGAAACTTGTCCATTCGACACACATCAAGATGTAAATCACCGATCATATCAACGGGGTTTGAGAGGGCTACGCGATTTTCCTTTTCAACATACCATTGTTATCATTTTTATTCGCAGCTAAAAACATTTTTGCGGCGTCTACTGGATTATCTTTGTAGTACATTTTTGCAGATAGATAGGAATTTTTTGCACTGTCACCGTAATTTAGATGCGTTTCAAAGAATGCCAAATACGGATAAGCGTTTGTCGAAGTATTAACTTGAGTATCTCCGAAAAACACATCTACTTGATTAAACAGAGCAGCGTGTAACAAATTCACAGGACCCACATCCGTTTCTAGAGCAGTTAATGCAGAACCATCATCTTTGAGTAATTTTACTCTAACTTGTAACAATGTTTTAGCCAAGTCCGTATAGAGATCATTAGATCCTGGAACAAAGAACTCAATAGGGCCTTGATCCGAAATTGATGCCAAAGGCTTGTAAATTACGTAGTCACTATTTTCAACATTGTAATTCGCCGGTGGTACCGCGAATAAATCCAGTTCTGACATCATACCCTCAACCATGTTTATTGTTTTTTAGTCCAAAAAGTCAGTCTTGGTTCGTTTTTCTTTATGCTTCGATTTCTAGTCTTCAGCTTTCTACGGCGACCCGAACCAGTTTGCGGTTGTGACAAGTGTTGACTCGCTTTTTGTAATAAATTGGCTCCAGCTTCGCTCAAATTAGATTTCAGAGACTCTTTTAGGTTTCTACCCGCAATGTAATCACCAGCTATTTTGGACCCAGTTCTTAGGGCTTCTCTTCCTAATGCTTTTCCAACGGGCTTAAAAACTGGTGTTATAAATCTTATTAAGCTTTTAAAAATGCTCCCAAGACCATTTCCTCTCTGAAATACTGGTCCCCGGAAGTGACTAAGACCACTTCCGGTAAGACCACTTCCGGTTTGGTTCAAGTAGTAATTTAGGTATATGTTACTTCGTGTCATGTTTGAGTATGAAATGAAGTTTTATGACTGATTTGTTTAACTTAAACATAATATTCTCTCCATAATCAGTTCTCATGTCTATTTCTATCATTTCAAATGACGGACATCTTAATGGGTAATAGTCAATGTTTTGAAACCGATGGACGGCTAACGTTGTTGATTTATCATTGACTATAGGCACAACCCTTAGTAACGGAGCATAGACATCACCAACTACTTGAGGTAGTATTAAATTTGTATAAATATATAAACTTGCAGTGCCCTTGTCAATATCCGCTATACTCTTGCTAGTTGAATTTCTAAGAGGATAGTCCATTTGATCCTCGTGAAACCCTAACAATCTTCCAAGACCCGACTTTTCTTTCGTGAACAGTAGATAATAATCATTTACACATTTGATATTTACTTTTCCGTCGGGATTCAGGTTTATTTTAATCATAGATCTATGTTCCGTAGGAATTTCATTGGTCATAGCTTCGATGACGTTTTCAATGCTTGTATATTGCCCCGGTTGTATTTGTAATATCAACTCTCGAGCATTTTTATGACCTTTTCTCTTCCTGATGTAGAAAAAATTATTGGAACTATCTAGGACGAGAGGGTCCTCTTTCTTTCTTTTAACGAGTTCTTCGGGAAACGTAAATCTTTCTTTTATCCATTCCATGGAACTCAATCCTAGGATTTTACCCATCTCCTCAGGTATTTGAACTTCATACCCATTTTTAGCCCTCAGGGCGCAAAAAGCTTTTTCATTATCGTCACTATATGCTACAAACATGTATACCGAAGATCGTATTTCCGGTGGTATGGTATTGTTCATAGTTTTTAATAAATTTTTGTACGCGTCGTAACCATCTCCACGTAAAGTTCCGCCGGTAAATTGCACCTTAAATTGATCCCAAATATTGTCCGTATAATCGTAGACTCCGGCCCTAAAATAAAGATAGTCTGCAGACACATTATCCCAAGCTTTAGGTAAAAATGCTTCGGCTAAACCCACATGCCAGTTTCCATTCAAATGCAATGGAGCTGGTAATTGAACTTTAAAATGAGATTGCGTGTTTCCCGGAAACACGTTCATAGAAGCCGTACTCACGAGAGTTACGTAAAATGAATCGTTCGACATGACTCGTTAACTTTAAATGTTTTTTATTTTTCAATTACTATTCTATATATTTTACAAGATAACTTTTTGAAGTTCACATTCGTAAAAAGCTCCCCTTATTTCTTCATCATCAAAGTCCTTCACAATATAACAAACGGGGTTTCTGTACAGAATTTTTGAAATGATAAATATTCCTTGGTCCAGTACCCTTTGTAACCCTTTTCGAACAAAGGTTTGCTTTTTGATAGCCTAACAAGATCACCGGTCTTTAACATTGGTGGTTTTGCACTAGATTGTTTACCATACAGACGTTTCCACACTAAATGCTCATTTTGCATATTGACATCAACAGGAGCGAAACCAGTACTTGAATGTACAGTTGAATTGTAGGCTTTCATTATTTTGGGTAAGGCATCAATGTAATTTAGTTTCTTCGTTCTAGTTAATAACTTGAAGATTTTATCCTTTAAAGTTCTATTAAACCTTTCAATTACTCCGCATTTAATCGCACCTACACTAGTATAAAGACTTATCCCCTTTTCTTAAATAATCTTTAAACAATTTTGATAAAAATTCGCTACCTTGATCAACATTAATTCGTAACGGTTTTCTTTCTTTAATAACTCTCCGCAAAGCTTTCAAAACCTCTTTACTAGTTTTATTTTTCAAAGGAAGACTCCAAGCATATTTGAGAGGATATCAATAATAGTTAGAATATATTGAAACCCTTTATTATATTTCTTAAGATTTCGTAGATCGATCAAGTCGCACTGAAATACTTCATTGGCTGTTGTAACGTAAGTACGATTTCTTGGAAAGTATATCCTCCTTGCTTTGTGAATGGTATATGTTGGTTGAGACTGAAGCCATGTCTTAATTTGTTTCTTCGAAACATTTTTCACTCCTTGTTTCAATTTCTTAACGCTACCGTAACTGAGAGGACTTTCACTGTTATAATACACTCGGCTTAACTTATTTTCCATAATTACACTTTCTCAATGAAAGATTTTCTATTTAACCTTGTCAATGTACGCTTAAAGCTATAAGTTCAACCTTTATCAATTCATCCTCATCTACTATATCAATGACGTCACAGATACAATTGTAGAAGATTTAAGCCTTGGCCATGTACGTTTAATAAATTCTCGTCTCTTATCAATGACGTCACAAATACAGTTGTAGAAGAGACTGACAGGTGTTTTCCCGCCAATGACGTCACAGATACAGTTGTAGACAGGACTGCCAGATACCCGCGCAATGTTTTCCCGCCAGGGGGGCGCGAGTTTCCGCGAGTATTCCCGCGAGGGGGGCGCGCGCGAGTTGGGGGGCGCGCGCGAGTTTCCCAAGGGGGCGTGGCGAGAGGGCATTGACACTGTGACCTTGACATTCTACACCTACACTCTACATTCTACACCTACGGAGGTACGAAGTGTAGCCCTATACTACTCTCGAGTTCAGGTTTGTTCTCACTTAACTTTCAAAGCGTTTTGAATCGCTTCGAACAGTTTCCCATGCAAGTGTGAACGTGGCTATAGTAGTGCGAGGCCAAATGGCGCTACAGACAGATGATAACTAATTACTAAACCTGTTATTAATTGTTGCGCTCTACAGTTCGTGACTGATGTTTTTCAGACGCGCGCTATGACCTCTAGATCATAATTTCATAAGTTCTCTCCGTCATACGTTCATTCCATAAGTTTGGGCACTGCTTACAAACTGGAGCTTGTCACGAAGTGGCCTAGGTAGGCCATAGATTCAAGGTTAAGCGACGTACGCCTGGTGGGTGAGGCGCTGCTGTCAGAGGCTTAGAAATGCAGACTAAATAGGACATAGATGGAGGAAGTCCTGCAAAATTTACCACCACCGAGGTAGGCCTAGTCAATTGACTCGCTTCCGTCGTTCTGGTAGAACTAGCTCGAGCTGTTAGTCTCTCAGTAGCATTACGAACTTGTATAGGAAGTGCACTCATACTTATGTAACGTATCTTATACATAGTTTACAGGCATGGAGGATTCCTACCATTAACACTAGGATACCAAGCGACTTAGAGTGTAATAATGTCTGCTATTTTACGCTCTAATTTGCCTGGTCTCTTTGTGCAAATGATATGAACCCTCCTTGCGTGTAAAATATGTATGAACTTATTTCTGCAGCGTTTAAGATTGTATATTAATCGTCTGTAGCTTTCTACGTAATGTCAAGTACCTTTGAACTAAAGTATAACAGCTAGCAAAAATGCTGCGTCACGCCATCTTGTTTATTACACAAACGCGTCATTCATTTCTGTACATTAATTAATCCATTTATTCGATCCTTCCCTGTTAATAAAAACCTATTTAATATATAGTTTTTGAGTGGCTTGGTTTGTAACAAATTGCAATTGAAAAAAACTGATTTTACGTTTCAGAAATTTGCTGCTCTTTTTTACATTGGGATTTTCTATAGAGTATTTGTATTGATTTGAGAATGAAAGTTTCTTCGAAAGTACCTTACATTGAGGCTAGATCTCCCGTAATATTTCTCCATGGTGGCAGATTGTTAGTAGGCAAAGAAGAAACGGGAATTCCCAGTTCTTATCCCACCAATGAGATCCCTGACTCGGGGGGTTATAAATACGATTCTATGCTCGAGTTAAGGAGTTTCTGC
>JAEQBA010003548.1:0-29055 GCA_019434445.1 Phalangium opilio | reverse complement strand
AAATTTTGGGAGTCCTTGAAATTAAATCTAAAAATAAATCAAGGCTGGTATCTCTTTCTAGATAGAGTCCCGCGCCCGCGAACGTGATTTTCTTGGAATTTCACGTAGTTTCTCGATTTTTATTTCGTATTTAAAGGTAAAGTGAAAAAGGTAGGCCGATTCAGACGTCCCTTTGGAAAGATCTTTCATCTTCTGATAATTTTTGGGAATGTAGAGGCTTAATAACCTAATATAGAAGTTTGGCGAGTTGAAATTCGCTTTGGGTCACAGTCAAAAATAACGAATTTCGCTTGGGCTCGAGTTGAGCCGGAAATTTGAGATTGGCGCGAACAGAACTGAGATTTTAGTTGCCGATAGAAATTTAGAATGAAAAGTCAATTATAGAAAAGTAAGGATCTAAGTTATTCCCAAATTTCCTCATAAATTTACGCTTTAATAGTAATAAAACTTCCAGAGTTAATTCACTTTGAGTGCCGGTATAAGACTACAAAAAAAAAAAAAAAAAAACCGAGGTAGGTAGGCAGGCATGGTAAATTAAATTTTCTCAAATACAGCGGTGCGTGTAAACTTGAAAATCCTTTAGTAAACCTCTACATCTTACTGCCTCTAAGGCTTGGCCGGGTACAACTAGGGTTAGGAAGGGGTCAGCGGCCCTTTCAGAGGACAGCCAAGTGACGCCGGCGTTTCACTAAATATATTCCCCGCGAGTAGTGTACGATTCGGAATAAAACTAGAGTTTGCGCCAACCCCGACCCCGTTTGCAAATGTCTCGTTTTAAATATACTTATCCGGGGTTCCGGGGTTGACTGAAAGGTCACGGGTCAAACTTCGAATGAAAACCCCTCGAGAATTGATGGAGAGAGGTCAGAAAGACCAGAATTCCAAAAGCTTCCCCGACTTTGGTCCCATTTGTAAATTGCCCGACCTTTCCGGGATTTCTTTGACCCCTGGCGACCCCCGCGTGGTACATAAGGTAACCAGCTTTCCAAGCAATACGCGCCAATCATTGGAACTCATTCTCATATCCAAGCGTATAGTTAATTAAGAAAAGATTTGAGCGTTGACTTACTTGGAGCAAGTATTTCTGTGATGTCCAATTGGTTCCAAAGGAATCAGGGCCTTCCTGGTTCCTCGTAGACTACTAGAACTCGAATGCATGGCGGCCGGACAACTACTCGATATAGAAGAGGATGTCGGTGTCGAAGGTCGCGTGGTCAAAACGCCCGATCTGCAGGGGCCCCCTCTCCGCTCGAAGGAGGGCGAATGATCAAAGTTCGAGGGGGAAGTACTTCCGAAACTAAACCTCGGGTGAAGACAATCCGTGTCTTCCTTGAGGAGACTATTTCTCACTTCCGGCGAGGCCCCGCCGCTCACTTCCTTCTCATCGGGAAGGTGCCTTTGTTGTTGATGATGATGGTTTAAAACTTTGACCACCGCGTCGCGATCGGGGCTATCTCGAGTCACACCGCTGTCCTCGCTTAGTCCATTGTTATTGTTGACCGACGCCGAAGTTCGCGAGATAATACTGTCGTAAGAAGGTGGTTCATTCCACGGGTGTTGCTGGTTGACCGTCGTCGTCGTCGCGGCGGTGGCAGCGGTAGCTGCTGTTGTTGTAGTTGTTGGGGGCACAAATTCGGTTAGTTGAATGGCTGGTAATTGAGAAGTGGTGTTGGCGCTGGTGTTTATGTTGGTACGAGAGTCGTTGATGGATTCTGAAACTACGGGGACGGATAGAACGACGACGGGCACTTCCCGCGCGGTGCTGGAGGAAATGTCCGCCGCCGACGAAATGTTGGACGAGCTCATTGTTTCTTCCGAGGAAAACCTACACGAAGAAGGCCAAAAACAACAACAACGGACATTGTTAGAGTATAAAAGTTACCAACCCTCTTGGGGCAAATTTAACCAGTCGCTTCCTACAAAGTAAAACGAGAGAGATAGCGATTCGACCAAAAAAAGAGGGGGGGGGCGATTGATCGTATCCGTGTTTGTTTGCTACACAGACATAAGAAAAGTTATTCGATTCTAAGTTTACGTCTAAACGTAAGCATCTCGGTGGTGGCGCATTTTTGAACTTTCTCGCGATTGTCAAGAATTTTCAGTCGGGCCATCATTTCTCTGTCGGAGACTTTGAGTGGCGTTATTAACATATGGCGCGAATGGGGCCAAGAAAAGCATTTCCAAGTTAGTCGCTCGTTACTCGTTTAATAGCGTCAAAGATTCCCCCTCTATCTCTTAGTCTTATTTCTAACTCAACACGTCAAGAAGAAGCGGGAACCCTTACGATAACTGGGTTTTCGCGTGATCCTTTCGCGGTGAAGGGGGTTTTCTTTACGTGTATCGAAGTTTTTAGTCTTTTTTTCCTTTTCACCAGCTTCTCATTACCATGGATAGATAAAGCCTCTTTAAGCTCGGGACCCAAGTACTCGCCGCGAGTAAAGAGAGGGCTCGGACAAAGCCGACTTTTAGGGGACAATCTCTCCACGTATTTCCTATAGAGCGCCTGTAGAAATGTTTCACCCGCTGAGCACCATCTTTCCGAAAAATGGAGCCTGCCCGGGTATAGTTAAATTAACGATGGCGTTTTCATAATGATACTCGGAGCGATTACTCTATGGAACGTACATTTTACTAGAATATAATCGGTCTTAAACTCAGGGTTCATACAACTTTAGGAAAACAAATTTCCCTGAGATTTCCAGGTTTTTTCCCCACATACTTCCCTGAATTTTCCAGATTTTTACCGTATATGGAGTATCCTATGTAGTAAATTTTAACGAAGGAGGGGGAATAGGACTATAACATACTAAAAGGACATCCCCTATCTCTAGTAGAACCAGAGTTACGAGCCTCCAAAGTATAGTGTAAAATGATGTGTTATATTGAATATTTTGCTTAATTACTCGACCCCTGTTTGACGCAAATTTCCCTGAATTTTACTAAAAATTCAAAATTTCCCTGAATTTTCCACGAGGTTTTTGTCAACTATTTATTTCCCTGGTTTTTCCCGGTTTGTATGAACCCTGTAAACTTGAAAATGTGAAAAATGCTCGGAGATAAACGCGTTGTCCTTCCCGAACGATTTTCGCGTAGTACTTCACGAGTCTACATCGTTCCGTCATTTTGGACATTTCCGCGAAACCATCGAGTTCCCTTTTTTTACTTCCACACTCTATATATACTTAGAAGGGAAAAACCCGATCGACTATTTCTCTGGAAGTACCGCGTAACCCGGCCTCAACCTAGACCAGCATTAAAATTGTAACCCAGGCGCGCTACCAGTAAAATACTTCGTCGTAAAAGTCCCTAAAAACGGGGGGGGGGGCAACTGGCGTGAGCGGGTGAACTTTTCCGATAAGGGCAGCTGGTTCAATCTAAGAAGAGGCGAAATTTAACCAAGAACTAAGGGAGTTTCTACGGGATAATGTATACCCTTTTCAAGGGTGCGACGACGGGGTTCGGGAAGATGCTGCACCCCATCATTTCTAAACAGTAAACTCGTTTGTAAAAAACTGGCATTCCTCACCCCCCCCCCCCCCAATTTATTGTCGCAATCGGCTATCGAGGATTTTTTTTTAAAAATTTAAAAGAAACTCGTCAATAACTTTTAAAGTTAATAACGTTGGATTTTCGATCGACAAATATCATTAAACTATATTTTACAACTAGTTTCTTCTAGTCCGCGATAACGGAGCTAGCGAGAAACCGGAGAAACGAACGCACCTGGGTTCAGGTTGCAACCACGACAAAAACCTAATTAAGCGATATTGTAGCGCTAAGCCTAATTGGATTCAAGAAGAAATGAATCTCGCTCGGAGCCATATGGCTATAAAAACGTTATTCTGTATACGTATTTCAAACGCTAAATCGAAAACCCCGCCGGATGAGATGAGTTTCGTTCGTTATTAAAGAGAAAATAAAAACCCAGGCATGCAGGCGGTGGAGCGTGCATCTACTTTTAATTAAGTTTATATCTTCCTAATTAAAAAGATTTAAATCGAAAAAAAATTAATTGTTAAACGGAATAAGCTTAGGCGTATCAAAGAAAATGTTAAAGTTCAGTCAGAACGATTAAACGAATTAATTTTAATTAATTTCAATTCATTTAAACTTCTCGAGGGAATTTCGGAAGCTTTCCGCGGCTAATATCCGACCTCCCCGCCTTTATCTTTCTTTCTTCCTTTATTTATTTATTTATTAACTATTATTTGTCTCGTTATTCCAATTATACAACAACCGGAACGGTCCAGTCCGAAGTAGTTCCGAAGAAACGTCGTATCGGCACCCGTGTTAATTTACCGTAGAACCTAAAGCGGTCAATGCCACAGAACCGCTATTACCATTATACCGCTTATTCTCGACTATATAGCCCAAGTTTCTAAAAACATATATATATATATTCCAGTAAAAATATTCAAATTTTTATAATCACCAGGCGATAAAAATGCTGGCAAAAAAAATATGTTTAAGCGAACTACATTTCTTTTTTAAATTTAAGAATTCTTATTCGTCACGCGCCTTAATATATTTTGAAACTCGCTATTTTTAAAAAGCAAAATGAAATTAGGTTTTTGGGAAAAGAAGAAATTTGCTTAACATTTATAAAAATGGTAATCTTTCTTAGGAATAATAAAAATACGTTGATATACTATAGCGAAGAATTTGGCATATTTTAGTCATACTTTAAAGCTTAAAAACAAATTAACTAAAATACGGGAAGATACAAAATGGAATTTGACCAACTATTTTAAAATGAAGTATACGTTCGTTCGGCGGTAACCCTGAGCGTGGGGCGAAGCGACTATCCCTCCCCTCCGAAGGACGACTGACTAACTTTACTAAATTTAAAATTAAACGCATTCTAGTCAGTCTTTTGAATTAATAATAATAAAATGCTTTATAATTAATTAACTAAAATTAATTTTAAGACTACTTGCTTATAAAATACTAGATTTTAAAATTGATTCAACTTTATTTAGGCAAATTTTTATTGCGTAAATAAAGTTGAATCAATTTTAAAACCTAGTTAATAAAATACTAGATTTTGTTGGAGCAACCTTTAAGAGGATAATTCTAGTCTCGTTTCCAAAGATGTCCGTTGTTAATTTAAAATTTCATAAAATTGGTTAATTCTTAATTAAGATATTGTCTTTCGAATTGAAGTAGAAGAGACTTAACGATAATGAGAGAAAGCTTTTAATTAAACGGAGGGAGCAACCAATGTTTAGAAAATACCACGACGTCAGCAGAAGCCAGCCATGCCTTTCATTCAAGATTAAAATTGGACTTTTTAAAGAAAATAAACATAGTCCGAAAACTCTATCGAAAAATTTCCCCCTAAACACCCTACCAAAAAAAAGGGGGTAAAGAAATTTTACGCCCAAGGTTTTCAAGTAAAGTTCCTTCCGTTTGCAAAATCTTTGTGTATCAAATATTGAAAAGATTGAATAGAGGCGCTAGGATATGGAAAACTCGGTGGGCTAAAGCGACTTCATAAACCGTGGATGGACATTCAACAAGTATTAAGAAAGACGACTTACTAGGAAAGTAACGTTAAAAACTTGGAGGAAGATTTCACAGTGTCTTGAAGAAGTACTTGAAACGCGCGAGTACTCCGGCTCGATCGAGTAATTTCAAATGACGAAGAAGAATACTTTAAACTTTCATCTCGCGAATAACAGAAAAATTTGGCGGGAAACTATTAAAAAAGGGCGCCAAAAAGATAGCGACACACAATAAGAAACGCGGAGGAGAGCTCAGCTAGTGTGTCGCGGATTGATAGAGCTCGTCTCTCCTCGCTCTCTCGGCTCCGAAACGTCCAGAGAGACTCGACTCAAGCTTGGCGGGCCAGCAGCAGCCGGCATCCAAACCAAGACACTCGAAAAGGCGGGTAGCTCCGCGATTGGTTGGTCCGAAGAGAGATTGGGGAATCACTATAGCTGGATGGAGGCGAGCGAGCGCGCGCGAGATATAACCCTCTAGCAGCTTCCGGTCACAGTCTTTTTTAACCCTTTTCCAACATAGGCACGCGTATAACGTCTAGAAAAAGACCCCGCTCATCGCTGCTGCTAGTTCCAAGGAACTTTACTCACTCTCTCTCTCCTACGAGTCAGAGAGAGAAAGAGAGAGAAGGGGGGGGGAGAGATTGGTTGGCGTTTCCGAGGCGCACACCGACTCCCGCTAGGAGAATGCGGTTCTAGTTTAGATTATGAAACATCGCATATCCCGATGGAAACAAACTTAAAAATTTGCAAAGAAAAAAAAAAACACTTGATGATAAAAATACTACGAAGCAAAGAAAATAAACTTTTTGCCATACCATAGTCTCTCTCTCCTCCCCCACCTCTCCAAAAGCGATATATTTAAAGCTCCAACAACAAACTTGCGAGGAGTAAGGGGCTAACCACTAAGAGCTAGTCCCTCCTTAAGTTTCTACAATTCTCTATAGCGGGGTCTCTAGAGCATAATTGGGAAGCAGGTGAATGTCCCCTCGAATCCCAACGAAATTAACCCCAGCCCAGTTTGCTCGATGCTAAATAAATAAATAAATAAATAAAATAACAGAGATGCCCCCCCCCCCTTGGTTAATTGTCTAGAGATTAGGTAAGCCCTCGTTTCAAACCTAATTGAGGATCGTTGATTAAAATTAAAGATTCAAGTCCTAATTTAACAAGAAGATTTCAAAGAAATCAAAACTTTCCCGCCAACCAAAACACGGCGCATGTACCGATATAAACTTTAAGATAAATGCAGGCTAAAACTTTTAAAGGTCGATACTGAATAATTGGCCTCTTCTATTTTAATTGGCCCCCACTGAAAGAATTTTCAAACAACTTTTTAGAGCCAGCGCCCCCCCCGTACCCTCCCCCCACCACCCCCCAACCACGTCGAAAGATTGGCCCCTTTTTCCCTTTTTACTTTCTATAAAATTCAGCTTGAAGGGATCGAGAGAGAGAGAGAAAGAGAGGAAGAAGTGTCCGAGATTGTTAGAGTATGATTATAAATCAAGTTGGGCAACCTCAAATATAAAATACTCCTCCTCCAAATTAGAAATAGCATTACACTAAACTTTGGAGCCTCGTAACTCTGGTTCTACTAGAGATAGGGGGATGTCCTTTGAGTATGTTATAGTCCAATTTGTCCCATTTCCAACGATACTTAAAACGTAAGGTTACACCAATCAGGGCCCGAGGAATTAAGCAAAACGTAAACAAACAAACCCCTCCATAGGAATAGCATTAGACTATACTTTGGAGCCTCGTAACTCTGGTTCTACTAGAGATACGGGGATGTCCTTTGAGTATGTTATAGTCCAATTTGTCCCCCATCTAACCATACTAAAAACTAAGGGCTACGACAAACAGGGGCCGAGTAATTAAGGAAAAAGTAAACAAACAACCCCTTCCATAGGAATAGCATTAGACCCAACTTTGGAGGCTCGTAACTCTGTTTCTACTAGAGATACGGGGATGTCCTTTGAGTATGTTATAGTCCAATTTGTCCCCCATCTAACCATACTAAAAACTTAAGGCTAAAACAAACAGGGGCCAAGTAATTAAGGAAAAAGTAAACAAACAACCCCTTCCATAGGAATAGCATTAGACCCAACTTTGCAGGCTCGTAACTCTGTTTCTACTAGAGATACGGGGATGCCCTTTGAGTATGTTATAGTCCAATTTGTCCCCCATCTAACCATACTAAAAACGTTGGGCTACGACAAACAGGGGCCGAGATATTAAGCAAAATGTTCGTCAGCTTTGGTACCGTCTCACTTATTGTTATTATGTTACTTATGATTCTTGCACTAAACTTTGGAGGCTCATAACTCTTGTTCTACTAGAGATACGGGGATCTCCTTTGGATATGTTATAGTCCAATTTGCTCCCCGTACAAGGATACTTTAAACTTGAGGCTACCTCAATATCGTCGTCAACATATTTTTTGTCTCACTTATTGTTATTATGTTACTTATGATTTTTGCACTAAACTTTGGAGGCTGATAACTCTTGTTCTACTAGAGTTACGGGGATGTCCTTTGAGTATGTTATAGCCCAATTTGCCCCCCATCCAGCCATACTATAAACTTAGGGCTACGACAAACAGGGGCCGAGTAATTAAGCAAAACGTAAACAAACAACCCCCTCCATAGGAATAGCATTACACTAAACTCTGGTTCTACTAGAGATACGGGGATGCCCTATGAGTATGTTATAGTCCTATTTCCCCCCCCCCCCATATACCTAGCTATTATTAACAAGTTATCTACAATACTAAGGAAATCATCCCAATTTTATGATATTTTTTTAGACAAGAGTCCTGGTTTAACTGATGGGTTGCTTAAAAATCGCGCAAATTTCAAAATGATAGGATTTAATAGGACAGTTTTAAAAATATAGGATTTTATAGGACCTCTGGGGGCCCTGCTCTCAGGCTGACTTTCGAGTCTGACAATACTAATATTTTCCCAAAAATTAAAAGAAGAGGCGAATTCCTTTTTAAAAAAGGCACAGGACGAACGCGTACTCGGAAAAACCAACTCGAAGTTTTAATGAGATCCTTTTTTTTCTTCCTTACCCTTCTTCTGGGAAAACTCTCTCTCCATCTCTCTCTCACTCTTTCCACACTTGATTGGCGCCTATGCCCATTGCCCCCTCTGAGCCGCCGCCACGCGAGTTATGAATTCCTTCCGAAATTCGAATTTCTTAATCACGATTCCCCCTCCCCCTTCCACCCCCACATACGCGGCTCTTATCTTACGTTTCCAAGAAAGAATCAGGTGGCAATGAGAACTCGCGCCGCAAACCAAGAAAGAAATAAAATAAGTAATAAAAAAATGGCTAATTTCCTCGAGGTAACAGAGAGACAGAGAGAGAGAGAGAGAGAGAGAGAGAGAAGCCAAGAGAGGGTTTTGCTTTTTGCGCGCGCGAGATGATTTTTTTTATCGAGGGGTCGGACGGTTTTGAAAAAGTGTACAGGATTTCGAAATACAATTTGATTTCGAAGGATTTTGTTCATTTCATTTGATTTAATCGGATTTCAAAATTTGATGAAATCCAACGGATTTCGTCGGATTTTGAGATTTTTTTCCCGTTATATCAACGGATTTTGGGATATTTCTCTTAATTTCGTTGGATTTTGAGATTTTTCCCGTGATTTCGTCGGATTTTGCGATTTCTTTTCTGATTTTATGATTTCTTTGTTGAATTTGTAATTTCTTTCCTGATTTTGTGATTTTTTGAACTGATTTTATGATTTCTTTTACTGATTTTATGATTTCTTTTTACCGATTTTATGATTTCTTTTTACCGATTTTATGATTTCTTTTTACCGATTTTATGATTTCTTTTTACCGATTTTATGATTTCTTTTTACCGATTTTATGATTTCTTTTTACCGATTTTATGATTTCTTTCCACCGATTTTATGATTTCTTTCCACCGATTTTATGATTTCTTTCCTGATTTTGTGATTTTTTTTACTGATTTTATGATTTCTTTACTGCTTTTATGATTTCTTTCCTGATTTTGTGATTTTTTTTTACTGATTTTATGATTTCTTTACTGCTTTTATGATTTCTTTACTGATTTCGGATTTTTTTATGGGATTTCGAAATCAGCATTGATTTCGGATTTCTTAAGTTGGATTTCGCGCGTAGCGTACGGGATTTCACGAATGACCGACCCCTCGTGTTTTTTCATCTTTTTCCCGCCAAATGATGGGGCGCGCGCTATTTCAAAGAGAAACCAGCAGCTCGTGGAAAAAAGCGCGAAAACTACACGAGGATAGTTTAAATTTATGCCGATGACTTTTTAAAGACTTATAAATGAGGGGGGGGGGGGCTTTGAATAAATTTCAAAGTGTGGGTGGTGACCTACAGATCCCGCTAATTTAAAGAAACTTAATTAAATACGATAATTAAAGCTGGGTTATATTTTATTTTCGTAGCGGCGAAAGTGGGGCTGGTAAAACGGTGGCTGCGAAATTCATTATGCAATACATCGCCCAAGTTTCGGGAGGAGGTCCGAAAGTCCAGGTAAGAAGAACTAAAAACCTTCAAAGGAATGATATAGGGGATCCTAAAAACTAAAATATAAAGGAGCGCCGTTTGCTTTCGTTTTTTTACTCCTTCCCGAGTTTAGAGAGTAAAGGATATTATTCTGGAATCCAATCCACTTTTGGAAGCTTTCGGGAACGCTAAAACATCGAGAAACAACAATTCATCTCGATTCGTAAGTACCCCCCCCCCCACTACTATGTTATTATTATCCACTCTTGGAATGCTGGGCGCGAAATAAGCTCGGGGCTCGTAGAGTACCGAATCGGTACTTTTTCGTGCCATTGCAAAGTTGACGATAGCCCCCTGATAGCCTGCACGAACCAGTGATCATTTATAGGGGTTTTAACGGCGCTCGCCTTCAAATTGGAATATCTGGGCCCTACACAAATACTCGACGAGCCATGTCGTCCACTTTGTTCAATGTTAAAACAATGCCTTTTAGGTGGATTTAATAGGCGGGGGGGGGGGGTGCCATCGATATATCTTATTGTTTCTTGGCAGGGCAAGTACGTGGAAATCCAATTCAGTCGAGGGGGCGAACCCCACGGTGGACAAGTTTCAAACTTCCTACTCGAAAAGGTATCTATTTATTTGGCTCATTTATTTTCCCCCAAATTGTTCTTACCCTAAAATTGTAGACTTCGCTCTCATTCTCTAAGGCGTAACGTTTATTTTTGACTCGTATTTAGTCTCGAGTTGTAAAACAAAACCCCGAGGAAAGAAACTTTCACATTTTCTATCAATTTTGCGCCGGATTCACGCAAGAAATGAAAAGTAAGTCTTTTTTTACACCAACTTGACAAAAACGGAACTTATTTTCAAAAGAGTGAAACAAACTCGAGCGTCGTTTCATTAGGTTTGGAGGGGGGGGGAAGCCCCCGACGTAGTTCTAAGCTCTCGAAACAATTTCGGGGTATCACGTTCGGGAAAAAGTTATTTTTTTTTTACGTTATCTCTCAGACTCAACCTAGTGACCCCCAAAGAAACTCGCTCCAATGTTTCTTAAAGGTAAAAGAATTGATTTCTGGGCAAAGTACGTCAAATTCGCCCCTCCCCCCCCCCTTGGGAGCTGGAGCTGCCGTCCCCTTCACTATCCACTCGGTATTTTCATTTATTTTTTTCTCGCCTCATCTCTTAATGCGAGCTTCCGAAAATATTGGGCCTAAAGGATGGCCCAAAAATATAGCGGTACATATATATATCTATCTATACGGGCTGAATCGCGTTGCTATGGAAACCCGGGACAGGTAGAGTAGAACTACCGTTGTATAGCCTGGGCCTAAGACACCTTTCGCCTACCTGCAGGCCATCTTCCTATATAAGTTATCCCGTACTCGGAACAGGGGGGGAAATAAGGATTGTCAAATACAGCTGGATCTACCCGTCATAGAGGAGTAACAGGGTTAAGCCTATTTTTTTAGGCTTAAAGGGGGGGGGAAATAGCCATTTAAAGGTAAATTAATATCACCTTATAGAAGAGGGGCTTCTCCAAAGACACTCGTTATCGAGGTGTCCGCGTTCCCGAGTGACGCTTCAACGTCTCTCTCAAACAGATTTTTCAAAAAATTTGGTCGCTTACAAAATTTTTACATTGAAAATCCCTGACTTTTCCAGGTTATCCCTGACCAAATTTTGCCTTTATCCCTGACCATCCATTTTAAGTAGTGTTTACAGAGCCCACTTTATAATTACACCTGTCTCATAGTTAGCTTTGCACGAAGAATGGTTTGATATACCAAACGAAATCCCCGACATATCCCTGACTTTTTAGGAAAATACTTTTAAATCCCTGACCTTTTCCCTGACCGTTTGCCCTATTTTCCATATCCCTGACTTATCCAGGTTCCGTAGGAACCCTGACTAATAATTGGTGAAAAAGTGACCAGTAAAATGACGAAATTTCCACGTGTTTTCCCGAATTTTCTGGCCTATATTAAACTGACCCCGGGTGGAAAGGCTAATGCTGCGTGGAATTGATTGCAAATTTCGGTTGTTTGTTTTCCTATATAGATTCTTGCGGTATCGCAACCCCCGAGTACTTTTACTACTTGAATCAGAGTGGATCTTACAAAGTGGAAGGAACCAATGACGCGCACGATTTTCAGGAAACATTGGTAAGTGCGCCTTTCCCAGAAACCCCCACCACCACCACCCTAATACTGGGAAAATAAAATTTCATAGCTACAAGTCGATTTTACCCAAAAAAACACTTCCCAAAAGTGATGGAGTTTCGTTTAAAAGATAAAGGGGGAGGGAGGGTGGAAAAAGTCTA
Organism: Phalangium opilio; assembly: GCA_019434445.1. Classification (NCBI taxonomy): domain Eukaryota; kingdom Metazoa; phylum Arthropoda; class Arachnida; order Opiliones; family Phalangiidae; genus Phalangium; species Phalangium opilio. The sequence goes on along the minus strand of JAEQBA010003548.1, from coordinate 16,726 downwards.
CACGCTACACGCTATTTTCTCGAATAACTCGCCTCCCCCCTTTTTGGGGGGAGGAACCCAAAGTATTTAGTATTAACAAATAGGACTATAAGTTATTCAAAAGACTAACCCGAAACTCGAATAAAACAAGAGTTACGTGTACCTCCAGATTAGCGTGTCAAAAGTAATTTTTTTTAGACTGCGGTATTTTTTCCTTTTTCAAATAATGACGTTTTGACGAAACTAAAAGTCTCATTTGATAGAAAGAGACTCGGAGTAGGAGGGTCCTTCTCGAATCTTTGGTATACAAAGGGGCCGAGCATGCCCGTGGGGGTGGGGGGGGGGCGAATGCCAACAGGCATGGGACATTCGAGAATGAAGAAGAGCAATATATATACGGCACGCTGTGTTATTTTTAGGTGTCGACCAATAAAGCCAATCAATACAGATATGTGCGCTCTCTAAGAAGGCGCCCAATTTCGCGTTAGACGCCACGGAAGACGCTTGGTCATTCCAAAAGCAATCTAACATAGACACGGGCCTATATATACGTGAAAAAAGCCGTAAAACATAGCAGCTCGGTAATAGCTAGGAGGCGTCCAACGAGGGGAGGCTAACTCTACCCCGGCCAAGATTACATTGTCCTCGGTCGTCATCATTTCTATTTGAAGACGGTGGTTGTAGTAGTGGCGAGCCCCTCGCTTTATACGTAATAACCTATATCTAGTCGTCCGTCCGATGAAAGGTAAACGCGGCCGGGTATAAAAAATAAAATGTCTAAACAAAGACAGGAAAAAGGCTACCAAAGATTCAATATTTTCTTAAGGCTACCTATATGCACCAAAGACGACGTGGCCCGCAGTCCTATTGTCCCCCCCCCTCCCCAGTCATGGCGTCAACCACGCCACGAGTGACTCGTAGTATTAATCAGTGGCGCCTATCATTACACAAAACTCGTTGCTAAACACGGCCGACTGATCCGTCTTGTTAAAAGGCGTGAACATAGGACTTAGCTACGTGTTCTTCGTGGGTTAATGCGTGTTTGTCGCTCGTTTCTCCCCATTCAGAAAGCAATGTCCGTCATGGGCTTGAAAGAGAGCGAGCAGCAAAGCGTCCTGGAGATTGTAGCCGGCGTATTGCACTTGGGCAACGTCCTCTTTGACGAGAAAGGAAATTACGCCGTCGTCTCCGACTCCAGATGTAAGTATATCCTCGAGTACCGTACCCCCCCCCCCGCCATTACATTATCATTCCGCCTTAATAAGTACCTTACACACCATTTCTCTAAGAATAGAGAGAGCCAGAGACTAATTTCCCGAAATTTCTCAGTAGCCTTTTACTACGAAATTATTAAGCGCATCTCGGGTTCATTTTAGACACCTTCCGAGATAGACGAATTCAGACACTTTACATTCAATATTAAACGAGTTAGAGCGGTAAATAGAGCTTCCGAGAGTTTCACTATTCAATGATGAAAACAGGCCCGTTCCCCGTCAAAATTAATCGACTATAGTCTATAAGCGATAAAACAAGTTTTAGTTCTTTCACGCGTAAAACAAAATGGAGTTGAAGCAATCAAATAATGAGGACTCATTTTTAATATAGTCGTTTCAAATTATTATTGTTGATAGACTTGGAATTCCCGGCTTTCTTACTGGGGGTGGAGGCCGAGGCCTTGGAGGAGAAATTAATATCTCGTGTGATGGATAGCAAATGGGGGAACACTCAAGAGAGCATCAACGTCAATCTAAACGTGGAACAAGCCACTCACACCCGCGACGCCTTAGCTAAATCCCTCTACGCCCGACTATTCGATTACCTCGTTCAGGTAACAGTCTTAACACCCCCCCCCCCAAGGAATTAGTTTGCTTAATTACGACGTAATTAGGTCGTAAACGAAGCCATGAGGACGGACGAAAAAGAGCTAACATTGGGCATTCTGGATATCTACGGTTTCGAGATTTTCCAGAAGAACGGCTTCGAACAATTTTGCATAAATTACGTCAATGAAAAATTGCAACAAATATTCATCGAGCTGACGCTCAAAGCCGAACAGGTAAGAATTAACACGCTCGACTCGCGCTCGATTCGTTATCGTCTCCAAAAATATTGAGGCCGAGTTTCGTCACATTGAATTCCTCAGGAAGAATACAATCAGGAAGGAATCAAATGGACGCCGATTAAGTATTTCAACAATAAAATTGTCTGCGACTTAATCGAGAGTAAAGCGCCTCCCGGAATTATGAGCGTCTTGGACGACGTTTGCGCCACCATGCACGCCGTCAGCGAAGGAGCCGACGGACAATTACAACAGGTAAAAGCGCGCACCCCCCCCCGATCGATTAGCCTTCCAAAGTTAGTTTTAATCTCGGGAAAACGTTATTAAACTTTGAACGCAGAAATTGAGCGCGGCCGTTAGCGCGCACGAACACTTTCAAAAGTGCGGAGGAGGATTTACCATCCATCATTACGCCGGAAAAGTTTCCTACGACGTCCAAGGATTTTGCGAGAAAAATCGAGACGTCTTGTTCAACGATCTAATACGCATCATGCAGACTAGCTCAAAGTATAACAATTTACCCTCCCACTTCTCCAAGGGATTCATTTAAAACGATTTTCCCTTCGTTGTAGGCCCTTTGTTAAATCCCTGTTCCCCGAAAACACCATCGGAACGATAAAAGGTCGACCTACCACGGCGGGAAGCAAAATTAAAGTATGACGCGAATTAAAATCAATCGCCGTCGCCGCTTTAAATTGACGAAAGAACTTTGAATTCGTTTCTAGAATCAAGCTAATAAATTAGTAGAAGCCTTAATGAAGTGTACGCCTCATTATATTCGATGTATTAAACCCAACGAGTCGAAAAAACCTCACGATTGGGAAGAAAGCAAGTAAGTCTTTCGATACTTATTTGGCTCGGAACACGAGATTCTGAGCTTTGAGTCGTTTCACGCAGGGTTCGACATCAAGTGGAATATTTGGGACTGATGGAAAACATCAGAGTTCGGCGAGCGGGATTCGCCTATAGAAGACCCTTTGATAAATTTATGCAAAGGTAATTTGATTTTTCCAAAATTGGGCAAATTTCTAAAAAGGGGGCACGAAAATGGTACCGGGACAGATACGCTATTTTGACGAAAGAAACTTGGCCGGCTTGGATAGGCGATGTCAAACAAGGTTGCTTACATATTATTCAAAGCGTCAATATGGACAGGGATCAGTTTCAATTTGGGAGGACCAAACTCTTCATCAAAACACCGGAATCGGTCAGTCCCCCAACTTAAGCCTAACCGACTTCTCTAATGTTATTGGCTTGCAAAATAGATGTTCCTTTTGGAAGAAATGCGAGATCGAAAGTACGATCACTATGCCAGAGTCATTCAAAAAGCTTTCACCAAATACTACGCTCAAAAAAAGAATTTCAGGATGAAAGAACAAGGTCTGTACAGCGTCGCGTCTCTCTTAACACTTTGGCCGAATTAATTTCAATTCCCCCGTCAAATTATTCGATTGGCAGCTTCCGATTTGTTGTTCACGAAGAAAGAGCGCCGACGTCACAGTTTAAACCGCAATTTCGTCGGTGATTACATCGGTTTGGAACAAAGACCGAGTTTGCAAACTTTAGTCGGTCGCAGAGAAAAAGTGGAATTTGCCGAAACCGTTAACAAGTACGACAGAAGATTCAAGTCGTGCAAAAGAGACCTGATATTAACCAACAAATACCTCTATCTGATTGGACGAGAAAAGGTAACGATACTCCTCTTAAAAGTCACGTGACAAGAACTATAACGAAGCTTTATGGGCAGATTAAAAAGGGACCCAACAAAGGCAGGATGGAAGAAGTCGTCAAAAGAAAAATTGACTTGGAAAATATTTTAACTATTACTTTAAGGTAAGTTCAAAGCGGACTACCCCCGTCATGGCGGCGGGTCAGTAACGGGTCCCTAATGGAAAGGCTGGGCCTATTTCAGTACGAGACAAGATGACTTTTTCATCATTCACGTGAAAAACGACTACGACACTTTGCTAGAAAGTAACTTCAAAACGGAATTCTTCTCGCAATTAAACAAGAAACTACAAGACAAGTGCAATCGAAAATTGCATCTTCACTTCTTAGATCAGTACGTTCTTAGCAGCGAAGTTAAAAACCGCAAGCCGAAATCTAAAGAATCGTTTCTTCAATTCAGAATCGAATTTCACATCAAAAAAGAAGGCTTCGGTGGAGGAGGAATTCGACAAGTGAAATTCGTCAATGGCCTCGGTGATCTGGCCGTTTTAAAGACATCCGGCAAAGTCTTGACCGTTTCAATCGGCCCGGGCCTTTCCAAGGACTCCCGTAAGTTCATAACCATTGGTAACAATTTCCCCAATAACCATTTAACGCCGCAGGACCGAGCGCCACTCCCTTCAAGTCCCGAACTGGAGTTAGAAACAATTTCCAAGCACCGGTGCAAAAGATGTCCTCCGCCCCGAAGAAAGTGGTCAACACGGCCTCCAGGAACGCTCCTCCACCCCCCAATTACCCACCACCAACTCCCAACGCCGTTAATTACAGTAATTACTCCCGTTTAAGTACAATCTCAAATCCCTATCAATCTAATTTCGCGTTTTAAATTGCCATTCAGACGCGAGCAGCGCCGCTCCACAAAGGGTTCCGCTGCTTTTACCGCAAGGAGTGGTCCTGAAAAAGACTTCTGCCTCAAGTTCCCAACAGTCCACCACGAGTCATAACCACAGTTTTCTCGACACCCCGGACGCCGGCGTCGCGGGTATGAAACGAAGAGATTCGCGCCAGAAGACCCCGCCCAGCATTACGCGACCCAAACCGGCTTTACGCCCCAAACCTCCGCCTTTACCCAAGTGCAAAGCCTTGTACGATTACGACGCTCAGGACACGGACGAATTAAGCCTTAAAGTCGGTGATATCATCGAGGTAGTCAAAGAAGGTCAGTATTAACTCCCCCCCATAGAGTAATGTCAGTTCTACTATGCAAACGTCATACCATAGAGTAGTGTCGGTAGAGGGGGGAGTAGACTGTGTATCCCTCCCTCTAGGCGCGCTTTTGTAAGAGGAGATACTGTACGCGCCTGGTAGGGGGATGACACTTAGCTAAGAGATGGAAGGGTATCACGTTTGCATACGTAGAACTGACATCTAGCTCTAGCTCAGTGTCATCCCCCCTACCAGGCGCGTACAGTATCCCCTCTTACAAAAGCGGGCCTAGAGGGAGGGATAAACAGTCTGCTCCCCTCTCTACCGACACTACTCTATAGGCCGCTGCAATTTGCTAAGCCTCGCGATTATTTTTGCAGATGCGTCAGGTTGGTGGCAAGGAAAACTTCGAAACAAGGAAGGCCTATTCCCCTCGAATTACATTGAAAAATGTTAAGAATGAACCCCGTTCCCGTTGTTCATCAGCATTGTATTTATTTTTTTACCATCCTGAGAGATAATTTTATGTATATATTGACGAAAAAGTACCATTTTTAACAACCAAAACTAACAGATTAGTTTAGAGTCACCTCATGTTATAACCAAACCCCCCACCCCCCATCCCAAGATCCCTAAGCCAGTCAAAGGCACGGGCCCCATAATGGTTATAGTAATTTCCCTTAACAGTAGTTACTAAAATACCAGTAACTTTAACAGCATTTGTAACAACCTAGTCAAATAAAATGGTTGATTCCCGCCGTGTGGTAGTTATTAACGAAACACTTTGTTAAAAAAAATCTTAGGTGCCTTGGTCAAATCTTCCATTGTAATGAAATTATTAAATTATCCCCCTACTATGAAATTTTACCTGTAATATTTGAATGAATAAAGATTTTTACCTTTTGTTCCAAAGATTCCATGATTTCCTTCATCGTTTTCAAAGATTGTTGTTAAATTTGGTGAAACTTTGTCGCGAACACGATGACAATCTCAAAACGAAGCCCGGCCCGAAAGCCGCCAAAACGGGTTTGACCCAAACTTTGAACCCGCATTCGGCAGGGACATAGCCCACTCAATCGGACTGGCTGCTGGCGCGAGACACTCGCGTGATTGAGTGAGCTACAACATTAAGCGGGTATTCCCGGGCGGCCGGGCCGTTACCTAAAATGTTTCATCTGAAACGATATTTAAATGTATAATGTAAACTTTAAGTACGTTGTCAGAAATAAAATAAGAAAATTAATTTAAAAAATTTTATATAAATATTACTTACATAAATTTTATCTTCATTTAATTTATAAGAGTATAAGAAAAAGTAACTGAGTAAATAAATTGCTCTCTTTTGTCCAACCCCTACGTAAAACATAGGCGGCCATTTTTAAAATCTAGAATAAAAATGAGAGATACCCTATAAGAACGAGTCTCTCATTCAAAAATGTAACGTGTTTTCCTACTGGTCGATTCTAAATTGAGTTCAAAATGTACGGGTTTCAACTCTACAGCCAAAGCTATGCCGACTGAATTGAATTTGTGACGTTTACAATTCAAATCTCTAAATTGCTCAATTCAATTCCCAGAAGAACGGTTTTTTTATTTGGGCGCGTACTAATACTAACAAAGATTCGGTTAAAAAAGATAGGAAGAGTCGTATAAAAAGCCCAATAATTAATTTGAAACGGTTAATTAGATTAAAGTGGCGAAATAATTCCTATCGAATACAAGTTTCGCGCCAAAAACAAGCGTATAAAAATAAAGCGGGTTCCCAATGCCAAAATGTCTGAAGCGGATGTCTTGAGGGTATGTTTTTTTGTTTCGTACCATTTCTACCGCTATACGGCGAATTGCTCATATTTTACGCGCGTAACGCCTTAAATACGTTAGTTTTTAATTTTTCCAATTAATATTTCGCTTAAATACGTTATTTTTAAATCGAAAATCCTATTATTTACTTAAGCCTTGGTTCGTGCCGAGGCTCTAGTTAGGTAGTACTAAATCAATGTAGAGGTAGTATCGCGATCAAAATAGTCTTAGACTGGGAACTTAAGTCTTACGAAAATAATTTAAATTAAACCCCGCCCAATTTAAATTTAAACGTGACATTAAATTACGATAAAAATGTAGGATATTTGACTTTCTTACAACAGCAAATGGTATTATCTTTTCGCGTCACTGAACTACAAGTACTGCTGGGTTTTGCTGGGAAAAATAAGACTGGTAAAAAGAACGAACTTCAAAATCGTGCCTTAGATCTCTTACGTCAGCGTAACACGCCAATTTACATGAAAATTCGAGAATTACACAAGTATATAAACGCATCTTCTAAAACCATACAACATAAAAGAATAGGCAACTAAAATTATTCCTTAATCAATTAGAAGATACCCGTCAAATTCGAGTCTAGATCTAAACAACGGTAACAGCAACGACACCTCCGATTCTTACGTTAGTCCCTCGTCACCAGTCAAAGTGTCTCATTATAATATGTCCCATCAATCCTTGATGCAAGTTCCTATGAATTTGCATCCTGGAAGTTCCCAAATGGGGTACCGTAATAGCGGTAGCGGCAAACACTCATCCATGATGGGTTCCAGCTCAGGAACTTCGGGATTCCCAGTTCATCCTGATGTCAGGTTCAAAGCTTTGCCATTTTACGACATTTTGGCTGAGCTTTTGAAACCAACAAGCTTGTGCACCGGTAATTATTTCAATTTTTCTTTGGGGTTTTTGAAATATTTCAATTATTGGGGGGGTCTTTTATTTTATAGCCCCAAATGCCCCCTCAAGGTTTCAGGAAACAAACTTTGTATTTCATTTAACACCTCAACAAGCAAATGATGTTGCCATGTCAAGGTTAGTTAATAATTTTCCAATATTATTATTTGTATTTAATTATCTTAGGGTTAAAACACATAGTTTAATATTTCTGGATGATTATTGTTATAGACCACTTTTTTAGAACTATGGACATTTTTATAGAACATAGGACCCTTTTTGACCTATATAGATCAATTTTAGAACCAGGGGCCTTTTTGACCCGTTTAGAGCACGTTGTCGCCCCAAATCGGCACCCGTTTAGAGCACGTTGTCGCCCCAAATCGGCACCCGTTTAGAGCACGTTGTCGCCCCAAATCGGCACCCGTTTAGAGCACGTTGTCGCCCCAAATCGGCACCCGTTTAGAGCACGTTGTCGCCCCAAATCGGCACCCGTTTAGAGCACGTTGTCGCCCCAAATCGGCACCCGTTTAGAGCACGTTGTCGCCCCAAATCGGCACCCGTTTAGAGCACGTTGTCGCCCCAAATCGGCACCCGTTTAGAGCACGTTGTCGCCCCAAATCGGCATACAGGAGTAGAAAGGCGAACCCGTTTAGACTAGCGCGAACATCTATTTATGTTGTTGTTGTTGTTGTTACGTGTGCAGGGACGTTCGACCCAATATCAAAAACGAGTATTCCGTACAAATCCAACTGCGTTTCTGTTTATTGGAAACGAGTTGCGAGCAAGAGGACAATTTTCCTCCCAGTATCTGCGTCAAAGTCAATTCCAAGATCTGCGCTCTCCCCAACCCAATTCCTACCAATAAACCGGGCGTCGAACCAAAGAGACCGAGTCGCCCGGTCAACATCACCAACCTCTGTAAACTGTGTCCAACCGTTCCCAACTACGTCACGGTCTCCTGGGCCTCTGAATATGGAAGGGTAAGACCGAACTCGAGTTAATTCCTTTAATTTCCTGGGTAAAATGTGTTCTTTTTCAGGCTTACGTAATTGGCGTTTATCTGGTCAAGCGACTCAATTCCAGCACGCTTTTGCAAAGGTTAAGAGCGGTTGGCGTTCGAAACCCGGACCACACCAGAGCCATGAGTAAGACGGGCAACTTAAAACGCGCAAACTTCTTTTTAATCAATTCTAATCGTCATTTAAAATGAAATTTGAAACAGTTAAAGAAAAACTGCAACAAGATCCAGATTCTGAAATTGCCACTACTAGTCTGAGAGGATCTCTAATGTGTCCCGTACGTGTCCAACTACTTGACCACCATCTCTAATTAAGGATTGCAGGGAATAATAATAAGGCTTCTTTAATTTGCAGTTGGGCAAAATGAGAATGCACATCCCTTGCAGAGCGAAAACGTGCAATCACTTGCAATGTTTCGACGCCTCTCTCTATCTGCAAATGAATGAAAAGAAACCGACTTGGATTTGTCCCGTTTGCGATAAGGCGGCCATTTTTAAGGATTTGGTGATTGACGGATTGTTCATGGAGATCACGACGAAAGCGCCCTCTTCTTGCAACGAAGTTCAATTTCACGACGACGGAAGTTGGACTCCCCTAGTCGCCAAGAAGGAGACGGTCACCATCAGCGCCTCCAGTTTGGGCGCGTCCAGCAAAGCCTCCTCCTCCTCCTCGTCTTACTCCTCGCCAAAGAGATCTTCTTGTATGTACTTGATATTACATTCTTTACTATAATAAGGTGTTCAGTGGCGCCGCGGCTATATTTAGTTTCTGAACTACTTTCAGCATCGTCAGCGCCACCCGAGAAAAAGAAACAAAAGGTGGAGATAGTGGATTTGACTTGCGACAGTAGTACCGACGAATACGATGACGAAACGGACACGTCATCACCCATGGCGGTCTATAACACTAATTCCACTGCCAGTTCGTCCCAATCCAACAATCAAGGAGGTGGCGGTGGTGGTGGTGGAGGCGGAAATCAGGACAACTCGTCTCTGCCCAACATTCCCGCCAGCATTCAAGTCATCTCTTTGCCCTCTCCCTCGTCGCTCTCCTCTTGCTCCAACTCCTCCAATTCCTCTCACTCCTCCAATAACTCGTCTTCGAGTAACAACTCAGGACGCAACGCGGCTGCCAGCGGCACCAGCGCCCCGACGCCCGCAGTTTCTTCAAACGCGACGACGACCACCACCGCCTCGTCTCGTTCTGGCGCCGTCGCTCACATTACAGTTGCCAATCGAGGGTATTCCACTTTTTCTAACAAATCTACTTATTACAAATCTACTTATTATTATAAAGATTAGTGTTGGGGTTGACTGGGGGGGGGGGTTGGAGAGAACTGGTCTATTTTGTAATATAATTTTCTGTCGTTTTAAGTCGCGAGAAGCGGCTGCCCCTTAAATCTATTTAGATTAGTTACGAGAAATAGAGAAATACTTGTCCATTCAAGAGAGAGTTGAAAGAAAGAAGCGGTGGCCGTTCATTTCCCCGTTAAACACACACACACACACACCATTGTTCATTTGTTTATATTATTTTACATGTATTATTTTTTTTATGGAACTTCAAAATAAACTATAGAGTATCCCAAATGTCTTTCCGCCATTTTATTAGTTCAGCTTGGTTTAATGTTAATTAGTTAAGTTTATTAAGATTGAAAAGTCGTACCTTTTAGGTTCGTACGTCCTTTTCTCCCCGCCCCCTAATTAGCTTTCTGCCATCCATTTTGATTAGGAGTTAAATTATCATTTTAAATACTCCGTAATGTCGCTTTTAGGCCTAGTGCAAAACCATTTCAGTCGGCAACAACACGTCTCGCATTAGTAGGAACGCGACATTAGTCTTTGCTCCTTGTTTTCCCAAGCTTAATCATTAGTCTTTGCCAGGGCAGGATTAAAGGGGGGGGGGGCGAGGGAGCACTGGTCCCCGGGGGCAAGGCTTGTTGGGGGCGCATTGAGTTAAACTATTCCCCCTTAGGGACATTTGCTCTTCCGTTTTTTAACTTTTTTCCGACTTAAGGGGGCGCACACTGTCTCGGACCCCCGGGTGCAAAATTGCTTAATCCAGCTCTGGTCTTTGCTCCTTGTTTTCCCAAGCTTAATCATTATTCTTTGCTCCTCGTTTTCCCAAACTTAATCATTTACGTTTTATGACGAATTTTGTATTTTTTTTTTGTTGCAGCACTGAAGGTGGCTCAAATTCGAACGAAGGGGGTTCTAACAGCGCGGCCGCCTCCGTCCATGGCGCCTCGGCCTCTAGCGTGTCCGCCGCCGCCGCCGCCAATAGTTCCGGCTCGTCTTTGTACCCCAACATGCCCATCATAGACGCCAGTAGCAACGCCGCCGCCGCCGCCACTTATTACCCTCCCGTTTCCAGTCCCCTTCATGAGTTCCTCAACCCCATGTACAACAGTTACTCGTCAGGTACAGCCCCCGCCCCCGCCGCCACGCCCACCGCCCTGCGCTAAATTAATGCTTAAATTTCTTTAATTATAGGCTTTGATCTGTATTCTATGCTGCAACCCAATGAAGCTGATCGACAGGTTAGTTAAAATTTAAATATTACTTTAACTATTTTTAGATTTCGGCTAGTTTTAATTAACGAGGGAGGTTTTTCCGAAGATGCCCTCTTACTCGACTGTCCCTTCGTCGTCCCTGGGTGGCGCTGGTGGTCAGGGTCGCGGCAAGGGAGCTTCCGGTAGCGGAGGCAGCGGTGGCTCGGCACCTGACGTCATCTCGTTAGATTGACAATTATGAAGCGCCTTCCAGGAATTTTCCAATCATTTAAATTGGGAATATTTCTGAGAAAGCCGCATCAGCCAACGCAAACAAAACCTTTCGAGACCAAAAAACTAAACACAAACTAAATTACCAAATTAAAATGAATCGAACAATTTTGAAACGGGGGACGGGGGGGGGGAGGGGCGAGTTGTTCAATTTCCGACGAACTATTATGGAAACGATGAAAGTTTCTGTTGAAAGATGGAAAATTTATTCGCCAATGAACGAGAGAGACCATAGACGCGCTCGCCAATTAGTGAATAAAGAACCAAAAATTTGAAATGTTCCGCGATTTTGTTTTTTCCGATTTTATTTTTTATTATTTTGGCCACTATTTTTTGGGTGGGCCGAAACTTATTGTTTTGCAGTTATTTAATTTAAGCGAAATTAAAATTGACGTATTACGAAAGAACTCTGATACTAAAGTTTAAATCCGGAGGAAGTGTATGTACATAATAACATTAACGCGTCAACCAATTTCCTATATAAAAAAAGAAGCCAGTAATTTTCAGAGTCCCTTCCTTTGGCAACAGTTCCACCGTCAGCTGACCCTCGCGTCACCTCCCAACCAAAATTTTCAAGTCAAATAAGAATAAATAAATACATTGTACAAATAATAAAGAAGAGCCAAATTGGTTCAAAAATATATCATTCACCCACCTTTCACAATCCCCCCCCCCCAAGTGTTTGAAATCATTAAAAATTAATCTTAATCATCTTTGAATCAATTTAATCAGTTTTTTAAAACCACGAAAATGTAAATAAAAAAATGAAGAAGGACCCACCACCACCACCTCATTATTATTATTATTAATTACACTTTTGTTTGTTTGTTTAAAATATATTTAAACCTCTTGGAAATTATTTTTATCGAAAGATAACTTTGTCACTCAAACTCAATTTTCATTGAAATAGAATTTATTTCACGTATTGTGTAAAGAAAGTTTAAAAAACAATGTAAATGAGAGAATAACAACAAAATTTTTTATACGCTATTCTTCAAACTCCGCCCCTTTTTCTTTGAAATAATTTCGCGATTCTTCAAACTCCGCCCCCTTTTTATTTGAAATAATTTCGCGATTCTTCAAACTCCGCCCCCTTTTTTTTCTTTGAAATAATTTATTCCGTAATTCGTTGATTAAATTTTAGCGCCCTCAAAAGAAATTGAGTGGCAAACTTTTGAACAGATTTTGTCAAAAAAAAAAAAAAAAAAAACAACCATTTTCACTTGTAAATATTCATAGCGTTTTTGACGGTTATTCATGAATGTAACGTCACAGTGACTTTCAGGAAAATTCAAAATAAATAAAATCGTACGCGATAAAAACGTTGTTTCTTTGGTTTTTTCTTTCCATAATTTTAGCAAGGCGACAGGGGGTCCGGGGGGGGGTTCTTTGACAGATTAGACCCTCTATAAGGGAGTGAGTACCCCCTTGAATTGCTATTTGAAACGCCTCTTTCAATAAGTGATTAAAAGCGCCATTTTTGTCTCATTTACAATTATTTCTCGGGTAAGAGAAGGCCATAATTATCATTAGCGAATTTAGGATCTTCGCGAGTCAATCCAAGGACGGCGAGAAACGTTTCCCGGGAGGTTAAAGGTCAGACGACCGATGGAGGGGTTTTGAGGGGGGGGAGGGGGTACAAAGTCCGTCAGACGCCAACGCAAAAATACAGATCAATTAAACAAAACGTAGCCTGAACTAACTAAAGTCCATTCTTAGAAGTAAATGAACTATTTTGGGGAAAAGTATTATCCAAAAAGGAGTCAACGTTGGGTCACGAGATTTTCCTCTAAATTTTTTAAAGGGGTCAATTTCTAGGGGGGGGGGGTACTCGAGTCGAAGGAAAACTTGACCAACTGGCGAGTTCTGTATTGGCCTTAGGATTGGGCGGCGTAAGCTTGGCATCCTCTATTGGAAAGGGGACGTTGTATTAAGTAGGACTGGCATTTTTCGGGGGACAATCGATCGGCGAACCCCTAGCGGGAAACGCCGAGGAAAGAGAATGATCCTCCTCCGTGGTGGTGGTGGTGGTGGCGGTGGCTAGGGCAGGCTTCCAGGCTCCTTTAAAAGCTAGTATGCTTTCTCCGATCGAGTTTCCGAAATTAGGGCTCAATTGGGGCCAAATAATAGATTTAATAACCAGTTGAAAAGCCCGAGTTTCTTTCTCTGGCCCATTTTAGTCAGTCAGGCAGGTCACCCAGAAAGTTTTCATTTTATAATCGTAGCCGAAACGTTATCCGCGGTATGAAAAAGCCAGCTTGTCTCTCGAGTAGTGTCCCTCTCCGAATTAGGCCCGTCGACTGGCTGCTACCGGCGGCTACGGCTAAACCCGCCATGCCAAGATTCGTTTCCATAGATCTAGGCTCTTTGAATCTCGACTAAAATTTACGCTATCGTGTGTGTCCCGCGACAGAAATGCCTTAGGACGGACAACAAACCTCAAAACGGTAAGGAAAATATCCTACTCCTTTTCATCCTAGATCTAGGCCTACAACCCTCCCTTTAAGTAGACCTTTAGACCAAAGAAAACCATCGCACCGCTTTATATAATACTTAATGGTGGTGGTTCAAAATATCCGGAAATATCTTTATAAAAATATACGTTGAGATACTTGAATATTCCTGGCTCAATTTCTAAGGCTTCCAAAGTTCAACAACTTCTTTTAGAGACGCGCTCTTCTAAAGGACACCTGCCAGACCTCGAATATTCCATTTAAAAAATGCTTAGGGACGAAAGGGTAGCTAGATTCGGATAATTGGCTGGCAGATTTTGTTTATAGAGTTATTAAATACCGTAGAGTCAATTTTGGTTGGTCGCGGGTGGTCTTTAATCTTTTTTTACGACGTAAATAATCCTCGTATAATCTTGTAGAAAGGTTACGTCGTTTAAACTAACGTTGTTTTCTTTCGCTTTGTTTATTTATTTTCGCGAGTGTTTTAAATTTGTGTCGGGCTTGATAGGCTATTCGCGTCTATTTGGCTTGCTTCGAGGCTTATCCCAAGAGAGAGAGAGAACTCGACTCTATCCTTCATTCATCGAAAAATCACTCTACGGATCTGACAGGAAGTTGTAGAAAGGCAAGGGGGGGGGTACGGGGGCGTGGATATCATCCAGGCTACAATGGTCATTTCTCCTTCGTCATCAGTCAATAAAGTTAAAGTTAAAAGTACCGCGAAAAAATGCGCCGAAAACGAACAAGCGCGCTTTGGTAACGGTTCCTAATTATTATTAGGCAAGTGCAGTCTAGATTGCTACAGGAACGTATTTAGGTTGGTGAATATTTAAGGGGTAGCATCTTTATTAAAGTTTGGTTTGGCGCCGGGAGGACAGTAGCAGTGTATATTTATATTAAAAACGAAATGATAATGAGAGAGCGAAACGTGGCTAGGTTTTGGAAAAGGCCACTCACTGGCTCCACCGCAATACGCCTGAAAATGCGGCGAGACCCCAAAAAATCCTCTCCTCTGCCCCTAAGCCTAAAAATGTAGACAGGGTCCCTCTCTCTCTCCTTTTCCGTTCCCTAGATGCGAAAGTTAGCCCCCCCCCCATCCCCCGCCCACGCTTCCTATCTCGGGACTAGAGCTTCTTGGGCGAACTATACTACTTAAGCCTAATGAGTTTTACGAGATTAAAGACGGATAAAATTCATCCCCCCGTGGAATTTCTCGAAACTAAATGAATTCGCTCGCTTAAATTTAAAAATGACGCAAGCCTAAAAATTAGTTCCTAAAAACAATTTAAAGTTTCAAAATTATCTAAATTTGTTTTCTCTAATGTTTCGGGGAGAAGCCGGGATACAGGGGCAAACGTTAGCGTTGGTTTCCCATAGAACGCCTGTAAAACGATTTCACCGCTTGACACGACAAGCCTCGGACGTTTTTATTCAGAATAAAGTCTCTTCTAAAAATAAGAATTACAAACTAGGGTTAAAAAATAGATCATTTATTAATTTCTAAAAACAATTTAAAGTTTTAAACCTATCTAGAATTCTAGATTAATTTTAGTAAATGTGTTTTTTTTTCGAACGTTTTGATGAGAAGCCGGGATACAGGGGCAAACGTTAGCGTTGGTTTCCCATAGAACGCCTGTAAAACGATTTCACCGCGCGACGCGACAATTCTATTCCGAATTTATCACACGATAATAAAGTCTATTCTAAAAATAAGAGTTTCAAAGTGGGGTTTCCTTCTTATTAGCGAGGGATTGAAGCCGCTGGCTAAGCCTAACCGGATACTAAATAACTCTTCCCCCAAATAGGTTCGATCATTGGACGAGGTAGTTAGCTGTCCAATGACTCGCGGAAAGCCGCCCTGCACCTGCACGATAGAGAAGAGGACCCGATAATTGGAGCCACCAACAACCGAAAGGAAGGATAAAAGAAAACCACTAAATATGGTTGGAAACGTCGACGAATTCGCTTTTTCTCAGGTAAGAAGATACTCCTCTTCAATTAGGATGCTTTCTTTTCTCTCAGAATCATAGGCGCGATTGAAACGGCTCGTATTATTGAAAGACGGAGGATTTTGGGCGGGAATCTTCAGGCGCCAATTATTAATTACAACCCATTATATCGCGCCTTTTAATACAAGCTCGCGCCACGTGCGGCTTTAAATGTTTTCCACAAAAGTTGATAACAATGTTTCGACCTAAAACTCCTTGAGTCAATTGATTTTAAGAGGCTCTAATGAAACACTGTGCTCGTGGAAAAGGAACCGACAGCTACAGATTTCCCAAATAAATAAATAATGTAATTTAGTATCGGAAAAAATAAAAAATATGGGAAGAAAACATACGGTCCGAAGAGAGAGAGAGAGAGAGAGAGAGAGAGAGAGAGAGAAACAATATTGAGAGAGAGAGAGAGAGAAGAATTTGCGCTTATATTTCCGTGACCCCATTATTCGCCCCCACTCCCTCCCTCCCTCGATCCATTTCGACTCGATGTAGTCACCACTATTACGTCACTTTTACACCAATACTAAATAAATTAAATAATATAAAATATTAAAGAAAAGTAATTAAAATAATCCAATATCAGAATTAATTCTACACGATTAATAATTAAAAATTCGAGCAGCGGTAATCCGTAATCCCCCGACAAAAATTATTAATAAGGGAAAAATTAAACTAATTAAATACGGTATACGAATAATTAAATACGACTCAATCAATTACGACACTAATTGAAATTAAATGATTAATATTTAAAAGGCCGACTGACGAAGATTTTCGCGAGTAGAATAATAACTAATGAGAAATTATTTATACGATTGAGGAATCTTTACGTGACCCCTGGATTA
>JAEQBA010003547.1:0-21357 GCA_019434445.1 Phalangium opilio | reverse complement strand
AAAAACAGGGTTTTATTAAAAAAAATTTAAAAAACAGGGTTTTATTAAAATAAATAAAAAACAGGGTTTTATTAAAAATAAATAAAAAACAGGGTTATTATTAAAAAAAAAACAAAAAAAATGTAAAAATACAGGGTTTTTATTAAAAAAACATAAAAACTGTAAAAAAACAAGGTTTTATTAAAAAAATCAAGAAAAACTAAAAAAAACAGGGTTTTATTTAAAAAACCAAAAAACCAGCCCACTAGGTTTTATTGAGTTGTTCTGGTTTCTTTTGGGTTTTTGGGTAATTTTAATCTTTTAAAAGCAGGGATAGATTTTTAAATTGAACCCTGATGTATTGGATCTTTGGGAGTGAATAGCCCCTCGTAATAAACACGACAGATAACGAAATTTCTCCATCTTTATTATTATAATTGCATGGGACAATTTTTTTATCTATTTTTTTTTCATAAATTTCGGTTGAAGATGAATTTGAAATTTTTTTTATAAGGCAACTAACTCATCTATCAAAATTATCCAACCGTTAGAATCAGATAGATATCTTCAATATTATCTACAACATAATGCCAGCTTAAATCGATCTTCAAACTAATATTTAAAAGGGCCGGTAGTACTTAAATAAATTAAACACCTGACTATAATTGAGACGTCAATTTCATGTTGAATTAATGAGGATTTTGTATCCTTCCGCCGTAATATCTTATATAACTAATTTGAAATTGAAATTTATTTGATTTAAAATTAAGATTTTTAGGCTTTTGTAGTAGCCATATGGTGTATAATAAGAACAAGTTGGGAATCCAAAATGAATTACCTCTCCGAATCGAGACAAAGGGCTATATACCCACTTATGAGGTTTTTCTAATATAATTAAATAAATATAACTGATATTAATTATTTTAATCGTCTATAATTTAGCTTAATTATAGTTAAGTCGTTTTAAGAAACGTTATTCCTAAAATCATTTTAAACGTAGCTATTATTGACGTTTGAATTCTAGAGTATGTCTCTAACAATTTTTGGAAATTTGGGTATATAAGGCGATTGATTCACAGTAAATTATAAAAAAAGCAGAAATTGCGTGAACCTTTGATGGAAACCTTAGCTGCCATTAGGAGGCTAGACATTTCTCGTAACCCTAACCGATCGCCGCGTACTTCTTAACCCTATCGATGATAATGGAGTAGAAACCAAATAATGCTTTCTGAATAGTGCGGACCCGTTAGCTCCAATATGCCAATTGCTAACACGGTGACAGACACACAGACATGTCCAAAGTAATATCTCTCCGTGACGTCATCGTCACTTGGATAGGTAACAAGTATCAGTATGGTTTTCTTTAATTTCCTTTATTGTCGAGCAACGAGCATTGACAATGTGTTCATTCACGAATAAGCAATTCCGCCTATTCGGGAATTGACAAATATTGACTCGGGTCTCAACGAATACTAAATGCTTTGTTGATAAATTCCTATGATTTTTAATAAATCAAAACGTAAATTTCCAATTGCGATAATAAAGTGAGATAAAAGGTGAACGGTTCGTAACATAAACGCGTTCGAAAAGAGGCATCACCAAAGATGCTATTAAGTAAATGCCATTGAGAATTATAACGGGAGGAGTGGAAGCGTGCCTTGGTCTTAAGGTCTTGTTCATGTTTCTTGGGCAACAAGTTCAGCTACTAGCTGCGGCGTCGCTCGCGTGTAATAAGAACTTCCATCAAAATTATATAAAAAATGTATTGATTTTACTGATGACTAATATATTTGTAGCACTCTAGGAGCGAAGGCACTCGGCGTTGCCCGTCAGCCCCTAGGGAAATGTTTTCAATACTTTTCAAGCGGAAATTATTCCATAAAGAAGGGTTTTTAAGTTTTTGGCCGCCATTTAAAAAGATGGCGACAAATCGAACCCGAAAGACCATTCAGCCCGTCTATAGGTTAAAGTGCACTAAATATTTGTGAAATCGGTTGAAACGCGCGGACTTTGTTGCATCGAGAAGACTTTTTACATTTCTGGGCGCCATTTATTAAGATGGCGGCGGATTGGGGAGAAATCTTTCTTAGTACGCGCCTACTACTTATGAGTAACGTTCCTGCAAATTTTCAGTCTTCTAGGGCAAGCGGTTGGCTGGGCGTTGATTATCAGTCGGTCTGTCAGTCAGTCAGGATAGATATAGACAAGGACACAGTGAGCCAATAATTATTACCCACTAATATATTATGCCAAAGTTAGTAGTTGATCTGAAAAATCTCGAAACGGAGATATCTATTGGGCTTAGATGGGTCCAACAAACATAGAGCCTTTGCGTGGCCCCATGATGCATATACCTATTTCAATACGGGGCCCATTGTAATACTGCAATGCCTGGGGAAGCCTGTAACGCTGTTAAGACGCCACTGGACAGAGCGTTTGGGAAAAACTAGTCTGATCAAACGCACTTTATATCTACTCCTCTTGTTGTAATTCCCACTGTTGGCGGCGAACATTGGATAATGAGAAATTTGAAGGGAGTAGTCTCCCTCCATGGCCGGCGCACGAAATTGGCCCGGGGCAGTTTTCGCGCCGAAAAGGGTTTAAAAGGAGCCGACTTTGGTGGGTCCTTCCCCTACCTACCCCTCTCTCTCTTTCTGAATCGTGCTTAGAGTCGACATTCCATTCTTTCCACTCGCCATCGTCATGCGCAGTCCCCCTTCATTAAACTAACAATTATTTATACAAACGCTCCTGCTTTGGAAATTCATCAAGAAATGTTTATACAGGGACATTCGTTCAAGGGAGTATGCAACGCGAAAATTGTTTTCAAATTCATCCCCGTAAATACACGCTAATTCATCCCCGTAAATGCACGCTAGTTTCCAAGTACTTAGTGTTGAGTCAAGAAGTGATATCTAGTTTATTAGGGAGTAGGTTTAAATTCGCCTCCACATTTCCAGCTCTTTATCTCCAGCAGTCCAAACAAACGTAGCCTGTCCGGACGGAGTTAATCCCCGCTGCCTCTAAATTACAACCAGCAGCATCTCATTGGTTCTTGAAAACTCACGTCAGCATGGCGACGCCAATGATGACGAAAATTACTTGTATTTTCCGACTGAGGAGAGTGTAGCGAAATAGCTCGGCCTCCTTTTACGTGCCCCCCCCCCTTGTATTTTGAAAGGGGGGCTGGGACTATGGCGCGAATACTTTGGCGTCTTATACCTTCTCCCTAATAAACAATATATCCCTTCTTGGTTGAGTTTTATGTTTAACAACTGACTTATGAGCCTATAGCAGCAACACAGCGTCACACATCAACCGCGGCAAGACAAAACAGTCGGACTTCATTGAGCTCAGCGTCAAGTTCGGTCGTTCAAAGTTGTTGCGAAATTACTTTCGGTTAAATCTAGAGGTAACGCGTGTTGGCTAGCCTCCCTCAAGAAGTTATGTGGACTCTGGCTCCATCTGGCGTTGGTTCTTAACCAGTTGGAAGAGACCCCAACCATCCCTATACCAGTAATTTCAGGAAAGGTTTATAACCCATGTAAATAAATAGTATGTTTGTTAGAAAGGGATAACGTAGAGCTACCACATACTTAAATCCAGAGTTACGACCCACAAAGTGGAATTTAAACAGTCCAATGTTAATTACCTGAAGATAAACATCCTTAACTATTTTGTTTTATTACTACAGCAATGGTTAATTGTTATAACCCTAATTATTTAGTATCTCTTTACGGCTATCACATATCCAAAGGATTTAACTGTATTTCTTATAACACCAGAATTACGGTTGTAGTTTCATCTTGCCTTAAAAACCGATAAATGTTTTTTCTATAGATAGTTTTAACACATGGAGGATTCATATCATTTACACCAGGAGGCCGGGCTACCTGGAGGACAGAAATCCGTCTGCTTTTTGTCCTCCAGGTAGCCCGGTCTCCTGGTGTAAATGGTATGAATCCTCCATGTGTGAAAACCATCTATTACACAAAAATTGCAATAAAACTTCTAACAATTCTTGATCGAACTGGATCGTTTCACCTTTTCAAGAACGGGGCGTGGATTCTCGAGATCAATAGAATATAAATTGTGTTCGTAAACGCGAACCAACAAGTGCGCATGCCCATTGAAAAGAACAGGAAGAATTGTGTGGTTTTTGCGCGTGCAGGTGCGAGTTCAATAAATCTTCCGTTGACTCTCAGTGATTTCGGATTTTTCCTTTTATCGCTTCGAGATCCTTTTGTGAATCACTGCAGAGGTCAAATACAACGTGACCTTTTTCCCGCCATTTCCCGACACCTTCGCGAGCCAGACGAACAATGAAATCGACTCCGTAATAAATAACAAATATATAACAAAAACTTCTATTCATTCCTTGAAGGTTAACATCGCGAAAAGACAAGAAACCGTACTGGGTCTACATTCCGAGGGGCGAATCACTTCTGCGTGAATATATAAAATCTGGACTTTTTGCAAACAAATATCAGTTGGCAATATGGATTGGCTGAAGTGACAGATATTAAAATTTTCAGATTTAAAGATATGATTATAAAGCATTGATTAATCGTTTAATCAAAAGTTGGACTTAATTTCGAAAGTAAATCGTTTCTAGCATTAATTAAAAGAAACTGTCTTTATTGATAAAGACTTGAAAAAGAATAAGTGTACAAAATTAATTGGCTGAAGTGGCAGATGTTATAATTTTCAGATTTAAAGATTTCGACGGGAAAAGGGGGGGGGGTAGGCAACCCTTAGTATCGGGAGATACAAGGGGGTTGCTCCAGTGCCGTGTTTGCGCACTCTCAGATCCAAAACGCCTACAGCGCAGGCGCTAAAAAGCAAGATGGAAGGCAGAGTTTTACCCCCGCGCCTTTCCCTCTTAGACTCGTCGCAAGGGTGTAATGATTACTCCTTTAATCAAAGTAGGACTTAATTTCTTAAGCAAATCGCTTCTAGCGTTAATTAAAAGAAACTTGGAAATAAGTGTACAAAATGAATTGGCTGAAGTGGCGGATATAAAAAAACTCCAGTGTTAAAGACATTAATATAAAACATAATTTGAAAAATTCCGTTTTTTAAACAAAATCCCATTTGCGGAAAATACCTTATAGTCTAGGAATCGAAATATTTTAATTTTGAGTCTAGATACGTCTTCTCAAGAAGTGACATCTAGTTTATTAGGGAAAAGGTATAAATTCGCCTCCACATTTCTAGCTCTTTGTCTGCAGTCCAAACGTAGCCTGTCCGTTCATTGGTTCTTGAAAACTCACGTCAGCACGACGCGAATGACGAAAATTATGTATTTAATTCCGACTGAGGAGAGTGTAGCGAAATTATCCCGGGGCCTCTTTTTACGTCCCCCCTTGTATTTTGAAAGGGGAACTTCAGGGACTATGGCGCCCGGTGAATACTTTGGCAACTTATACCTTCTCCCTAATAAACTAGATATCACTTCTTGGTCTTCTGTAATAATAAGTAGCAATAAATTTATTTGAAGAAATCAAAAACATTACTATGGAAAACACGCGGACGTATGAATATGAAAAGTACTCGGGCGATCTGATTTACATTACAATACCTATGATATTCTCCCAAGAACCAGAAATAGATTAGTGGCTCCAAACCCGAATTGACCATTTTTTGGCCGTCTTTTGGAGATAATAGAAAATATAAAAGTAATGTTAAAGTAGATAGCTAATTGGTCTTTAGACAAATAAGAAATCTTGAAACTTGAGTCGTAATCATCATTATGCCTACTACTCAAGGCTTTCATTAACTACCCATTGCTAAATTAATTCACTTCCTATTATTCCTATTTGCCTTTGTTATAAATGTATGAACGAAGTAACAGTCATTTTTCGGAGTATGTTTTTTGCAAACAGTCAAATACGATACTCGCAAAACGAGCTGTCATCTTGACTTCAGGTAAGAAGAAGAAAGAAGACCGCCTTTCGATCTCATCTCTCCCCCCATTCCTCCCCCCACATTGAAGCGTCTTCCATTCCAAACTCGTTTAAAACTATCCACAAACAATCCGGCAAAGTAGTCGTCCAACACGCAAAAAGTACCCATGCAAGCTGGCCCTGTTGCCTTGAGAAACTATGGTTTACTATAAGGCTCCAGTTGTGTTACAGTGAAGAGTGTTATCAAACAGATAAGCGTGCAGAAGGTCCTTGCTTATTTGTTTTCCAATAGGGAGCTAACAGTTCTGACCCTGAAACGTCACACCCTTCTATCTCTTACTAAAGTTTCATCCCCCCTAACGGCGGGTTGGAAACAGTATTCTACGCGCAAAAATTCCAACCAGAGAGGGATACTGCGTGACGTCAGACTATCTCTTCCCCCTACCCAGTTGTTAGCTCTCAGTTTCGGCGCGTTTAAAATTATAACCTAATAAGGTTCATATCATCCGTCTAAAGAAGAGATGGGATAGCCACCCTACATGCAATGCTAATAAGACACAAGTGTTAAAAAGCCGTAGGCTTAGTGTGGACATCCTTTCTTATGTCATTATTATTGTCAACTAGTGAACTATATGCATTAGAAAAATTGGTTAACCCGTCTGAAGATGCGGCTACAAACTGAATAATCAAACTTAGTGTATCCATTTACTTATGAATCACCCCTCAGAAAATTATCAGCTTTCCAAGTAAAGCGGCCATCAGCATAAGTTTATAAGATATGTTCCATAAGCGTGACACTACCTATACTTAGTAATGCTACTGAGAGACTTACAACTCGAGCTAGTTCGAGAACGACGGAAGCGAGTCAGTTGAAGTCCTACTCGGTGGTCAATTTTTGCAGGACTTCCGTCTAGGTCCTATTTAGTCTGCATTACTAAGCCTTTGATAGCAGCGTCACACCAGGCCTCCCTCGCTTTACCTCGATCTATGACCTACCTCATTCACTTCATGACAAGCTCCAGTTTCTAAGTTACCAGTGACAAACTTATGGCCAACATATCTTATAAACTTATGTTATCAGTCAAGTCTATAGGTTTTACTTAAAATGAAATTCTTTATTTTAGAATTGCGTGTGTCCTTTAGAGTAGGATATAAAAGTTACAAAACGCTGGTGTATAGGTCTTGAAGATTGTAAGCTAGAGAACCTGCCAAAAGTGTCGGCGTATTTATCCATTGAGCGACGCCCTTCGATCTATTTTCAAGTTAAAAAGGACCCCGTTCTTCAACGCCTTTCCGAGACACTTATATTATAGTGGTTGCTGTATAAATATTTTTACATGGCTTCTCTCCACCCCAACTCCCATCCCTTCACTGCCTGAGTCCTGACTCGACTGATTTCACTCAATTCTGGCGTTCAGAAAGAGGGATCGTTTTGCGCCAATATCAAGATCTAGAGGTGTCGGATACCTTCTAACTCGCTACCAGTTTAAGTTGACGTCTGAAGTGCCTGGTCAGTTTATTATGTCTGAGAAAGTGTAGAGTGCAGTTTAAAGCGCGGTCAGTTCAAAAGGAGATAAGATAGGATCGCATCAAGGTAAGGAGAGGAAAAAATTACCTTTTCTTCTCTCAAGGGTAGAGATCAAGCTAGGATGAAGCATCATTTGGTACCCTGGAAAGGAATTCGAAGTGGATTAAGTGCGTTTATGAATATACTAGCTGTTACCAGCGACGTCACTCGCGTGTAATACGAACTTCCATCAAAATTATATGAAGAATGGGTAGATTTTACTGATGACTAACATTTTTGTAGCACCCTAAAAGCGAAGGCACTCGGCGTTGCCCGTCAGCCCCTAGGGATGCATTTTTTATTACTTTTCACGCGGACATGATTCCATAAAGAAGGATTTTTAAGTTTTTGGCCGCCATTTAAAAACCCAAAAGACCATTCAACCCGTCTATAGGTTAAAGGAAACCAGTGTACTAAATATTTGCGAAATCGGTTGAAAGGCGCGGACATTGTTGCATAGAGAAGATTTTTTACAATTTCTTTGGGCGCCATTTTTTAAGATGGCGGCGGATTGGGGAGAAATCTTTCTTAGTACGCGCTTACTACTTATGAGTAACGTTCATGCAAATTTTCAGCCTTCTAGTGCAAGCGGTTTGGGCTGGGCGTTCATTATCAGTCATTAGAGCTCGGCACTTTCGATCAATTATCCACAAATTGGTGGATAACCGATTATTTATAAACAAAGTTGTGGATTATAATACGATTTAACATGTAAGTTCTGTGGATAATTTTCGGGTATGGATAAAGATAAAATAAAGAGGATAATTGATCGAAAATGCCGAGCTCTATCAGTCAGTCAGGACTTTGATTTATATAGAAATAGATTAAGGTGGTAAATGAATGCCTTAAGCGTGGTAATTTACTTTTGCGAATTTTCTAAGCCTATTATCAAACAAGTGCAGTGTCGAAGAACGGTTCAATCCGTACCCCGAACTGCGTATTTTATTGGGTTTAGGTACTTTGTCAATTATAGCAGTTGCCACAATGTCGCACGCTGTGACAATTGTGTGTTTGACAGTATTTTATCAAGAAAGCCCAACTTTGGAGTAACGCCACTTTGATTGGGTCAGGTACTTTCATCAGGTTCAGGTACTTCGTAAATATGTGCTAAAAATAACGAAGAAACGATGCAAGGACAGTAATTGCACTGCTCAGCTCAAATTGCGCTTTTTATCACAAATTAAGATTCCATAGTTTCAGTTTCGAAATTCATGGATCATAGTTGGGTTGTAGCTTAGAGCACCGACTCCAGGGAAGGATGAGCTCCTTGGTTAGTTTAAGAGGGTCTTAGGGGCACCCCACCATGTATGTATGTATGAGCTAGCTCATGAGTTACGGCTTTAGTTGGTGGATGTGTATAAAAAGGCATCTCCCCAATTTAACAAAGAAGATAGGTGTCTGTACACGGAGCGGCGGCTTTCACAAAAGTTACGGATGGGGAGGAAATAACTTTTAGCCCGAGGGTGCGCATTCCAGAGTAGCCGGGGCCACGCAGTCTGCCCAGATACTTCGCGCCTTTTTACCCCAGTCAAGATAGACCTAGCTCGTTGGGGGACTTCCTACGAAAACAAGAACCCATAGCTGACGAAAAACGCCGCGTCACACTGAAATAAAGAGACTATGAAAAGGTGCGTGAGAGGGGAAAACCAACCACATTCCGTTGGTACCTCGGGTACAAGCTAGTGGTAGGACACTTTGCTAGTGGACAATTCTTTGAAAAGCTTTCAGAGTTCTTCGTTTATCAATACTAATTACTAAATGCCACTTAATTAAACAGTAGTTCGAATAAGTATGGTTTAAAAAATAGTCATATTACTTTTGGAACTTTATTAGTCTATCTTGAGCCCCATTACCATCAAGGTCGAGATGACACCACCACCGTCTACCTTATTGCAAACTGATTACCTGATATTTCTGTCCTATTTTTAAATTCCACAGCTTTGGCTGTCATTACCCCGACAAACTGTCCGTCATTACCCCGATAAACTGTCCGTCGTTACCCCGATAAACTGTCCGTCGTTACCCCGATAAACTGTCCGTCGTTACCCCGATAAACTGTCCGTCATTACCCCGACAAACTGTTAGTCGTTACCCCGACAAACTGTCTGTCAACACTAGGACCAACAACCAAAGTCCCTTCAGAATCCCAACCTCTAGAACGTTACCCAAAGGTACGACCATCTTCTCTACACCTCGGCTTCCGATTTAGACTAACAGGAAAGAACTCGACACAACTTTGTGTGTGGCTATCCGACCTCTCGAAGAGAACGCCAGCTCACTGGCAAAGTATTTGCCGGGCGTAAAAAGGTGTGCAATAAATAGGTTTGGCAGTTAATGTTTTACGAAAAGAATATATAGGAAACGAGCTCGGGAATGTCCTTTCGTACAATATAATACAAGTCGAGAGACAAGCGAATGGCATTGAAATGGCTTTGTGCCGGAAAAAAGACTCAAAAAAGAGGGCTTGATTTAATGCCACCCGACTGCCACCCGACCCACATTTCAAGGAAGAAGAAATTGAAAAGGAGAAAACGAAACGACACAATAAACAAAAATTAAAGACTCTCCATCTTCTTAATCGACACTGAACATCGAACAAATAAAATAACACATTTATAACTAGAAAGTAAATTAGCCCATCTTTGTTTTTATTCACCAACAAGGTCTAATATTGCCACTCACGCTGTTAAAAGTTAATCACCCTTCCATATAGACAGATCCATTAATTCTGAAAGAGGAGCAAAGGCAACAGGGGCGAGGATCGCATTCTTGGGTTATTTCCCTTGTGCCAAGAAGCACCGCTAGAGCAGGGAGGTTAGGCTAGCCTTCCGCGTGTAGGGAACTTGGGCTCCGTCTGGTGTTGCCTCTTTGCGCGAGGAAATAACCTAAGAGGGTGTCTGTGGGGTTATCTGCAAGTACTTAACGGTATGGTCTATTGCAATACATACGTAAAGGGATAGTATTATACAGGGTGGAACTCTTGCCTGCGACCAGTTTAGAAGCTTTTACAGGTGCTAGTAAAGAAATTAAAAACGAAGTCCGCCCGTTTCACAAATATGTAATACACTGGTTTCCTTTCGATTTGTCGCCATCTTTTTAAATGGCGGCCAGAAATTTAAAAACCCTTCTTAATGGAATAATGTCCGCGTGAAAAGAAATAAAAAATGCATCCCTAGGGGCTGACGGGCAATGCCGAGTGCCTTCGCTCCTAGGGTGCTAAAAATATCAGTCATCAGTAAAATCTACCCATGGTTTATATCATTTTGATGGAAGCTCTTATTACACGTGAGCGACGCCGCAGGTAACAGCTAGTATAAAACATTTCTCAACTCATTAAGAGTCGCGTTACATTGATGAAAGCTTTGACAATTATAGAACTGTACTAGTAAATAACATTAGCGAAGCGATTGAAATAGTCGAAACAACTGGAACTGACTTTTTGATAAAAAGTGCACCACAAATTAGATAACATGACTGCCTGTATACTGATGTACTTTTCGCCTAATATTACTATTCTAAAGACTCGACAGTGCATTTTCTAAACCGCTTAGTGTCTCCGTTTAAGATAAAACACCCTGTACAAACTGGCCCTGGGTAGTACCATAAAAATTCGTTCCGGACTCCATTATATTCTACGATCAAAAAGTAAAAGAGAATGTTACTGAGCATGCGCACGCTGACTTAATTATTTAAGCGAACATTGAGGTATTAAAGAGTTTAATCGGTACAAGCGATCAAAAGTAATTCTCACTAGAGTCGTTATCAGCGTTGAAAAATCAACTGAACGTCGGATGTAACTATAGTGAAAGCGTCCGGCGCCCACGCATGCGGCGGCATGATACAACATCGCCCAGAATAAAGAAACACGTATCAACTCCCATCTCTCCAAAGTAATAACCACATCTCTCCATCTTTTTATCCCCAACCGAGGGGTAACTCACTGGCAAAATAGTGATTTCCCCTCAACCTAACTCGCAAGTTCATAAGATATGTTCCTACCATAAGTTTGTTAATCTCTGGTAACTTAGAAACTGGAGCTTGTCATGAAGTAAGATGAGACTAGAAGTATCGAGGTAACCAAATTCATTACTTGGCGAAAGTGAATATTCTTGATAAGACACCAACGGTTGGCCCTCTGGTAGCGCTTTCTGAATTTTCCCTCCAAAACGTGAGACGCTCGCGGGTGGCGGTAGACGGGGGCCGAACTAGTTTCAAGCAGCACCCGCTTCGTCTGTGTACACCCCCGGCTTTAGGTTGAGGGCAACGGGGGTAGGAAATGTTTTTGGAACTCGACCAATTTTTTTCTCTCTAGTGTAGACACTCGCGATGTTAGCGGAATATAAAATCCTCAAATTTGTTCACTAGTGCCAGGATCTTTTACCAATGCTAGATCACCTTACTTCTAGTCTCATCTTACTTCTGGTGAGGTAGGTCATAGATTCCGGGTAAAGTGACACCTGGAGAGGCGCTTTTTTGATTATTTAGCCAGTACTAAGCCTTTGGGCTCCAATTTTCCAACTGCGAATGTGGTGACAGACACACAGAGACGTCCATATTAATACCTCTCCGTGACGTCATCGTCACTCGAAGAGGTAAAAATATTTACCAATAAACAACCCGAGTATCTTACCTCTCGTTACAACTCAAACACGAAAAAACGTAAAAAAAGAAAGAAAGTGGTTTGAATTTTGCTAAAAGCCGTCGAAAATACAAACAGGCGGCGTCCCCCTGTATTTGTAAATGGCTCTAAATCGCGTAGCAGATATCTTATTACATCACGAAATTTATATAAAACTAGCAAATTTCATATTCAACTCACACTTCTTCAACTTCGACCCTCCTTTAAAGGCCTGGACGGTTGCCTTTCAACTCGTT
Organism: Phalangium opilio; assembly: GCA_019434445.1. Lineage (NCBI taxonomy): Eukaryota > Metazoa > Arthropoda > Arachnida > Opiliones > Phalangiidae > Phalangium > Phalangium opilio. The sequence goes on along the minus strand of JAEQBA010003547.1, from coordinate 9,030 downwards.
ACAACATTCCCTCCCCCCGGCCGTCTTTCTCGCAACAGAGAGAACCGCAAAATAATCAGAATCAAAATGAAGAAGAAAAACATAAAACGATATTTTAAAGATTAACATCCGCCACGCACCTCCAGTCTCTCTCGCTCAAGATACAAACACAATCCAAAACAAAATGAACAAGGGAGTAATAATGATAATCTCAATTCTTGGTTTCTCCCTAATGGACATTCAAACTGAAATGATTGCCACAATTTGCATTTTCAGATCATCAAATTCCTATCTAATTTTATCAGGTTGTCAATGTGGAAAGCATATATTTATGAATATCACTTTTCTAAAAAGTCAACTCGTAATTTTACCGGGCTGCTTTCAGTAACGCTCAACGGAGGCTCCGTTGAATGCGCACTGAACGATTTTCAGAACTTCCGGCTTGGCGTCACGATTGTAAACGAAGAGGCATCGAAGGACAAAAGACAGTTGTTAATGTTAAGTGTCTATGTGTTAAAAATATAAACAAATTGAAATAACTCGTCAGGGATATTTTAAAAACATACTATTGAAGCGTGTCACTCTGGAACATTCAAGGACGAAATTTTAGAGAAATTGTCTTCGATTCAATGCTTAAAATTCTCTGAAGATTAGATTTCCCTGACATTTGAACCACCCCCGAAATTCTATGGACAAACGCAATGAGCTAACGTTAAGTTATAAATGAGCACCGTGCACATCACTAGAAACTCAAAATATAGTGGATATGTAATATATACAAGCTTGGAAGGTTTTCGTTATAAAACATACCGTCTGGCAATTTTGGTACCTTCGAAGACTGCTGACACTTATTATAATCTACAACCGAAAATTACAAAACGATACTCATTCAAAAGTTACCCAAAAAGGACGAACAACAAAATCTTGGATCCGAAAAAATCTTGTGCGAAACTCTTTTGAAGTAGAGGGCGCCGCGTACGGAGACCCCCGCTGTGAGCGAATATATAAATATACGTACAAACACTAGACATAATACCATCTTCGAGAGCTTATAGGTATTTTATTCTAAAGGTGAGAAAGATGGGCCGAAACTATAGCCATAAACACGTCTTACCTGTCCAGGTGTAGGCAAGCCGTTCCATATTGAAACTACAGTTAGTACAAAGCCGGGCTACTTCACGTCAAGAGTGCGAAGAGTTGAAACAGGGGGTAGAGAACATTTGTAAATAAATACCCTTAATAAGTTGAAGGCATGTATTTAAGTAGTATAAAAGTGTTTATTCTGTGCATTACTCGAACTTGAGTAGGTAAAGCAGACGATATTCCCAATGTCATTTTTAAATTGTTTTAACAGTCTTAGAGGTCAGAGGTCAACCTCAAATAAAATGTGCCACCATAGAAAAAAATGGTAAAAATTGCCATACGCTTCTGAACAGAATTATAAACACTGAATTTTGATTATCAAAGGGTTGAATTACTGTACAGTACACCAATTACAGTAATTTTCTATAAAACATGTACAGAACCACACCGATTAGTCATTGACCCCTCAATTTTACCAAAAATATTTTAAACATATTTCATATAATTTGATAAAAATAAAATTCAAATCTTGGAATATTTGGTCAAATAACAAGTATCTTATGAACTAAGTCTAAAAGTTTAGTCAAAAAATTCTGATCCAGGATTTTGTACGGATACTCCTAACGTATTTACATTTGGTGTTTGAATGATAACAGCGTATCAGGAACAGCAGCCTCGTAGCCAACTGACATTCCAAGGTGAAGCGAGAAAGAAAATATATATCTATATACTGTATAGAAGCCGAAGCATGGATGGCAAAGTATAAAAATCTACAGGTGTGAAGATTAGGGGTTTGAACGGCAGAGGGGGTTAGCGGCTCGTTTTGTGATCTTTCTCCCGCTCGGTCCCTCGCGCCGAGTGTATACGCCCACCTATCCCTCCTTGCCCCACCGCTATCTATCAAACTGACACCCCGGGCCAAATTAAAATACACCTTTTTTATATTCCCCAGCCTTCCGAAGTCCCTAGCTTTTTGCTCTTCCCCCCCCTCTCCCTAAATAGGCTGAGGGCCGCGCCATCTTTAACACGGCCGGATCGCCAATTGCTTAGCCCCACCGCCTATCGTATATGATGAGGTAATACTTTAGACCTAGCTGTAGTAGAAGATGTTGTTGATGTTGTTTTTGTTGTTGTTCATGTGAAAAGCGTGGTTTTAGCTTCACCGCAATTTAAAATAGTGGGTCTTTCCATCTTGAACTTCCACCATCTACTTTTCTATATATCTATTGCTTAGCCCCACCGCGTATGGTATGCGATGAGCTAATATTTTAGACCTGGCCGTAGAAGAGATTGGTGTTGTTTTTCGTTGTTGTTGATGTGAAATACGTGGTTATGCTTCACCGTATTTTAAAATAGTCTGTCTTTCCATCTTGAACTTCCACCATCTACTTTTCTAAATATCTATTGCTTAGCCACCACAGCTTATGGTATACGATGAATTAATATTTTAGACCTGGCTGTAGTAGAAGATGTTGTTGATGTTGTTTTTGTTGTTGTTCATGTGAAATGCGTTTTTTTAGCTTCACCGCAATTTAAAATAGTGGGTCTTTCCATCTTGAACTTCCACCATCTACTTTTCTAAATATCTATTGCTTAACCACCAGAGCTTATAGTATACGATGAATTAATATTTTAGACCTAGCCGTAGTAGAAGATGTTGATATTGTTTTTTGTTGTTGTTGTGAAATACGTGGTTTTAGCTTCACCGCAATTTAAAATAGTAATTCTTTCCATCTTGAACTTCCACAATCTACTTTTTTAAATATCTATTGCTTAGCCACCACCGCGTATCTTGTACGATGAGGTAATATTTTAGACCTAGCCGTAGTAGAAGATGTTGTGAAATACGTGGTTTTAGCTTCACCGCAATATAAAATAGTGGGTCTTCCCATCTTGAACTTTGCCAGCTTTCCACTATCTACTGTCCTAAATATAGTTTCTTGACACGGCAAAAGATGAGATAATAGTTTATACCAGGCCGTAGATGAAGATGTTGATGATGTTGTCGTTGGTAGTTCCGAAGTTACAAGGTTTTTCTCCCCGTAATATGCTATGTGCCTCGCCATCTATAACAAGGCCGGCTTGAAACAATGTCTAGTAATTAGACATATAGTGTTGTATACGGTGAAACACTAGTTTATACCTAGCCTAAATGGGTCCTGTTTATCACGATAGTGATGTTAATTACTTCCTATATCTAGTTTTTACCTATAGTACAATATGCGCTACTTATTTACACCTGGACGTAGAGAGGGTTATGTTGATAATGTTGGTGTTGAAGTTACACACTTTTTTTAAAAAAAATTCTCTCATAGTTAGCCCGGCTTTGCATCATTTATTGGGCTAATAGCCTAGTATGCTATAAAGATAGTGTTTCTTAAAAGATGAAGTAATAGTTTACACTTAGACGTACTAGAAGATAATGAGGGTGGTGTTCTTTATTGTTCCCACATTTTTCCAAATAGCATCAATTCATCTTCAACCCGACCTGTTGCCCAACTTGTAGTATCCTACATCTTGTTTTTAGCCTCAGTGTATCTTATATGATGGGCTATTAGTATACACCTGGACGTAGTAAAAGATGTTGTTGGGAATTAAATTCAGCATTTATATTATTATTATCGACAATATTGCTGTAGAGAGAACAAATCTCATAAAAGACTTGGGCTGTCTACTAGACAGCAAGTTATATTTTAACGACCATATCTCAGTGACTGTTTCAACCTGCTTGAGAACTTTATATGGAATTCTGAGGATAGCCAGGAATTTAAAAAGTGCATCCGTTTTTATAAAGCTATTTATAGCAGTAGTCCGACCAAAGCTGGAATATTGCTCCCTTATATGGGGTGGATGCGCGAACACAGGAATTAAGCGGATGGAAAGGGTACAACGGAAGTTTATTGAGCTTTTAAACAAAAACTTTCTCAAAAACGAGAAATATAGTTATTACGAGCTATTAAATAAAAACCACTTACTTTCAATTGAAAATAGAGTAAAATATACAGAAATTATGTTCGTATACAGTATCTTACATAATAAAGCGGATTGCTTGGAATTTACTCCGTTGCTAAATTTCCGCGTTAACTCTAAAAATACAAGAAACCCATCCTTATTTCATCTTTGCGACAAACCAAGACTGAACAGTATACAGAGAGCCCAGGACACAAGTAACACTATATGTGACCAAATAAATATTCTTACCGGAAGCAAAATTAAGTTTAAAAACGAACTTAAAGCTATTTTACTAAGCACCCAGCATTAACTTTTAGAGATACTAAGTAAACCAATTGTTTTTTACCTTAGTATTTTCTTGCCTATGACAATAATATATTTTTATTTATTTATTTAAACCATTTTTACATATTTATTTAGACTATTTTTATTTATTTATACTAGTTATATTTTATATAAAAACCATTTGTTAACAAAATTTAATTTAAACTCTGTGCATCTGAAAAAATGCGAAAGCATGTTGTTGCATAGAGTTAATAAAATTTGAATTGAATTGAATTGAATTGAATTATTTATTGCATCAAATTTACATCGGACTGTAAAAAAACTGCGCGAATGATTTAGTTAAAAAAGTTGGTGGTATTATCTTTACTTTCAAATTTAATAATCGAAGTTTCTAGTTTTTTATGACAAGGGTAGAGGGTCACCGATAAAAAACTAGGAGAGCAAAGGTTGCAAATGTAAAGTCGATGTTTTTGATAAATACGAATTATCAGTATTGAATTGTACGCGGATGCAAATGGTCACTAGCTCAAAAGCTCTACAGCAAAGAACATTAAGACAGCTCCAAATGAGCAACTGTAGCATACATAGACAGCAAATTTATTTAATCAGTGCGGTTTAAATCGAGTATGTTTTATTGTAAAATTAATTCTAGAATCTCTAGCAGTCTTCCAGTGCGCGAGGGGCTAATTTGGAAACTAAATAAGTTGCCACACTTTTTGGTTTCGTTCAATTGAAGCTACTAGTTTGTGCCATAAAAATCGAAGTAACACAATAACAAAAAGTATGCTATATAAGCATCGTCTGCTTATGACATAAAGTCAGTTCTCCTTTACTACTAAAATGTAGTAGTCGCTCGAGTGAAGGGCTTTGCCATAGGATTGGACTTCATCCTTATTATCAGTAATTATGTTTAGTTCTTTAATTGTATAATGCAAGTCGGCATTTATTTATGATTTAGTTAGTTAATAAAGTATGATTGAACCTAAGGAACTGAGTAGTTATTCTTAGTACTAGCCAAGGCTTTTATGGCCACGTGCAAATGGGGCGAGTTTATAATTCTCGCAAGCGTGGTTACAACTGGTAACTTAGAAACTGGAGCTTGTTGTAATTTTGAAGTGAGTGAGTGAGGTAGGACATAGATTCAGGGTAAAACGAGAGAGGCCTGGTCAGGCCCTGCTGTCAAAGGCCTAACTAGTAATGCAGACTAAATAGGACCTAGATGGAACTTGGTCCTGCATGCAAAATTAATTAACCATTTGCACCGAGTGTAGCAGGTAGGACTTCAATTGGCTCGCTTAATTGTCGTTCTCCTTCTCGAACTAGTTATCTCGAGATGGAAGTCTCTCAGTAGCATTACGCAGTATAGGAAGTGTCAAACTTATCATTTCACATATCTTATAAACTTATGCTTTTATCAAAATAATTGTATTAAAAACGTACGTTCCCAGTATTTAACTCTCCCTTTAAAATACAAAATTAAAAATAAAAATAAGAAACGCTAAGAACTCCGTTAGACTTTGATGATTAAGCTGTTAAAATACAAACCCAACTCAAATTTTATGAAAATAATTTAAGTATTTACTCTAGCTTTAATTTTAATATCCTTTTTAAACATTTAAATTAAACGCAACCCTTTTCCTAATATTATTGTTTGAATAATAATTGAGATGAATCTACCACAGAGTCCTAAACGTAAACGGAAATCATTGTCGTGTAAAAAAAAACTGTATGACAGCTGTATTTGAATCGGATTGAAGTCGATTGTACAAATAGTACAACGGCAGCTGCTATGCAAAATCCGCTTAATTAAAAACGCATTATCAGACTGTTCTCTCTCTAATTATATAGCGGCTAAAAACACAGAAGACGTTTATTATTGTAATTCAGAGTGACGCTTCACAGGGTGTCGTGCGCCATCTATTAGCGGATTAACGTCCTGATAAATAAGAGATCTTGTTGTAATCCGGGGATTTCTTTATCCGTTTTGAAAAGAAGGGAATGCTAGGGACACTTCTGGTTTTAGTATATCAGGGTCATTCTATTATGTCAAGGTCGCTCTTAATTTGAAAGTACGGTTAAGGCATAAACTTACCCCCCCCCTATCATCTCGCTTCACCATTTTAGTCCCGTTTTAAAAATCCCTGACCATTTTTAGTAACATTTTCAAAAATCACCGACCGTTTTAGTCCCATTTTCAATATCCCCAAATCATTTTAGTCCCAGTTTCAAAATCCCCAAATCATTTTAGTCCCAGTTTCAAAATCCCTAAATCATTTTAGTCCCATTTTCTTAATCCCCGGCCGTTTTTAGTCTCATTTTCAAAAATCCCCAAACCATTTTAGTCTCATTTTCAAAAGTCCCCGTCCATTTTAGTCTCATTTTCAAAATCCCCAAACCATTTTAGTCTCATTTTCAAAAGTCCCCGTCCATTTTAGTCTCATTTTCAAAATCCCCAAACCATTTTAGTCTCATTTTCAAAAATCCCCGTCCATTTTAGTCTCATTTTCAAAAATCCCCGTCCATTTTAGTCTCATTTTCAAAATCCCCAAACCATTTTAGTCTCATTTTCAAAAATCCCCGTCCATTTTAGTCTCATTTTCAAAATCCCCAAACCATTTTAGTCTCATTTTCAAAAATCCCCGTCCATTTTAGTCTCATTTTCAAAAATTCCCAAACCATATTAGCCCCATTTTCAAAAATCCCCAAACCATATTAGCCCCATTTTCAAAAATCCCCAAACCATATTAGCCCCATTTTCAAAAATCCCCAAACCATATTAGCCCCATTTTCAAAAATCCACAAACCATATTAGCCCCATTTTCAAAATCCCTAACTAACCTAACCTTCTTGACCTTCTATTTTAATTACCTAATTCTTACCTATACCCATTTAGCCCAGCCCACATTAGAAACCCTGTCATTTTCTGGTACATGACCCTGACCAGTGAGAGTACTGTACCTTTATCGAAGTGGTTTGCCCCTCGTCACATTAAAAATAGGCAATAGGCAAAAATAAGAAGGTATTTGCGTTATCAAAGGAAGGGGGGATGAAGATGGTTAGTTTTTAATAATGTAAAGAGATGGAGTGCGAAGTTTCGTGTTGGAAGCGAAGTCGATCCAGGGTCAAAACGGAATTCTATTGAAAAGTCTAGTAATTACTTTTTGACTCGCTTTTCTCAAGACGGGGGTTGCAGCAAGGGAGGGCGGAGGGATACGTTGATTCTCTAAAGTACTTGCGGCTGCGCGAGACCGCCTCTAATATCTGCGCGCAAAAAGAAACACCATCTTTTACTTCTTTTGAGACACGACTTTTCCTATAACACCCCAAAAATACGATTAGTTACCATATGGACTAGAATCGTTGCAATAATAATTTTTCAATATGGATGCAAGAGGGTTAACGGTAATAGTTAATTTAGTATATGGGGCGCTGTAGGTTAGCTGTGGGGGCATAGGGGCTAGCCACCTGCACCCCTCTATGCATTGTAAAGGGACCCACCTGTAAATAAGCAACAGGCTTAATGTGTGTGGAAATCCCTTCATAGACAAAGCTTAGATGATTATTATTATTATTATTATTATTATTATTATTATTAAGAAGTGATATCTAGTTTATTAGGGTGAAGGTATAAATTCGCTTCCACATTTCCAGCTCTTTATCTCCAGTCCAAACGTAGGTCTGGACGCAGTTAATCCCCGCCTCTTAATTTTAAATAGTTCAGCTAGCTAATTGGACCAAGTCATCATGCGACTTATTGCCATTTATCTAACGCCTTTACAATGCATAGAGGGGTGGTGGCTAGCCCCTATGCCCCCACAACTAACCTACTGCGCCCCCTATACTAACTATTACCGTTAACCTCTGCAAGTTTTGATGGAAAGGAGAAAACCGGGTTAGGCCGCGAAGGAAAACTCCTTTAACAAGCGGGGAGAGAACTTACAAACTCTACGCAGAAGGATTTCTTCCCAGATTTTTCACCCGGTGCCACAGTCCGGGATCGAACCCGGGATCCTTTTGCTGCGAGGCGAAAGCGCTATCCGCTACGCCACCCCACTTCACAGCCAGCATCTCATTAGTTCTTGAAAACTCGTGCACGTCAGCGTGGCGACGCCAATGAGGACGAAAATTACAGTTGTATTTGTCCGACTGAGGAGAGTGTAGCGAAATAGCCCGGCCCCTACCGTTTACGCCCCCCCCCCTTGTATTTTGAAAGGGGGCTCTGGGACTATGGCGCGCGAATACATAGGCTTCTTATACCTTCTCCCTAATAAACTAGATATCACTTCTTGATATGACCATCGATATCATGGAATCAAAATGAAGTTCTCATTTTGTTGTCCAAGATCTACTTCGTCCAAGAAAAGATATTTCTAAGCATGTTTGGAGGGGGTGAAGTGTAAAGATGGGGAGAAGGTAGAGGGGGGGATATTTTTTGACTGAGAGCATTTAGGCTCGTCGCTCAGCACCTGTTTACGGGTCCTTTAAGAAAAGAGAAATGAATGTTTATAGAATGGCCGAAAACGAGTTAGCGTCGGCATCAGCGGCAGCCATAGATGGATTAGCTATACCTGAAAAGAAGTAATGCCTTTTCAAATTCAAAACAAACCCTCTCTCTCTCTTTCTCTCTGTTTCGGTGCTTTTCAAATGGAGAAATGGAGTTTTCATAAAAAAGAAATTTTTATTATTATTAAAGTTTTGGATGCTGCCAGTTATAGAACTTAGAAGAGATTT
>JAEQBA010003546.1:0-36784 GCA_019434445.1 Phalangium opilio | reverse complement strand
TTCCAAGAGTACTTGGAGTTTTCAATTGAAATTGGGAATATTTTTCGAAAGTAAGACGTAAACCATTTTCCAAAAAGAAATCCCACGCGTAAACCGTCTTATACCGCAAGCAATAAGTCTAATGGAGCTATCGAGAGATATTCAGAAACTCTTGTATAATATGCATGAAGAAAACAGAATATTCCATAAAATGCGTCAACCGCAGAGAGTATCGAGACTCGTCTCCGATCCCTGGAGAGGAAACGACCGTAGACTATAAGTCTGAGATGAGAAATCAGGAGAAGGAAGACAGCAATAACTTCCCCGTTTACCCTTGCATAAAAAGGCTTAGGAAAATAAAAATGGCAGGCTTATGTTTTGAACCAACACTTGACTATGTCCAGTTTCGGCAAAGTGTCATTGTGGTTAACGATTCTCCAGAGACGTCTTCAAAATATTTGAGAAATTTCCACGTGGTTTCTGATCCTATTCGCTTAGACGATGACTTTGACGTAACGCATTATGAGGTCCAACGCCCTTATCAGATATAAAAAAAACTTATTGTTCCCACTACCAGTCATTTGAACATAATCACCAGCTCTCTGTGGTCTGCTGATATAGTTAAAGAAGTGGGTTGGTTATGTCTTCTAGATAGTGGCCATATTAGTTTCTTTCTAGTAGGGGGTTTGGCGGTGGGCTTTGATTGATGGTTAATGAGCGCGCATGTTGACACCATCTACTTGATGGATCGTACCCGGAATACCAACATATATACACTGCCAGTTTCTCCGCAGCATCCACCATAGTCTCAGTTCTTTACCCCTCCTTACCATCAAGCTCTCTCTCTCTCTTGCAGTAAAATTCCCAGATGACCGGTATGAGAGAAAAGAATACATCCTCGCGAGTTGCCATGGCAACGGAGGAAGCAACTGGTCCTTTTTCTCTTTCTCTAGAATAGTAAATACCTCTTTTCACCTCAATCCTCATAGCATCCTTTTATCCGGCAGCATCGTTTTCCTCGAATTGCGTTCGTATTTATTCTTGTCATGGATATTTTAGCGTGTTGCGGTTTGCTTTTCTCGATTGTTGTTCTTTACATCTGTTTACCTGTTTCTTGTTAAGTAACAGGTAGAGTGATGGCTTTGTTTACTCATCCGATTGTTACGCTTAGGTTGAATCGGTTGCTTTATACCAAGTTAGTTGATCATTTCCCAAACAGTTGCGTTAATCAAAACAAGATTAAAGAAAAGCTAGAGTTCTGGTCTTACACGGTATACGATCGACTTCTAGGTTTCTGTTATCTTTTTCTGGAACTTTCCAAGGACTATCGTTAGATGATACATCTATTAAATAATCTACTAGCAACCTTTCTTAAATAATTCCGAAAGTATCTCGTGTCTTTGAAGCAAGTATTAAAGAATCTCTGTCCCGGAAGCCTGAATTGTTGATAATAAAAGCGAATTTTTTTAGTTCCCTTAGAGACAGCAGCAGTTTCGTATAAGTCGTTCCGTGTTTCTTTTTAGTTACAGACTGTGGAAGCAGGGGGGGGGGTAAAGGATGTAGGCGCATTACGGCGCGCACACGGCGTCATCTTTTCAATTATACTTTCACGCTTGGTCTGGTGTTCAGCACCATCTCAAGGGATCGAAACCAAGTCCCAAAAAAAAATGCTCGAGAAAAAAAACATAAAAGAAAGAAACGATGAAAAACTCGGCGATAAAAAAAAAAACCACCACCCGAATAAAAAACAACAAGGTCAAGACATGTCCATATCCTAAATTTAATCCAATTTTCAAATAAACCAAATTCAGCAACCACAAGACATTACGTTTGGTTAGGTTTGCCTTGGAAATAAAGTTAACAGCGTGGTTCGGCATCACACCAAATAGACTATGTCGGTTGTTAGAAGGATTATACCGGAAGTATATAGTACTTGTCTTCCAGAGAAGTTACCACAAAGCGGGGTAATTGTACCATGATTCATCCCAACATCAGAACATTTGGAGGAATTTTACTAAACCTAACCACATACGCATCATTACTCTATCTATTAGTGCTTAAGTATTTGCCAAGGGGCGCTTGTGTACTGATTTTTGTTTCACGTCAAGACAATCAAGGTTTGTGGGTTTGATTGCTGAGAATTTAGCACCAAACAGTTATAGAATTCACCCTGGCACTTTTGCGATGCCCATCTGAAGTTTGATTAGCAAGAGTGCAAACAAAAAGGGAAGTGAGCCTGGGAAGAATCATGTTACATATTGTCATCCTTCTACGGATTCTCAGTCTTCCACCCAATCAGTTCAAGCAATTATACCCTAAAACCTTCCTTTTCGTGGGGTTTGTATAACGAATGATGCTGGATATATTCTATCTTTCGGGGATTTGGGATGAAGGAGAAAAAAAAAGGCAAATATATATACTACCAACTCTCATCTCTTTCAGTGTGTAAGTTAAGGGCGCGAGAGGGTTTTTGTAAAAGCCTTATCTTGACCAGAACTGTAACTCGGGAGTTTTTATATTTTTTTTCTTCTTCCCCTATCAACGCCCGCCTTTTCCAAAGAGACCTTCATTTTTAAAAAAAAGGTAGTAGCGTGTAAAAGGGACCGAAAATTTCTTAAGATTTCTTATTTTTCTACCCCAAAGATTGGATTGGAAAAAGGGTATCTTCAACAGAAGTGAAAAAAAAACTGACCACAGCTAGGGATCTCTCAGTTTTTTATTTGACAAACCCTAAGGAGATGGAGCTGCTATGGTGTTTAGTATGGTTTTTATCCATCCCCGAGTCGGCTTAAGGCCCTTTTTTATATAAAAGCATCCCTCTCACTACCGAAACCGTATTTATTAGATAAGAAAGTCAGAAAAGGTGTCGCGTTTGACAGGCTATCGAAGGTAAAGGAGTGCAACGTGATTTCCAACATCGCTCTAACTGAAGAACGCGGATTGGAGGGTCTAAAGAAAGAATTTTCCTTCAGGGTTAAAAGTCATTTTTCATTCGCAGTGATTTAGTTAAAAGCACCATTTTAAACTAAATTCACTATACTCCTTTAGACGAATGAATTTCTAACATCAAACACTGCGCTTAAGTTTCGTAAAGGTTTTCTGATTTTGACAAAATTAGTTGTGAAAGAGGTACGGTATTAACTAAAAAGTAAACGCTGTAATTGCAGCAACACTTTCTTTCCCAATACAAGTTCGGATCTTTTCTTAAGTACTTCCTCACTGAACACGTTTTTCCTGTGACATCTCTTCACAAACACACATACACAAGGACACTCATAACTCCGTGTTACATAATAATAAAAACAACGTTCATATAACACAACAACAGAAATTACACTGGGTTGTCTCTCACTCTATTTACTATTTGACAATTCAATCAAGTGACAAGTAAGTTTGAAAAACAAATGACAAAGTTTTTTACCACATTAGCTTCCCTTTGAACCCACCCGTGAAACTAACAGATAAAACAATTTTTGTAAGAAATCAAGACTGGACTCTCTTGCCATTTTTTTCCCCCTACCCAAAACTAGAGTTAAAAAAGTACTGGACTTCTGCCTCTCCTTTCTTGATAAAGAGTACAGATTAGTTCTTCTTTCAAAACACCCTTAGTTCTTCTCTCTTCTTGAGCAGACTACACCGTATTTCAATTTAGTTAACACGAAATCCACTAGCTTCGAGATGAACGAAAAATATTTCTTTTTTCTGGAAAAGCCACGCTAGTTATATAACTCTAGAGTCAGAGTGTGTGTTGGATAAAAAACCTCTCTTTTGATACTCAGTTTTATTCGGTAAAGAAGGAAAAAGAGTATTTTTGGGAGGCCTATCACATCGTAAACTCGCTAGGCTTACAAATGGCTCTGCTAAAGATTAGAGAATTTTTATTTCTTTCTGCAAAAACGAGCTGTTTTACTTCTTGTTTTTCTTTTTAACTCCTAAAACTTATAAGAGTTTCAGTAAAAACAATTCCCCTCCTCCTTCTCTTTTAATTATAAGGGTTTTCTTGTTTCTTAACTTTAATTTTAAAGAAAGACTGCAAAAAGGAAAAATAGACCAAATGGTAATTACTCGTAATTAGAATTAATACCATTAATTATAGATAGAATTTTCCTGTCCCAATTCTCTTATCTACTCAATTAAAACTGAATAAATAAATAAATAAACAAACATTTAAATTCATTAATTATATGCATTTAAATTTACTAAGAATTATACTTTTAATTCAAGGTACAGAAAAACTGGAATTAATAACCTAGTCATCAAAATAACCCCGGGTATAACTATACCCAATTTTATCCTCAATTACAATTAAAATTTTAAACGTGTATAATTAAATATGTACGGAATAATACTCGAAACCCATGGAGCACTCAAGCATGAACTCCGCCTACTTGTTTTATAAAATAATTCAGGGCGCCAGACAAATAAATAGCTTGGAGGTTTTATCATAATGATTCTGAACAATTGTGATAAGTAAATAACCTTAAGCCTTGGTTGAATAAAATGAGGTAAAAATGTAATGACGAAACACAAGATTAACTAGTTTTTCCCAATTCGGAGATACATAACAAAGTCCTCTTAACAAAGGGATAAAGTGAGGAGAAAAAAAGGAATTCATAGATGTGTTTATTTTAGCTGAAATAACGATGTAAAAACAGGATCTTCAATAGGAAGATCATTAACACTGGAGAATGGAATAAAGAAGAAAAAAAATGAACAAATAAAAATATCTGCTCGTTAGGAAAAGATCGCAATTGGGGAAATAAGTTGGTTATATCAATATTAATCGCTTCTCCCATAGGTATACGCAAATCGCAATATTCCCACACGTCTGCATGCTAAGGGTATAGAAATTCAATTACTGAGATGGGACAGTTAAGCCTAACTAAATGATAACATTTCAAATAACGAAATGAATAGAAAACTATAGAGAGACTTTTGAAGTAATCCCAACAATAAAACTCAGCTCCCACGAAATAAGGGCGATCCTAAAAAGTCCTCAATTGTACTTTTTCATGGAAAAGAAAAATAATAAAAACGGTTTTCGTGCCCAAGCTTTAATTCCAAGGCTTAACGATCTTTGATAAAATTGCTCAGCTCGTACTGGTCACACGGAGATTTGAATCTATAGCAGACTGGCTTTAGTGAAGCTAAATCAAGGACGATAAGAGGCCGAGAGAACCCCAACAATGAAGTGTTTATTAAACATTACCAGCCAGACCTATCGCGCAATTATTACAAGTTTGTTTGTAATTGAGCTTTGGAAAGTAACTGAAATGAAAGTTATTGACATTAATTTTAATCCTCTGTGAAAGAGAAATAGAGGCATTTATGAAAAGCTCCCAACTCGTGAAATAACTTCGGTTTAGAGTACTTCTGTCTATACTCTTCAAACATTCGTGTCTGGAACCAAAAATTGCTCAATATACAGACAACTTTTAATTAAGATTCCCAAAAAAGCATCGCTTATTTTCAGACTCCCCCCAATTACGAGTGATTCATAACTCAGAAAACCTTAATCCTAGATCAAGTCGCGCGAGCCTTAACGTAAACCCCCTATGACATCACCATCCTTCATCCCAAAACAAATCTTTCCAACAAATTTCCCGCGTTCGTGGTTTAAAAAAAACGGCGCACCTAGCCACTGCTATCCTATGATATGATCCCAAACCCATCAACGAAGGCAAAGCAGCGTGAAAACGGCCATTTCTCCCCCCAACGACGGCTCTCCACCCCTGGTCCCTGGCCAGGACATCGAGGAAAAAATTAGCCTGAAAATGAATTCAAAACCCGTGCAATATAAATGGAGAGTGGTTTTCAAAAACAAGCGCGTGAATGGGGAGACACTGCATATTGGCATGGAGGATGTAAACTTTGTATCCAGGATTTGGTATAAGGTTTGAAACTCAGTTGAAATTGGGATAACCTGATGAACCTAATATGGAAAAACTTTAAATTTGGAATTAAGTTACAACTATCCCAATTAAGATATCCTTACGTTTGTACTAATTTAGAATTCAATTGTACAAAGTAGACCAACCTACATTTGATATAATTCAAATTTTTCATTGACCAAACCAATACCTGCAGTTGCTCAAATGTAAACCTATTTCCCAAAACTAACCCTATTGTTTTTTCAATTTAAGATTTCCATCATTCAAAACTAGACCTACAATTGCTCCAACTGGCAGTTAAATCCATCAGGCACAAATGCCACAAACCTCAACATGTTATTTACAAGTAAACCCCTTAGATACTCCCAATATTATCCTCCGTGGTCCGTTAGTGTCTAGCATCCTAGCCGACGCAGCTTTTTTGAAAAGGCCTCTTTAAATTAGCCTCCCCCGTCTGATTGATGAACTGATACTCATATCGGGAAGCAAAGAGAAAGAAGGCGGGTTGGACATCGTGGGTGTGGGTGGGTGGCTGTGGGTATGGGGAACTGGGGAGGCTTTTAAGAGTGAAGAGGAAAGCGCGGGACGTTTCCATGACAACGAATCGCGCGGGAAAAGAATAGATGGGAAAAGATGATTCCGGCGCGTGCAAAGGAAAAGAAGATAGAGTTAAAAGGATGTGGGATGGGAAGCACTTAGGAAAAGTTTGTAAAAGTTGCCAAGTTATTTTCATTTCGCTTTTGGGAGAAGGTCGTTCTTCATCTTTACGAGTTTGGGACCCCCAAATATAATGACGGCAAAGGCTTCCTTTCCGGGGTCAAAAATCAAGTATCTTTAATAAAGCCAAGGCGTAAAGGTTACTTGATTTTTCCTCCGCAAATATCGAAGAAAAGGTACACTTTTAAACGTTACGTGATGGCAAGGGTGTGTCTGTTATATTTTTGGGAGGCGAAAATTTTTATTTAGTTGGCGGGTACTTATTTTGTATTATCCTAAAAACGGTGCTATCAACGCGGCAAAAATGCATGCGCCTCTTAGACAGACATCGTACCACCATCATCTTCAAGCTGCGAAAAAAAGTTCTTATACACTTTGGACGACATAAGTCTGATCTACTTAAGGGCTTTTAAGAAATTTTGGGGGTGTTTTTAAAAGGGTTCGAGAAAAGTAAGTTTATTGTGATTTAGGTAAAGAGAACCCTATTTTTATTCGCAAAAGTGCAGTACCATAAAATTTGATTACGGTTAACTATGAAATACTGTCGTTATTTAACAATATCGTTTTTTGCTTTTAATGGGATTTTCTAAAGGAAAATGCAATTTAAAATGTTTTTGGAAAAATATTTATACTTAAGCCTAGATATTTTAGGTTTAAAATAATGTCACAATATATGACAAAACTGCGTGAATTATTTCACAGAGAGCCTCGTTGATAATTTAAATTTACTGGTGTGAAGGTACGTCGTAGTGATACTCATAAGCGAAATGAAGTATAAAATACTTCAAATTTTCTATAACGAAGTGTACGTTGCACCTAGAGTATATTTATGCAAATTTAGAAGTTATCGCGCAATTTCACAATCAATAAGTCGAACTTCCAAGAAATAAACGAAGAAAAATCATTTTCCAGGTGCTGTAACTCAAAAATATTAAAATACATTCCCTACAGATGTTGTCTCTCCATCTCGAATTTTATCTAGACTTTCACTTTTACTTCCATAAGCCTCGGTTACGCATTTCCTCTATACTTTTTTTCTTTCGATTACTCTTAGCTTATTCTCTCTTTATCCAAGAGTATTTTCCTAGAGGATAAATCTCCCAATATTCCCATATCCCCATTGAATTCCCTGTTTAAAGCTTATGGGGGAGCCGCACACTACTGGTATAGCTACTAAAGTGAAAAAAGTAGGTTTCCAATATGTGACCAAAAAAAAAAATTCTCTCTATACTGTATATTGCAAAACCAAATATAGTCTCAATCCAAGCGTTTAGCCACGAACTAACTGTTAAGGGAAAAAGGCGCGAGATTTTTTCCCGCCAATTTGCATAGCACTTTCCTCCCGCTCGCGCGCTTTTTTTTTGTCAAGTTATCCAAACGCTTACAGACCCTTTCCTTCACCATGAAGAGGACAAAATTTCCCAAAGGAGGAATTTGCATTTCAGCGTACGGCTAAAAAGAGAATTTGGCGGGAAAAATGGAGCTACGAAAGAGATTTAAAATATTGCGCCAAAATATATTTTAACCGCGTGAAAATTCCCGCCAATTTTGAAGGAGGTAATATCTTCAGTTTCCTCCTCAATATCTAATCAAATAATATTCTATATAAAGGGGAGATTACTCCGACCTCCCATAAAGGAATTTTATGAAAGAGATCCCAGGCAAATTCCATAAAGGTAATAATCTTCCCTTTAGAGTGATTGAATTTAATAGCGTATAGTTTTTAATACCTTAATAGTGGTAAAATTATTCTTATATTCACGTTTCTTGTTTAAGTAACTTTGGAAGTTTTACATATTTTGAGAGGGGAGAAATACACTCTTATAAAATGTAAATTCGTCTTAAGAAGGTCCATAAAAGTTATCTGCCTTGCAGAAAAGCAAAAGGGTAGGATATCAGATTTGTATATAAAAAAGAAACCTAATGGCTTTGAAATGTTTCCTCAAAGCGCGGATATGATATTAGAAGTATATTAGCCTGAAATTACGCAAATTAGATCTAATTTTAAGACTTTTAGAGAAGGTATTAAGTTTTGTTAGCGGTAAAGACAAAGCAGGCTTGGGAAAAAAATATTTCTCACGCGCTCTTATAATATTCCCTGATAACTTCAACTATTAATTAACTTCCGATATTAGTCTTTCTTTTTTTGGGGAGAAAAGAAAAAGAAATTGGAATAAAAAAAAAGGCAAAACGTGCTTTTCGAGTCTTATCAGATTTGTTCAACTGCGTTACTCGAGCGTTACTTGAGATAAAAATGGTAATTCTATCCCGTGAGAGGCAAGCATACTGTACGAGTAGCTATAAAACCACTCTTTGCCGCTATAAGTACATTTATTCACGTTTATCCACCGTTTTCAAACAAATTCTCGTTTGCAAGAAATAAAATTTAATAAGTTTAAAAAATTTACTACGATATATCGTGGATGTGGATTCGGAAGAGATTCCCTTGTAGGAAAACGATTCAAAGAAATATTTGAATTTCGAGTTTTTGGAGAGATAACTTTTCAAAATGTCAAAGGTCAATTTAAGCGCTTTAGGATTAAAGAGACTATTAAGGGAAATGATTTTAAATCAATTAAATAGCATAATCTTGATTCGATTATATACTATTAAAAGGTTTTTAATGCGAAGTAAGCTTTGTAAAAAGCTGAGAGGTCCAAAATTATTTAATATGCTATAATTATTGATATAAATGGCTGTGATTCACTACAGAAACTTAATTACAGCTAATTATTTTCGTTTACTCTAATCCTAAACTGTTTCGCTCTCTCCGAATTTCAATTATAATTATAATTTAACTTAAAAACTTTTCTAGAAACGCACGAACACGCGTGTTTATATGGCAATAAGGATGGTGTCAGTATAAAGAGTTAAAAAAAACTACTATTGACAGAGCATCGCATCATGAAATTAAAATATATATCTTTTAAATGGGGTTAGTTCGAGACAATTTTAAAATTTCCCGACAGCCAAAGTCTATGACTCTGTGGTAACCTCGTTATGGCTACAACCATCATGGATTCTTCGTATTTCATAAAAGAAACCATTATGGCTTTCATAAAAAAAATATAACTTTTAGCTTTGATTTGTAAACAACCCAACCTGTAGAAGAAATAAATAAAACTAGTGATTCCGAAAGTAGAAATAGGTCTACAAAAAGAAATATTCCCCTGAGAAACTGAAGAAAAAGAGAAAGCTAAGACCTTCAAAGGTGATAGACTAGAATGATTCTTGAGTGCGTGGTTCTGCAGAGCTCCGTTATTCTCTCGTTAGGAACGCATAATTCGAGTCCATTTGGTTCAATAGTTTTAGGATATAGAGAAAAATAGGCAAAAATCGGAGATGAAACGAAACCAAGCGCTTGGAATGTCCATGCAACTTAAGAAAGAAGGAAGAAAAACGTCCTAACGTTTCGAAACTCTCTACCCGCATCAGTTCTTTCTATCCAATCAATAGAGCTGTCGTTTTATTCCCAAACCAACGTAAAGGAAGTGACGTCTATCTTCGCTTATTCGCCAAAGCTCTTCCCCAAAATCCCATCAAGATAAAAATCGGAAAACGATACTCGGGAGAAAATCGTATTTTTGTTTACCGGAATATACATAGCAGGCCCATTTCAGGTAGGCCTAATATTATTGAAAGGTATTCGAAGAAACTCGCCAACTATTATTATTATCATATATACATTCAGTGAAATAAATTAAGCATAAGTTAAAGAAAAACATTAGCATAGCAAGAGTATATAACGAGGAATAAGTAACTGAAATATAGAATATTTTATGAATTACTTGCAAAGAAACAACGCAAAGGAGTGGGGTGCCATTCAAGGTTATTTCCCTCACGCTCAGAGGCAACGCCAGATGGAGCCTGAGTTCACTATGCGCTCGAGAGGCTAGCTGACTCTTAAGCTATGTTCACACTTGCTCGGGAGTCGGTTGTCAACTCGTTTGCCCTACTAGTTTTCAAAAGCTTTACTGCTACTTCGAACCGATTTCAGCCTCAGTTCACACCTCAAGACGCTTCTATTAGTGCTGTCTGCTTATCTTTTAGTTGGTGTTGTCTGCTAAGACCGGAGAAAATACCATTAATACTAGTCTCCGCCCATGTGAAATACCCCTGAAAACTAGAAAATAGCTTCCAAACCCGCCTTAAGTTGGTTTGCGAAGGAACTTAAAGAAACCGCGTTTATAATTAGCTTCTCGAGTATCAGCTTTGTTCACACTTAACTTTGGAACCGTTTTGAATCGCTTCGAACCGTTTTCGCATGTAAGAGTGAACGTTGCTTCACTGCCTCTAGCGGAGCTTCATGGCGCGAAAGAAATAACCTACGAAGGCGATGCCCCTCCTATGGCGTTTGCATCTCTACTGGAATTAATGAAATGACCTATTCGAGAAGGTTGAATGTTTGTACTTCGCGCTAATTCCCATCTACCCAAGAATTCGAACAGTACAGACATCCGAAATGAACTTTTTCGGAGAAACCTGCATCAAGTTCCTTAAGATACTTTGAACCCTTTTAAATAATTCAGCATATGATTCCCAAAAGCCAGGCAAAAAATAAATACAATCTAAGACATTTAGAAGTCTTCTATATATAAACTTTGCTTTGCTAAAAACCTAGGGCAATATCGGTGGCGAGCGCAAAACAAAGACAAAAAGGTAATCACGAAAGCCTCAGGCAAAATCTAAGGCTAAGGCAACAAGGGGGAGAGGGGGCTGATGGAGGGAGAGGGGGCTGATGGAGGGAGAGGTAAAGGCGCAAGGAAAAAGGTATTAGATTCGGGAGGATCTTTGAGCCGGGTCAATTTGGAAGGAAAACGTCTCCCGGGGTCTCTCTCTGGTGACTGCATCCAGAGGAAGCTAACTTATTCAAAAGTCAACCTAAAGACGAGGACACATAAGAGCTATATTCCTACATTCAATTCACCCTTGAATATTGACTGTTGTTTTACTCGGGTTTAGAGGCTATGAAAGTCGGGAAAAATTGCTTCAAGATCTTTTGTCATTGTTTGTAAATTTTGTTTCCAATCGCAATAACTGCTGCAAATTGCATCGAATTCATTTGAAATTTTGCATAAACATGTAATATATTGTATAATTAGGGTACATAGAGTTTGGTTCAAATCCTCAACCATCTTTAAACATGGCGTCTCCATAATTGTCAGAAATTTGAACAGATAGTTTGTATACAGTGGTTCTATTTTTGGGTAAGGTTGAAATCCAAAGATATGATAGGCTACAATCGAATGAATAATAGGCCTCAGCCATCTTGGAAAATGGCGGTAATAACTTTTTGCCGCCATAATTGCCAGAAATTTTAACCGACAGTTTGAATACAGTGGTTCTATTGAAATACAACCATCGATATGACGGACTACATGGAATGAATAAAGTTTTGGTTCTTGAAGTTTGAGCTCCCCACGCATATCCTGTTCAATATTATAGGCCAAATTGACCAATTTCCTGATTACTGCAGAAGGTGTTTCCTGGAATATGTGCTCAGGAAAAGGAAAAGTATATGAGGCGAAAAACTTATAAATATTGAAATTCCCTGGACGGATAACGCGAGGAAAGGCCGGGGGGTCAAAAAGGCTTAAAGATGTTTAGGCTTATTACTCTATATGAAAATCCCCCTATCACTTGACAACGTTACTGAAACTTATAAGACCCTTCTAGGACCTGGCGTCATCTGCTAGCGTATATGTCCTGAAACTCTATTTCCCATTGGTTCGACACTCCTGTTCTGACAAAATCTGTAAGAGCTATATCCAGACAACGGCGACGCTAATTTATTAATAGAGTCTGGAAGCTTCGATAGAAAGGAGATATTTTCTAAAGACTTATATTGTCGCGTATTGATTTAATGGGAAAATAAATGAAGTTTTACCATATAAGAATAAGTGGTCGTTCAAGATTCCCACGTGCATGGACTCGTGCGGCCTTTCTTTCCCCAGCAGATATTGAAAATAAAGAAATAATTGCGAGGCAAGAAGCTCGACTGCCTTATGTTTATAGACAATTGGCAATACACATATTCTAGCAATTAGTTTTGTTCATGTCCTTGATCTGAAATCAAACTATCCCAGTATTTCGAAAACAATAACTATATAAAAACCGAACTACAAAATTTAACAGATTTCACCAGTCACAATGCATACGAGCATTCTATGTGTAACAATATTAAGAAAATCCCGTCAGGGATTTTCTATTTATACTCAATCCGAAATCATAATGTTAAACTCTTTGGAGCTTAACATTATGAGGTGGAAAAAGTTTTGCGAGTTAGACCCAAGGTTTCGCGACCAAGGGGGTACACTTTTTTCACAGCCTAACTTTACAGCACTAGCAAAGGCTGAAAAGGTATAGTATCTCATTTCTCGTAGTGTAAGGTTAACTTGGCCTTTTTCAAAAATAATATTTTTAAACCACGCGCTAGCTCACGCGCCTGCGTGCGCTGAATTTCAATAAAAGTTTCAATTCAAATCTCGCGCTTAATTTCACCATTTTGATTCTCTAATTAAGTTCACGTGATTTTTTTAAAACTTTTTGGGCCTATTTTTTGTCTTTCTAAGCCAAATGTTAAATGATCACAAAGAAATAGTTGGAGAATTTTTATAATTTTCATATGGTTTCAACGAATATTTAGCATAGTGTGTTTTTATACAGTGCATTGTATCATCCGACCATTCCAATTTCCAAATGTAAGTTACGATTTAGTGAAATAATTAGTCTTAAAAAAATTGGACGATTTAGTTTGACTATTCCAGAACTAATTTATTCCCAAATAACGTTTCTCCCCAAAAAGGGACAGATATTATACAAAAACGAGTTTTGCTTCGCAGTCCTTAAAAAACTGCATTTATACACAATCCGCGACACTTTTTCAAACCCACAAAGGGCCAGAAACTAGAAATTATTATACTGTATGTATTGCAATTTGAAATGAAGTTTAATCGATATGAGAAATTTGGTTTTTATTGCGTAGTTCAAACATTTGTTATGATTAGAAATTTTACAACAAAAACGGGTATAAATGCGGCGTTTTGGAACAAAGAGCTAAATCAAGGACGATTATGACTCGAGTTCGAATTGAAGTTTAAAACTTATACAAGATGTAACAACATACATATGAACATCTTTTTTGAATGTATGATAAAGGTCAGAAATACTACACTGCTTTTAAAGCCACAAATCAGAATGCGGGACCTCATTTTAGGAGTAGTAAAGCGACATTTTACTCGAAATAAGTGTTCTTCTTATCTGTTCCACCCTGAAAAATTAAAATGCTAAGAGCTCATTTTGTATTTTTTCGCCTTAATTATTTGACAGGGATAAGTTTT
This sequence comes from Phalangium opilio, assembly GCA_019434445.1. NCBI lineage: Eukaryota > Metazoa > Arthropoda > Arachnida > Opiliones > Phalangiidae > Phalangium > Phalangium opilio. The sequence continues at coordinate 22,857 of JAEQBA010003546.1, read as the reverse complement.
TACGGGAACAGATTCTATATAATTTCATACGTGAAAATCTAAGCTCCCTTTATCTCGAAACGCCGCATTTATACCCGTTTTTGTTGTAAAATTTCTAATCATAACAAATGTTTGAACTACGCAATTAAAACCAAATTTCTCATATCGATTAAACTTCATTTCAAATTGCAATACATACAGTATAATAATTTCTAGTTTCTGGCCCTTTGTGGGTTTGAAAAAGTGTCGCGGATTGTGTATAAATGCAGTTTTTTAAGGACTGCGAAGCAAAACTCGTTTTTGTATAATATAATAAATTAGTATATTTCTCGAATTAGTACATCTACATTACCGCTTATAACGTAATCAAATGGATAATATTAAGGAAAGGGAAGCCGCAAAATTATAGGGAAATTACACCAATGAAATTTAAAATCACTTACAAGCCGCAAACTGTACAGGATAGTTTAGCTATTTGCTTCCAAAAGCTCCTTCGACATTCTCACTTAAGTTAATGGGAGGGAAGTTAATAAAGAATCAAATAGGCTATAGCTAAACTACTTCGTAAACTCTAACCAAAATCTTCGGTAAGTCCGCAGATTAAATTGACCAATTATAGGCCTGCAAATAGGAGCGTGTGCCTTCTGGCGTTGTTAACACCGAAAGTCAGTGAGCGACTAAATCTATAGATCCTTTGAAACTAAATGACTTATTAATCCAAAATCTCATTAGCAATAGAAACGGACTCTCTAATCTAATTCGGAATTTGAATTTCTAGCAATTAGATCGTCTGAGATGATAACCCGCCAGCGACTGAAAATTCAAACGTCCTGTATAGTTGTTATATAGATACGTAATCACTAGTTACTGATTTCGTAAATCGATTTTGGAGCCATTCGTGCGTGTTGCTAGTTCCAAAATCTAATCAACAGTGTTTCAACAAGTACGTAGAAGTTAATATCAGTTATATCAGAAGTGATTCACGCGTAGGAGTATACAGTATGACTCTAATACTGATATAGAACTCGAAAAGATAGAATTTTCTCTCTTGTCTTTTTCAGTTGGAACCACCCTATCTCAGGTGGTTCAATAGCAAGTTCGGATCTTGCCCAAACGATACTTTCGCGCCCTAAAAGAAATTCTCATAGGTGCGAGCTCCGGCGAATACTTGTTGATTTACTCTTGATAAGATATCACAATCTCATTCGTTGGTTAGGCAGAATAGACTTAAAAAAAGGTAAAAAATAATTGTAAAAAAAATTAAGTTTGACCTGATTATCAATTACTTTTAATAGAGTAAAACAAGCTATCATTTACCATCGCTCAACATCAAGAGCGGTCAGAGCATCGTTGAAAGATAAACTATCCCGGAAATGAGATGTTTTTTTTTTCCTTTTCAACACAACAGTACAGCATAATGTATACACATTCTATAATCGGGACAAATATAGCGTATATACATACCCTGACTACCCATGATGAATCGTCCAGGTCAAAGTGAGTTATTACCCTCTGATAGATTGTCAAAGGCAGACACAGAGACAGACAACAAAAATTGATACTGAACTGTCCAACACAGCTTCGATAAGTATAGTTATAACGAACATGTCTACTGTCTGAGTCGCTATGACCTTTCTAAAAATAAAGTTTCTATTTGATCTATCCGAAAGAATTCATTATTATAACGATCTATTATTCAATGCATTATATATTTCTCGTCGTACTTTTTTTTCTGTTCAGGCCGTTAAAAATTCAGAATCAACAGACGAAAGAGATCTAAGCCTTATACATTTAATTCTTCTCCGCCGTTCAATGTACTACTGTACTCGTTTTTATCTATTTAAAATTCCTTTTACTATCGTCTGGTATTGTTCTATCTATTTTTAGTTGTTATAAATATGCAATGTTCAAGACTTCCTGTTAAAAATATTTATCATCCTTAATAGTAATTAAATACTCTTAATTACTTAAATGTTGCAACCGTTCTGTACAACTTTAAGTATTGACTTAGGATCGTACCATGTCATTTCTTTATAAATACTGTCATTCATTTCGAATTTGACGAAACTGAATATAAACAAGCCCATCTACATAGATGTTACGTAAAACGTTAGCATTGTGTATCTTTAAACACAAACGAATAACATTTCTTCTAATATAAACAAAGGATATTTGTACACGCAAATAACGTATTTATATTTCCATTGTCATTATGTCACGCTTGTAACTTGCTATAACACAACCTCCTTGCGTAAAACTCTCTATTCCAAAAACACTCCTATGAAATTTGTTCTGAAAAACATCTTCCAACAATAATAATAAAATAATTACCGTCATTTAAAGCACGGGGAATGAAAAAGGGTTCATTTAAATGTCATGGGTTTACATTGTAATGTCTTTCAAATTTACAACAACAAATGAACAATGAAGGAGCTATCAAAAGTGAGTTAATCTAAAATTATGTTTGATTCAAAGCCAGTATCCGCAAAATTATTGGCGACAATTTCACGTTAATTTACTTCTAACGTTATACAACCCATCTCTAAAACAAAACGGGGTAAGGGCTAAGCTAATTCCGCAACAAGAGAATCTAAATGATTTATCAAAATAAACAAGCGAAACAAATTAAGCGCCATTTAGACTCTGACTATATACCCTTAAATTAACATAATTTCCGCCCTCGCATGCTTTTGTGGCTTTTGTTTCAATGGAAAACCCCAACTAATTAGAATATAATAGCCAAGTCCCTCAGGGAACGCGGCCAGGCGCACGTACGTGCCACTGTAATAACGGATAAATTGTTGAAACAAAAGGATTGTATTTTCTATACGTATTTCACTCTGTTCTAGTTGCAATTAGTCCTTTTTGGAAATACCAATTTGACTTAATAAATTGAAACTGGTTTTGCCTTCTTTACGAACAGGTGACGAAACGAGTTGTATTGACACTGATTATTCTAGAATTTCGAATATTTTGGGGACTTTACCTTCATTTTCAGGGTTCTTCAGTTAAATTTAAACTAGACGTAAATATTCGCCAGTTAATTAAGTTTTATGGATTTCATTCGTGAAATCATGGGATTTTATCATTTTCCTGTCAATTCCTGAAATATATTTCACGGGTATTTCTTGTAAATGTTATGGCTTCGTAATTTTGTGGATTCATGGAATGATTATAACTAATTTGTGGAAGTAATATTGATTTTTGTAATTGCAAGTAATATTTTGAATTTATGAAAGTACATTTATGAATACACGCAAATCCTGTTTATATTATGAATTTCATGGTCAAATTCCTCGGGTTTTATGTCTTGCTGACCTTAATTTTGTGAATCATCATTTAACTAACCTTTAAAAACACGAAGGTTACGAACCCTATACCGTTCACCTACGACCTTCGAAAGCTCAATTTTCCTATACTTTACTCAACCCCAAAGTAACCCTGAATAAAAAATTAAGCGTGCGATTAGAAAATAAAGTCCTTCCACACTCAAGCCTAATCTTTCTACAATAATTACGGCTACGTTCAGCACCCAAACATTTTCTTTACTATAATAGTATGTGACGTATCAGTACATCACGCGTAACGAAGAACCCGAACCTGCCCAAAAGGAAGTACGTGAAAAGAAGGGGAAAAGGCGAAAAGTATTGTTAGATTTCCGAGCGTGGAACAAAAAGGAGTGGAAAAAACAAGGGCCAAGGCCTACTGGGAATAAGGAGTCACGTTGCCATAGTGACGCGATTCCAAAACAAAAGCACGTTGCCTCTTTAGACCTTATTACCAGGTAGTATTACTCGAAGGCCCGATTGCTTCCCACGAAGGGGATGATCACGAGCGCTTCTTTTTACTTAAAATAATGATTTAAATAAAAAGAAATATGTACTTACAATCTGTGGAGATAGGGCATGGAAGCGAAAAGCATGTCCGGGAGATTTCTAAGGCGATTGTTGTTAAGTCTCCTGAAAAGAGCGTAAAAAATGGATTTTAGTGATTGGATTCGAAACAATATGGCAAAAGATAGAATGTACGTTTCCCAAACACTGTTATTCCCGTATAGAATATGTTCTTAACTATAAAATGGAAATCACGCGCCCCACTTTTGAGTTATAATAGGTCTCCAATAAAAGACAACTTTGTTAAAATGGTACTCATACATGCACACATCAAAATTCAACTCGATCTGCGCATGTTTTAAAGTGTCTTCAAAACCAATTCTAATCTGGAAAGTGTATTTTTTCTTCATGATACAAATTTAGTTAATGACGAGCTAGAGTAAGAATTATGTTGAACAACAAATAACATTTGTTCCACCAAAAACAAAATACACGTATCGGGGGTAGGTAGATCTTAGAACAAAACTAAAAGTTGGAAATCGGTACTTAATCGAGCGAATACAAAACGTATGATCGATTCTCATTGAGCATGCCATATTTAGGGTAACGCGGTTAAAATAAGATCCAAGGGAGTTTGATTCGGAACCCGCACGGATCACTCATTCCTTAGAGTGGAGGGACTCGAAAAGCGCCTTCCCTTGTACATCGGACAATTTAGTGGAAGTTAGATTGATACAAATGGTACATACATAGTACGCGATAAAAAAAAACCGCGGTGCGCTATATGGTCTTCCCGTAAATTACGTTTTGTCTTCTCTCAGTGATCTAACAGCTGTACAAGATCTTTTTTCCGTCTCCTCCCACTATTTTCTTCTATTCTTCTTTATCTCCGTCCACGTGGCTATTGACGAATTAAGTTAAAGGCGGGAAGCCAATAGAATAGAAACTTATCGCGTGTATTCCGCGCGAGTTTCTAGGGCTACGTTGTCCCGAAGAATCCAAATTATAACATCAGCACCTTTAAAATGATAAGCGCAGTTTTCTTATAAGGTTTTAAAGCTTATTCATATCGGTAGCGTGGACCAAAACTAAGAGCTTGCACCCACGCCTGCACCATCAAATGGGATTCAGCGGAGGATCAGAGGGATGTACTAGTCTATTTTAAGTTACAACGGATCTCCCGCACAATCTTTAAGGGTATTAACGACCCAGGAGATTTTACAAAACGGTGCGCTGCGCTTGCCGCGATAGAAGGCTAAAAATGTCCCCCGTTTAAAACAATTACTCGAAAAATAGTATGGCGGTTTACGGCTTAAGGCTATACCCTCTGGATAAGTTGGATGTAAGAGATGAAAAAGGGGATACCACGATTCAGCAAGATTGTGGCGGAAATTGCCTTATATTCTATGGGAGGAAAATAGGTTTAAAAGAAGCAAATATACTGAGATTTCAGTGGACTTGGTTAGAAACAGCGAAAGAAGGTATTGAGATTAGAGCAAACCCGATTTTAATGGAAAGAAAAGGAAGTAAAACCGGTTTAAATGTAAATAAATGAAAGTAAAACTAGTTTAAATGTGAATAAAAGAAAGTAAAACCGGTTTAAATGTAAATAACAGAAAAAGAAACCGGTTTTAATGAAAAGAAATGAAAAGATATTAAAGGAAAACTAATTTTATAAACATAGAGGATGACCGATGAGAGGAGAACTGGCTTTAAGGAGGAAAAACGGCATTGGTATGAAAGGAAGAGAATATACAGATATTTCATGAAACCAAATGTTTTAACAAGGAAATATATATTAAGATGGGAAGAAATATTTTGAATGTGACAGAAGATAATGAAATGTTACAGAAAAAGTATTACCTTTCCTTAACAGACAATCAGACTACACACAAGAAAATAAACCTTCCCTCTGATCAGAGTTAGTCAATAAGCCGTTGCCATAACATAACCCACTAATAAAAACGGGCCAACCCGCAACCTACGCCCTACATACGATACGATAATCAACTTACAAGGTCCACGTAATGCACTAACACCTAACATCATAATCTGACGCTCAAAACAGTTTCACGTTGGTAAAGCAAGAAGGAAGTTAAACCGAAGTAAGCTATTACTCTCCCCGTTCCAACACAAGACCAATTTCCAACCCATTACTTCATCAACAGTATATAGCCAATTGGACAGCTTCGAGTTAATTTATTACCTGCCGAAGACAATCAAATCATGGCAGACGCAACCTTAACTCCATGAAAGGTACGTTGAGCCAGAGCTATTAGCTAGTCTCCCAGACAAATACGTCCATAAAAACAAAAGCAATTCTCACCCCTCCCAACGAAAACCCATACATAGAACCTCTTAGCAAATAATAGCTAAGAAACGACGATCTAGTGGGGCAGGGTGGTGAGCGTGGAGAAGAGAAAGCGGGTGGCCGCTTGGGCCAAGGTGGGCGGAAACAGGAGCATAAGGGGGCGCAAGCATACCGTACCGAGTCGAGGAGAAAAGTCTATTGATGCGAAAGATTATTGGAGTATAGGGACAGTCTGAGATCGAATGAAGGGGAGAGAAGCTCCATTGCCGTTTTCAGCGTACATGCTTCAACTTTTCGTCCATGAGACAAATGCGAATAGGACGAAACACGGGGACAGTTTATCTTAACACTTCTGTTTCCCCCCTGTTATGTCTTGTTTCGTGGTTTCTCTCAATTAGCTCACACAGAGTGGACGGATGATATCTTCCGCGGGTTGGGGATAACATTCCCATCTATATTGATTTTGCACAAATCGCAGCCATATACAATCCCCCGTACCCATTTTCGCAAACGACATGCCTTTGATTATTACACTAAACTTCGTACACGCGAAACGCGCCATTATTCCAAAACATTGAAAACTAGAAGGGCAAAGTTAGATAGATACAAATCAAATATGACCCATTAACATACGGCCGTCTGCTAAAGTTTCACCATGTGCTTTTGTCATATGATAATCACGTCATTTATTCCTTAGTTGAAACAGTCATGTTGAAACTCCTATTCCACTAGCATCTTAACAGGTCGTACGAATGAAGCGTAATGAAAAATAACAGCTGAAATCAACTGATCAGTTCAATAAAGTTAATCAAATTGATCGATCCCTGGCTCAAGTTTGTCGATTAATTGAGGTTCTTCAAGTTTTAATTAGGTTTCAGCTGTAGCACACCGAAAGTAAAAAAAAAACGAACTAAATCCTTCACAGTCTAAACCTTTGAATTGATTGAAGAAATCTTAAAGGTTATCACGCATATCAGATGCATCAAAATTCACTTGTGGAAGATTCCACGCACGCTTTATTCATTTCTTAAGAGGGAATAAGTAACAAAAAAAGGGGGAGGCAATTGGTAGGTATTTCAGTTCTAGTCAAGTTTTTCATCTTCTCCCTACTGGAAACTCTTTCCCATTATTTTCGCATGACATTCCAGAGCCTGGCTCCAAACTGAGATCTATTCAAATTTCACACTGACTGCGTTTCTTTCCATTATTACTCAATTTTTTTTTATTTCCGGGAACATTTTTTTCTTTCTATCCTTTTCTTAGGAAGAAGGGGATACGTAGACAGAAGAATTGTAATTGGATAGATTTTTTTTGCTTTGCTTTTCTTTCGCAGTCTTCTTTTTGCCCTGAAGGGATAGTTCTTAACGGCCCAATGACTTCTTTTCCAGCGTTGATATGGTATACAGTATCAGAGCTAATCAAAAATGTTTCTTTGAGAACGGAGTTCGTTTCAGGATTTAAGCGATGACTTGGGAAATATTTTAGTCTATTTGAAGCAAAATATATTTAAGAGAAATGTGAATTCTAAATATTTTAAATTGAAATTGAAAGTGAAGTACGTTGAAAAATAAAGAGAACGTTATAAAAACTCTCCAAAATGGTAAGTGGAAATAATTCAATTGCAGTAGTAATAGTATGAATTCCAGGTGTAAAATTACCCAAAAACTGGTCAAATTATACCAGATAGTGGAGAAAGATCTTTATGAAACTTTATGAAACAAAACTGTGGGGTGTTCTAGGCAAATCTTGGGCGACATATCGAATAGCTCGAGAAAGGGGAAGCGTCCAGGGTCCAATAACGAAGCAAAAAGGGTTGTATGGCCTAGAGAATTAGAGAGGAAGCTGTAGCGTCAAAAAGCATTAGGACCTTCGCCTCGTGAATAATGATTGGAGGCGCGTACGCGGCCGAAATCGTCCGAAAAAGCTCATAAAAACGGGCTATTACATAAACCATTAAGTATCATCAATAATTCCACACCCTCTTGCTTCGCTAGCAAGCCGAGAAAAAGAAACCGACAATACCACCACCATCTCCTTCCTCAACAAGGAAACAAGATGGAAATGGAGCTATTAGTTACACTTATACAAAAGAGTACTAATTGGCTAGTCAGAGCTATAATTACCCTGAAGCCCTCATTAAGGTACAAATCATGACCTTGAACTCTTTCAAAGTCAAGATGAACAAATATTCATCACTCTTAAAAGTTAAAACTTTGGTTAGAGATTCAAAGGTTTTAAAAGGACATCATCAACTTGACCTGGGAAAATGTTAAGGGGCAATTACTATCTTCCTGCACTTGGTACAACGTAAACCCCAACTATGTCATTCGCCATAAACCCAAAATGCAAACGAAAAGTAAAGAAGATCAGGCGCGAGAAAACATTCAGCAACGCGTAAGAAATCGAATTACTCGCGCGTGCCGACACTCTAGGACTGTCTTTCAGGATCAACTCGAACAGAACAGAGAGAGAGAGAGTCTCGAGAAAGGAGTCTAGCGCATCCAGCATGGTTAAGTTCTCCCATATAGGATAGTTTTTTATTCCCGCCAAATAAAAAGGCGCGAAAAACGCGAGCTAGCGCGCGCTATTTCTCTCGTGCTATTTGACGGATTCCATTCTCGTATAAAGTCACTCATAGTCAGTCCCTCGTTTAGTTGAGCCTTCGGGAATGCCAAAACTTTTCCCTTTCAAAAGTTTTCACGTGCATGGCCAGTATTAGGATAAACCTTTGACAAAGTGTGACGACATCGCACCCCAAAATTCAAGATATCTTAGATATCAGATATATATATCGATGCCTTTTCTTATCAAAGTTGATTAAGAATTGAAACTGAAAAATGGACACGTAAGATCTATTGGATTTAAATTTTTAGTCGTATTTCTGATATCTATGATGATATGAAAATAAGCCTCAAAAATCTCCTCTTCCAAATTAAGACGGTGTAAACTTACAAGATGGAAATCCAAGTAGACGAACTTACTGTGGGTTGGCAGCACTAATAAAGGCACCGTCACTTTAGTAAGTTCCTTCTCTTCAAGTAAACGAACATGGTTATTCGAGAGTTTAAAGAAGAAAAGCTAAGAGTAGGAGTAAAGGGAGGTGTGACGCGGGAATGCAAACAAACGGCGCGTGATTAAAATCTAAAACGTGGCTAATGATGATGATAAGGAGAGACAAGTAAGTTTTGAAGGAATCAAGAAAGGACCCGGGCTGTTTCTACTCTCACTCGCTAGCTCTTCCTAGGAAGCGACGAAACTCAGTCTAGGGCGCCGAGGGGGACACGAATAAAAGATTAATTCGATTTTGGAGATACAAGTAGGTATAGATGGTATAGAAGGGCTCGCATCGAGGCTCTTCCTTTTGTTTTAAAATTATTTTAACGAGTATGTCCCGGCCGGCTGGATAATGTTTGATTACGGCTTGGATGGCATGGCTTAATACAGTTTGGCAATCCAAGAATTTTCGAGGAAAGTTCGAACTTTTAAGTGCAAATGGGTGCTTTGATTGTATTAAAGATGTGTTTACTCTTCTTTAAACTAAAACGTGCGCTAATGCTTAAATTTTGAAAAATTATCATCAACGCTCCGAATGCTCCATTTCAATATAATTATTTGATGCTGTTAGATAAATTTTCGATCGATACACTAATTTCCGGATAAAAATTAATTTTTCAATTTTAGTAAAAAATGCTCATAAGAAATTCGAGCAACACTCAAAGCCTCTAAAGAAGGGTTAATGACAATGAATTCACTAAACAAATCACTAAGCCTAATTTACTATAATGCCGCTCCTAAACTAGTGATTCACAACTAATAGATAATCTTGTCAAACATTATCCTCGTTTGCCTGGTATAACTCACTGGTTTCCTGTTTCTTTATGCCATAATCCTACGTAACTGGTGATAATTTAAACCATTAAGGTGCCAAGTTTTAAGTCGTAAAGTCTAAATCATGTCTTCAGTTAATTCTTCGAAAGTGGCTGTAATGTTTCTTTTTTTTTTTTTTTTGCAAAGTCAACAAAAACTGGTTCCGTTCCGTTGTTGTCAACAAGGCAATGTATCTTTAGTAAAAATCTCGACGGTGTAAATCCGCGACCTAGTCATGCCCTTAAAAATGCCAACAACACAAACCACGATACGATAGGATCTGGCGACCAAGTCCTAACTAAGTTCCATAGCTTCTCCTCAGACTTCTAAGGATGGCAAGAGTCCAAAAGATAAAGATAAAAGTCGAGCGCGAATGAATGAATTCTTAGAAATGTTTCATCACTCTCTAATTACTTCAGCGTAAAGAAACCGAATAGCACTTGTACGGCGACATACCTTCGCCTTAAAAAAGCGTTACATTTCCAAATATTAAAACCACCATAAGCATTTCGGTCTTCAGTTGAAAATAAACATCCATCCATTCATTCTTAATTTCATCTTCTAGATTTCCTACAATTTCATTCATTCATTCATTCATTAATGTCTCACAACAACTTTTGTAAGTTTCTCTAATAAATTAACCCGATCAATTAGACTCAATTCTATCTCGTATCTCTTTGGTTCCTCTAATCGATTTGCCTCAATTAAATTTGTAAATGTTTTCCCAATTTATCCGAAACCTTTCCTTCAACAACCATAACTTCTAGTGCAAGTTTTCACGCAATTTCATTTCAATGTCTCTGACAACAAAGAATATTATGTTGAACATAAAAAACCACGCAACCATCCCTTTAAATCTTAAAAAAAAACTCATTTTCAAGCAATCTCCAACACCCTTCGAGTAAAAACCTTCCCCCCTCTATAAGATTTTTAAAATAAGTTTATTTATAGTCGAACCTAATTTACTTTTATCACACTTCGAATCTGTTTTTAAAGAAAGGAAGAACATCGTTTTATACATGTATACGGGTGCCTCTTCATCCACGATGCCACCAAGCAACAAACCCCGACCGTCCCGAAAATATTTTTCAATTTAAACCTAAAATTAGAAGCGTCTCCTTTAAAAAAAGTCTCATGGAGTGCGCGCGTCTAAGACGTCTGGAACAAGTTAGTTAGACGACATTTTCAATTAACGATTTAAAGAAGTAATTTAGTGCCAACGACTCGGATATAAAAGGTTTTCCAAGCTTTAAGTGGGCGTAGGTGTGAAAGAGACAGTATCTGGAATACCCCGTCCTTGTAGTGTACGTTTCCGGTCATGAAGCATTTTGGCACCCTTCACTTCCGATTTACAAGAGGAAATGGGGGATAAAAAAGACCGAGGCTTAATATTAGGCCTAACGTACTACTCGACCCAGGATTTTGAAAGTTCGCGTGACCAAGGCTTAGGAATTAAAAAATGAAATAGTACTAAAGGTTGATAAGGTAGAGTATTATGGGGAGGGCGTTTTTGGCACCTGTGTCCTGACGTGAGATTGGAACATTAATCGAAAACTCTATATACGCTGATAAGGCTTAAGGGAATAGAGAGAAATTTCAATTGGATCGTAAATCCAACGCTCGTTTATTACACAATCCTTTCTCCCAGGGCCAAAAGACCTTTTTTACGAGAATGGGGTTAAACGAAACTGAAAAAGTCAATGAATAGCGTCTTTATATTAAATTCTAAAGTTGTGTGACTACGTGGAATTGAGACAAAGTTGAATAAAAATTGCAATGATTGAATAACGTTAGAGATGCGTGAATTTTTAATCTTTTTCTTTGCCTCTAAATTTTAAATTTAAATTACTTTCCATTTTATTAATATGGAAACACTATAACAAATATGCACAGTCTGTAAGGTCTTCCTCTTAAATTTTTGTACTTAAAAACATCACTTATCGCGAGCTTTAGAGCAACATAGTTCCATGAAAACAGAAAGTCAACAATAACAATGCTGGCTTTTCCCTGAGCACCGTTGTTCGGCAGCACAACAGTTTTACAGGGGCCTTTAAGTTGAATATAGTATGCAATAATTTTAGTCATTTTCGAGATCTTTCGTAGGTTTCATTTCTTTTATGACTAACTAGCTGTTACCCGCGGCGTCGCTCGCGTGTAATAAGAACTTCCATCAAAATGATATAAAGAATGGGTAGATTTTACTGATCACTGATATTTTTTTAGCACCCTATAGGAGCGAGGGCACTCGGCGTTGCCCGTCAGCCCGTCGGAACATTTTTTATTATTTTTCACGCGGACATTATTCCATAAAGAAGGGTTTTACGTTTTTGGCCGCCATTTAAAAAGATGGCAACAAATCGAACCCGAAAGACCATTCAACTCGCCTATAGGTCAAAGGAAACCAGTGTACTAAATATTTTCGAAACGCGCGGACTCTGTTGCATAGAGAAGATTTTTTACATTTCTGGTCGCCATTTTTTAAGATGGCGGCGGATTGGAAAAATCTTTCTTAGTACGCGCCTACTACTTATGAGTAACGTTCCTGCAAATTTTCAGCCTTCTAGGGCAAGCGGTTTGGGCTGGGCGTTGATTATCAGTCAGTCTGTCAGTCAGTCAGTCAGTCAGTCAGTCAGGACTTTGATTTATATAGATATAGATTGTAAAGGCCGTTCCCGGTATACGCTAGATGGTTTCTGATAGCGTTATATATGCCTAATAACATATTTAAATTAAATGAAGATCGTATGTGCCAGATTTAAGATATTCAACTTTCGAGGCTAAGTTGAATATAGTATGCAATAACTTAAGTCATTTTCGAGATCTTTCTCAGGTTTCATTTATTTTATGACTTACTTTAAAGGACGTTCCCGGTATACGCTAGATGGTTTCTGATAGCGTTATATATGCCTAATAACATATTTAAATGAAATGAAGATCGTATGTGCCAGATTTAAGATATTCAACTTTCAAGGCTAAGTTAAACATAGTATGCAATAATTTAAGTCATTTTCGAGATCTTTCTCAGGTTTCATTTCTTTTATGACTTATTTTAAAGGACGTTCCCGGTATACGCTAGATGGTTTCTGATAGCGTTATATATGCCTAATAACATATTTAAATTAAATGAAGATCGTATGTGCCAGATTTAAGATATTCAACTTTCGAGGCTAAGTTGAATATAGTATGCAATAATTTAAGTCATTTTCGATATCTTTCTCAGGTTCTATTTCTTTAATGACTAATTTTAAAGGCCGTTCCCGGTATACGCTAGATGGTTTCTGATAGTGTTTTATACGTCTAATAACATATTTAAATTTTATATGAATCTATAAACATTTGCAATTAAGTATGGGATATACTTTTGCATATCAATTAAACAGCATCAATTCAAAACCCACGCTTTACAACTTCTCCTAGCATTGAAACGGGTCACTAAATCTCTAAACATTCCATAGAATAAAACTTCCCCATAGAAACCAAAGCAAAGGGCGCCAAAACATGGGCCTCTTCCCTAACCCCAGTTCCTCCCGTGCCACGCTTGCAAGTTTAAAATCCGAGCTGTCCAAACCAAATGGCGCGTCAAATGATTCAGCTATCCTGGAATTTCAGCATATCTCCTAAACACGAGAGTGACAAGTCAACCCTTCCTTACACCATACCCAACCCTTTGAAACCCCAGCGTCCCTCTTATCTCGCGTAATTCCAGAGCAACTTGGATTGTGTAGGAATGAGTCCCCGCAATTAAAACTTATCGTTATTGCCCAACCGGTAGTCTAGAAAGAGCGCTAGTTGAGCGTCACTCTCCGTGTCGAAAAGCTATGGTGCCCAAGCCCACGATAATGCCTGTGGAAACTCGACTGTATACCGTGGAAAAGCGCCAGCTAGCACCCAAGGGGTCTCTCAGGGTGCAATACCTCCGATATTAAAATATCGTTCGATGGTAAAAGGTTTTAAGAGACAGGGGGAGAGGGGTAAGTAACTTCACCCCCGTGTCGCGTAAGAGTTCCGTTTTTGGTGGCCATTTCATGCCAAAAGGAAAGAATTTGAAAATGGGGCGCCTGCATGGTGGGGTGTCACCCCGATCTTAAGTTCAAAAGGAGGGGTGTCAGGTGGAGTATAGACTTGGGAGACGCACAAAGGACGCGGGATGTATGGTTCTTGGGGTGATAAGAGGCGCACGGTGTGGTGTATCCGAAAAGCTAAGTTCACACGTTGAACTATATGAAAGAAGATGCTGACGAAATTGACAAATTTTCGAAAGGATGGTAGACGCGGAAGAACCGAGTGATGTACTTACTCCCCCAAAGACAATAGACAGAAAACCTTGTAGAAACCTGTTAAGGATTTTAGAGTGTTCAAGTGAGAAACTTTGTAGACTAGCAAGACTGTCACGTTGTTTATACTATGGGGAAACTAACATCTTACTTCGCGCAGGGATTTGCAATCTAAGCCCTTCTTGTTCAAAAGTAATTCAAATATACAATCCATGATTGAAAATAGCAGTTTTGACGCGTACACCAAACTTTGCTGATATATCCGAACATAACCTAAATAGTAGCTTATGAACCATTGAAGTAGAAGGGGGTCGTGCTGTTACGGAAGGGACGTTCTAGTTGGTGAAATACCCACCAGGGTTCGCGTTCTATATCGTTTATCTTCTACGCTCTAGCGATTCACTTTCGTCGCCTAAGTATTATGTTCAGTTTGATACTCCATTTTACTCCCCTATCCGAACGTTATAGCATGGAATCACACACGATGTCGTCGCGCCCGCCTTGCTATAAACAGTGACACCCGACTTTTCAATGGCGTACCATGTCTCAAAATCCTCCACGGTTCCGCTTTTACCGAGTTTACTATACCCGCATGAGACTCATTCTCGAACTTCTGGGGGTCCGTCCGGGACTTTAGAAAAAAAACCCAGGGTATCGAAGGGAAAGAAACTGGGGTTCTCAACTTTATCATATCCACGCGTGAAGTGTAAAAAATGTGGAAAGAATTTTATGATTTTCTCATAGGCGATACATGGTTGTTTTTTTTTTAAGTTCTGGTACGTTACTGTCTTTTCTTTAACGACCGGAAGTTATATTTGCTTCGTTGGTTTGTAATAATACGTCGTTTCCGTTACGTTAAGTACAGAGTTGACTGTGTGGAGACTATATTTAAAAAGCCTTACGGCCAAGGTAAGTTTATTTGCGATGATGGCAGGTCGGAGAGAAGATAAACGTGGCATGACCATCTTCTCTCATTCTTTATTTTTGAACGAATTTTTTTGTTTGTCTATACCTCTAAATAATAATGGGCATTTCATCAGAATATAATTTTCGTGATTGAAATAGTAAATCTAAAAACAACACTTTAAAATTTTCAATCATTATTTCCAGAATACTGTCCGTATCACGATACAATTATGTAAATCGCGTCTCCATTTTCAAAACTCAATTAGACAAAACTTCTACACTTTGAAAACTATTCATTCAGACAGTCAAATAAAAACGAAACTAAAAAGAAAATTCTGGCATAAAAGGAACCCGTATTCATCCAAACACCATTAGTAACGCACCCAATTCGCCAATTCTAGATACATTACAGCCCCCTTCGAAGGTTTCCTACATCTTCCCAAGTTCCCATTGGTAACAATCATAAGACAATTAGGCCTACGCGACAAGAATAAAGTATCGGAAAACTTCTCCGTTTCTGTTGTAATTCGAGGCTCTGGTGTTCATCCCACTCCATTGATAAAGTGACAATACTCCGTAACAGTAAACCATATAGGCTATAGCCAGCTCAATCAAAATTCAACGTAGCAATCCTAACATTCCTAGCTGTTAGCATATTGCGCGACGAGGAGAAAACTCCCTATGGACTGAATTCAATCGAATATACACGTTACTCTTCTTCTTAATGTGAGAATAGCGGGCAAAATTTTCAAATTTGGTATGTATGTATTTCACAAGTACCAGAAGGCAATAAACTCAAAGCTAACAAAAAATTGTCTAATCTCTAAATTTGGTAAAGGGAAATTTTTGGACTATAATTATTGTTGAAGTTTCATTAACATAATATTTTATAGATAACAAGGTCAATTTAGCTTTTAATTTAAATGGATTTTTTCGCTTTTAAAATAAGGCAACAGTATGCATTAGGAAAGTAAATTTTTTCCCCACAGACTATCTTTGACCCCTCCCTTAAGTAGTAGTTGAAAAATGGAGGAAAGACACAATAGCTTCCGGATAGCCTACTTTTTCTGTACGACAGAAAAATCAATCGGAGAACAATTAACACTGGAGTCGCACAGGACGAATGTCCCTTGACTGAACTAAAGAACGCGATTAAACCCTTCTCAACCCTATGCTCCGCGTGTTAGGTGACAAATAATAAAAGGTATAGAAAGTAACGAGCAAGTCGAAATGTCGGCTAACCGTCCGTCCAGCCGGCGGTGGTCTCACTTTCTCCCAATTGGCGCTGAACCATGCGCATTCTTTTATGACTAATTTTTCAGCCGATTAATTATTCCCACGATTTCCTCGAGTCGACTCGGTTCCAATTTTAATTAAAGTCCGTCTGTTGCCTCGCTCCCAAGAGGCCCTTGGCGACTGGTCATTGGACTTTTAAAACTTTATTTCGAAACCTCTTTGGTGACGCATTCGACAACAGCGTCGCTTGTCTCGTCATACAAGAAAGTATTTTTAGAATATATTTACCAGACTCTTAAGAATTTTACAATTTTTGAATAATTATCATCAACTATCCATAATTATCACTAATCACGCGCAATTGTGGCGCATTTACTGAGCTATTGCCATCGAAAAGTTTTCATATTCGGCAACTATAGTATAATAGGGAGTCGGGACCATGCAGAGTCGTGGGTTTCCCGTAATTAGTTGACAAGAGTTCGGGTTCTTTTGTTTTTACTTGGGATATACACGTGTAACCTTTTCATTCCCCCTTTTTTTAACACAAGAGTAACCACGCCTCGGTGATTTTTACGGAAACTAGAAAACTAGCTTCCAAGTGATTAATTGTTATAATCTCTCAGGCTACTATTTTTCTTTGCCTTTTCGAGAGTTACGTCAAGCGAACGTGATTCTAGAAGGTAGAAAGGAGAACGAAATAACCTACACTATAGAGTATTATTTTTTTACACTCCCTTATTTAGGGTTAAACGGGGACGAAGTGTTTAAAAGGAAACACTGAAACTAAATGCGTTCTCTACAATGGAAATAAGGCGGTATGTTAGGACGCGAGTACGCGCAGCTGATTTTATGTGAACATGAAAATGTGTGTACATTTATTAGCGTTGCATTTACACTTGGTTATAACAAGAAGCGATAACTAGTTTACTAGGGAGAAGGTATAAGATGCCTAAGTATTCGCGCGCCATAGTCCCAGTCCTCCTTTCAAAATACAAGGGGGGACTCTCTCTCTCTCCTCAGTCGTCAGTAATTTTCGTCATTCGCGTCGCGCTGACGTGAGTTTTCAAGGACCAATGAGATTCTGGTTGTAATTTAGAGGCGGGGATTAACTCCGGACCTACGTTTGGACTGGAGATAAAGCTAGAAATGTGGCGAATTTATCCCTTCCTCCTAGTAAACTAGATAACACTTCTTGGTTATAAATTGTAGCATATTATTATTATTTAAACTGCTCTAACTCCTCAGAAAATAAATAAATTGATGTAATCTCAAATAAAAAAATTACTTTAAATATATTTAATAAACAATATTTAAATGTATTAAATAAAAAATATTTAATAAAAATAGTCTAATTTATATCGGGGGATATTGAAAGTTGCTATCGCATCTATGGGTGGCAATCTACTACTAGTTCTGTCTCCCTAGTTTTAGAGTCGGACCATCATCTTTGCGGATGAGGATGGGAGATGGAAGAGACGTGGAAATAAAAAATAAAAAAAAGTCTAAAGATAGAATTACAGCACCGAGATATTCAATCATAACAGTTTACATTGAGGGGAGAAATTTTAACTTTTGGGATCCATATTTTGTTTTTCCCTTAAGATAGACTTATAGGCCTAGAGAGATCGGAGTCTGAGCGAACTTGAGGGATCACTCATTGTGGATGCGGGGTCTTAACTTCTCTTTGAAACGCGCGTGCAAATCTTTCGCGTCATCTATCAATTTGTTATTCCTCTTAAAAAAAAAGAAAGGCGACGCCTAAATTTTTCACAAAGTTCTTTAATATCAAAAAAAGGCCCATTCGGAGCTTTTCAAAAGGACCAAGTGTGGCCTCCTCGCAATTTTATCGTTTCTTTATTTTATTTTATTTTTAAGAAATAGAGAAATATAAAAAAATATATCAGAGATGGGAAAACATTTCGGCTGATTTATTGCACTTGGAAAAATTATACCTGCCATATATACTTTAATATTAAATTTTTCTATGGCGTAGAAAATATCAGACCAACATTGGTTTGGTCTGAAATTCGCGTTATTGCCGACGGAAGAAATCGGTATATTAAACTACAGACTCATGTAACTAGATGTAAAATTACAAATAAGCGAGTCCTTTTAATTTATTGTTAATTTTTAATTGCCTTTATGTACTCATTTGTTGATAATTGGTAACTGTACTGGTGAAATCAAAGGAGTCTTCCTTATTTTTAATTTTAAACCATAGTTTCATAGGTCTGCAATTCAGTATACCAATTTTTCCGTCGGCAGTATTGCGATTTTCAGATAAAATAGTTTAGTACCTAAACTCGGAGAAATTTGATTATCGTAACAAACATCTTTATTATGGATACCAAGGTATTAGTCAAAACAAAAAAGCTAAAGTGCGAACGAACTTCTCTAAAACGAGGTTCCGAGTTCAAAAGGTCAACCTCTGAATCTGAAGATTATTTTTGAGGCCATCGAAAAGGGGCGACAAATCAGAAAACTTTTTTATTTTTGGTAAAAATCAACGGAACGGGTCACTTTGCGGGTGACATAATCTCGAAATTGGCGAGAGTCTAGGAAAAAGATCTTGTGTCCCTTAAAACCAAGAGCAACAATTTGTCTTACGGGGGGATTGCGACGCAGTGCCACCAGATGTAGCTAAACCTTAAGACTAGGAAGTAAGCGCCCCGCTGCGGCTAATCCTAAAACTATATATCTTTCTCGCGTAACGTTGATCTAAGCTTTCCTATATACTTTTCGACCTGACCTCGGTCGGCAGGCAGGCCACGACTTAAAACGGATATGTTAGGCCTTGCCAGAAGTTGATTAAATGAAGTACTAATAAAATTGAGAGTTGTACCTTAAGACCCTGTTATTTCTCTTACAGTGAGTAGTGACGCTCAGGAGTCTCTCTTCAAAGAGAGAGTACAGAAAGAGGAGTAGAAAGTTCAAGGCTATATTCCAAGATTTGCATTCGCGGCTTTGGTTACAACAAACTTGCCCAAGGAAATGGCGAGAATTTTAGACTGAGGAGTAACGAAAGTCTTCAGGTTCGACTTCTCTCTCCACAATTCCCTCTGATTCCACAATTCCTCTTCCAGGGAATGCATAGGCCTAACCAGGGAGAAATTGAAAAGGAATCGTACAATGCATCTCCTTTTCAAATCCTCCCTGGCATAACCGACTCATGAAAGACGCTTCATGGTATCGACTTCTGCACTTTATTAAAGGCCCCCGAAATAGTTTCTTCATAGTATAGACCCAGTCTAGGAATAGTGGGTATTAAATAGAGATTTGGTGCATGCGCGTGTCCTCTTTGCCCTCAACCTAACCCAGAACTTAATAAAAAAGACACAGCGATGTTACCAAGAGAGAGGAAAAAATATATCATTCGTCAAAATTATTGGAGGGGTGTGAGGATTGTAACCCACCTAGAAACAGTGCGCCCCTCTATATGACAAGGCTTAACGGAAAAAAATAGTGCAAAGAAGATAAAATATTGCGTGGAAAGCTATGTAAATACAGTCTAGAAATTTCAGGAATTTTACACAGAAGTCTAACAATAGAAAGCACAGCTCTAATAATCCAAGTTGACCCCATCTTGCGAGCAAATTAAAATTATTAGAATGATTGGTTATGAAGTTCACCTCAAAAGAAGTTTATAAATCAAACTCTTTAATCTCATATTTACCAAAACCAAAAATAATTCGACGAAGATTTTCATCAATTTCTACCAATTAAAAAATTCTTCCCTCGCATTTAATTACGTCTTTGAAATCCCCCCAAATTTAGTAGCCAAATGACAGGGATGACAACACCTTGAGGCAAAGGATAATATAAGTATTTAAAAGCAAGAAAAACGGAGCCTTTTCTTTACGATTCGAATAGACTTAACCTCTGACCTTCAAAGGTTGAAAGAGAGAGATAGAGGTGTATGAATGTAGGTACCCCAATCTCTCCAACACGCGCTCTAAGATATTTATGGGGGTTTAAAAATTGACAGAAAGCCATAAGTTTTAAAACAAAAAATATAAAATAAAACATTCTTTGGGAATTCTCCCAATTAAGTCGGTCTTGAAATTCTTTTCCATTCGTTTCTTTTTCTTCTTTTTTTTTCCAAGGTATAAATTTAATTCACCTTAAATTATTAATAACCGGCGTCTAGCTTTTTTTTTTCATTCTAAAGCCTTATCATCTGCGCCGCTAATTAATCAGCGAGAAGATAGAAAAATTAAATAGAGAAAAAAAGAGAGTTAAAAAAATTGCGAGACGCGAAACGAATTTAGATGATAAAGTGATGGTGACACGTTTGTGGGTTCATTAATTAAGAGTAATTTATAATTTAGGCTTTGAATAATTAATATTTAAATAACAGGAACTAGGCCTAGATAAAACTTCAAATATGTTCAATTTCTTTCAAGGGTTAAAAATAATTTATGCTGATATGTGCATGGAACTTTTAAAAAATAGAAATTAAAGATGATACCTTTGGGATGGGAAGAAAGGGTTAGGGATCTCTATTTATAGTTTACTAAAGGGTATCATCACTTTACGATGAGATTTTTCTTCTTGTTATGTTAAAAATACATCTTCATTGAGTAAGAGAAGAGCATCATCGTATAAGATTTCTTTAAAACCACACGAGACTCGATCTGAACTAGATTACAAATACCGGATGCCAATTGACTGACCACAATTGGCGCCGGTGCCAGAAGGCAATTCAATCAGCATTCCAGAAACAAGGTTAACAACGAGCTTAATTAAGACATATGTGCGATACTGCCAACTGGTATATGACTTAGTCGTCAAACCGGATACTACGCGGTTTCGAAGCAACCAAATTTACTACATAACGCTATAAAGGGTGTTGCTGATAAGTCTGCCATTAATTAAAAAGAGTGTTCTTTGTGTCAAACTAGGTGCAAAATGTCACGGATGTGGAGTTTACGAACATTGATTGGTCCCTAAAGCAAGGAAATAGCCACACACGTGGAGCAATTAGCTTTACTTGAGTATTATTTCTGCAGGATAGAGGTTAAATAAGGTTCTTAGATTAAAGGCCGATATGTCTACTCCACATGTTGTATGTCTATTTCCTTGTTTTAGGGACCAATATTTGGGTGCTCATATCTTCGTAACAAAACGCTGTACACCCCATGTTCTCAAGACACTTTCAACACAGTTTAACCCTAATTTATGGCAGAGTTATTTAAAACATCCTGTATAGTTTTCAAGGATATGAACTTGTAACAAATGCCAATTTGATCACTTATAAACGTAAAGAAAACCCAGTCAATAACGGCTTCAAGTTTATCTACTTCTATCAGTATCAAAAAAATTATACTTCGTACATTTATTCAAGACAGAAATGGAGAAATATTATATATACGAAGAGAAAATTAAGAATAAGCAGCTAGCGAAAGGGGCACACGAAAAGGCGAAAATCAAATAAGATTATTATAACGGGGGGTGCAACCGGTATAACTAAACCGCGTTTGTAATAAGTCAGACTCAGTGGTGGTGTGGTGGTGATACATAGCTATGAATTTTGCTAAATGTACTTAATAAGTCAATTATGGGAATTATCAAGGGAGTCACGGTAAATTTTGCGCCATTTGCTTCCCTGCACCATCTCCGGTCGAGCTGTGCAGCATGCACGGTGGAGGACGTTTAGTATACGAAATTTACCTTTATATGTAATAAACTGTAACATTGCGAGAAAAGCGCCGATATATATATACATAGGGAAAGAGAAGGTTCTCTTAATGGAGGTATAGCGTGATCAGTCCCTTTTACTCGATAGCAAAGTGACTAATTAAACAAGGAGTCGCTCACAAAGATAATACACACACCTCGTGTTATCACGTTAACATACTTGTTTCTAAAAGAAACAGTTTTGGGATAATGAATGAAGATCGCCTTGCATAATGGGTATAGATATTTTCGCACCTGTAGTGTATGTACAACGTTTCACCTGTATTGTTTTTGCTACGTGTTTTAATAACAAAACCACGTGTTGTTATCGGTAAATTTAGATTCAAATTGTAAAAATATAATTAAGTTTCAGTTAAATATCAATTTTTTTCGCGGTTGCCTTAAATGCTTCAGATTCAAATGACCTGACATCCCTGCATATTGCCTGTGATTTTCTCTGACCTTTTTCAGGGCAAAAGTTGACAAATTTTAAGAATATTATGTTATAAACAAACTTTTCAACTTATGTTTTAAAACGTAAACTTGGGGTTTTTCTAAACTCAAGAATCAACTCCCTGAATTTTCCAGGTTTTACCTATTTAGTGGGGCCACCATATTTTAGTCTAAAAATCTTGACATCCACAAGGCAATATACGGTAAGCCCGAACGAGGAATTAAGCGGCCGAAGGTTAAAAGGAAAGAAAGCATAAGTTAAGAGCGGAGAGAGTGGTGCAAAAGAGAATATAGAAATGGTTTTTTTCTCTCTCTCTTATTT
>JAEQBA010003545.1:0-18501 GCA_019434445.1 Phalangium opilio | reverse complement strand
TATAACAAGTATCTATGGTGTAGTGGTTATCACGTCCGCCTAACACGCGGAAGGTCCCAGGTTCGAGCCCTGGTAGATACATGTTTTGACCATCGTGATTAGACATAATAATAAGCTAGATCTCTTCGAAAACTTTTATTAACACTAGTCTATGGTGTAGTGGTTATCACGTCCGCCTAACACGCGGAAGGTCCCAGGTTCGAGCCCTGATAGATACATGTTTTGACCATCGTGATTAGACATAATTAAGGTAGATCTCTTCGAAAACTCAGAATAACCAAGTATCTATGGTGTAGTGGTTATCACGTCCGCCTACACGCGGAAGGTCCCAGGTTCGAGCCCTGGTAGATACATGTTTTGACCATCGTGATTAGACATAGTAATAAGCTAGATCTCTTCGAAAACTTTATATTAACACGTATCTATGGTGTAGTGGTTATCACGTCCGCCTAACACGCGGAAGGTCCCAGGTTCGAGCCCTGGTAGGGACATGTTTTGACCATCGTGATTAGACATAATAATAAGGTAGATCTCTTCGAAAACTCACTAAACAAGTATCTATGGTGTAGTGGTTATCACGTCCGCCTAACACGCGGAAGGTCCCAGGTTCGAGCCCTGATAGATACATGTTTTGACCATCGTGATTAGACATAGTAATAAGCTAGATCTCTTCGAAAACTTTATATTAACACGTATCTATGGTGTAGTGTTATCACGTCCGCCTAACACGCGGAAGGTGTCAGGTTCGAGCCTTGATAGATACATGTTTTGACCATCGTGATTAGACATAATAATAAGGTAGATCTCTTCGAAAACTCACAATAGCCAAGTATCTATGGTGTAGTGGTTATCACGTCCGCATAACACGCGGAAGGTCCCAGGTTCGAGCCCTGATAGATACATGTTTTGACCATCGTGATTAGACATAATAATAAGGTAGATCTCTTCGAAAAGTCAGAATTACCAAGTATCTATGGTGTAGTGGTTATCACGTCCGCTTTACACGCGGAAGGTCTCAGGTTCGAGCCCTGATGGATACATGTTTTGACCATCGTGATTAGACATAGTAATAAGCTAGATCTCTTCGAAAACTTTATATTAACACGTATCTATGGTGTAGTGGTTATCACGTCCGCCTAACACGCGGAGGGTCCCAGGTTCGAGCCCTGGTAGGGACATGTTTTGACCATCGTGATTAGACATAATAATAAGGTAGATCTCTTCGAAAACTCAGAATAACAAAGTATCTATGGTGTAGTGGTTATCACGTCCGCCTAACACGCGGAAGGTGTCAGGTTCGAGCCTTGATAGATACATGTTTTGACCATCGTGATTAGACATAATAATAAGGTAGATCTCTTCGAAAACTCAGAATAACAAAGTATCTATGGTGTAGTGGTTATCACGTCCGCCTAACACGCGGAAGGTCCAAGGTTCGAGCCCTGGTAGATACATGTTTTGACCATCGTGATAAGACATAGTAATAAGCTAGATCTCTTCGAAAAGTTTTTATTAACACGTGTCTATGGTGTAGTGGTTATCACATCCGCCTTACACCCGGAAGGTCCCAGGTTCGGGCCCTGGTAGGGACATGTTTTGACCATCGTGATTAGACATAATAATAAGGTAGATCTCTTCGAAAACTCACAATAGCCAAGTATCTATGGTGTAGTGGTGATCACGTCCGCCTAACACGCGGAAGGTCCCAGGTTCGAGCCCTGATAGATACATGTTTTGACCATCGTGATTAGACATAATAATAAGGTAGATCTCTTCGAAAAGTCAGAATTACCAAGTATCTATGGTGTAGTGGTTATCGCGTCCGCTTTACACGCGGAAGGTCTCAGGTTCGAGCCGTGATTTATACATGTTTTGACCATCGTGATAAGACATAGTATAAGCTAGATCTCTTCGAAAACTTTATATTAACACGTATCTATGGTGTAGTGGTTACCACGTCCGCCTAACACGCGGAGGGTCCCAGGTTCGAGCCCTGGTAGGGACATGTTTTGACCATCGTGATTAGACATAATAATAAGGTATATCTCTTCGAAAACTCAGGTTAACGAAGTATCTGTGGTGTAGTGGTTATCACGTCCGCTTTCCACGCGGAAGGTCTCAGGATCGAGCCCTGATAGATACATGTTTTGACCATCGTGATTAGTCATAGTTATAAGCTAGATCTCTTCGAAAACTTTACATTAACACGTATCTAAGGTGTAGTGTTTATCACGTCCGCCTAACACGCGGAAGGTGTCAGGTTCGAGCCTTGATAGATACATGTTTTGACCATCGTGATTAGACATAATAATAAGGTAGATCTCTTCGAAAACTCAGAATAACAAAGTATCTATGGTGTAGTGGTTATCACGTCCGCCTAACACGCGGAAGGTCCAAGGTTCGAGCCCTGGTAGATACATGTTTTGACCATCGTGATAAGACATAGTAATAAGCTAGATCTCTTCGAAAAGTTTTTATTAACACGTGTCTATGGTGTAGTGGTTATCACGTCCGCCTTACACCGGAAGGTCCCAGGTTCGAGCCCTGGTAGGGACATGTTTTGACCATCGTGATTAGACATAATAATAAGGTAGATCTCTTCGAAAACTCACAATAGCCAAGTATCTATGGTGTAGTGGTGATCACGTCCGCCTAACACGCGGAAGGTCCCAGGTTCGAGCCCTGATAGATACATGTTTTGACCATCGTGATTAGACATAATAATAAGGTAGATCTCTTCGAAAAGTCAGAATTACCAAGTATCTATGGTGTAGTGGTTATCGCGTCCGCTTTACACGCGGAAGGTCTCAGGTTCGAGCCGTGATTTATACATGTTTTGACCATCGTGATAAGACATAGTTATAAGCTAGATCTCTTCGAAAACTTTATATTAACACGTATCTATGGTGTAGTGGTTACCACGTCCGCCTAACACGCGGAGGGTCCCAGTTTCGAGCCCTGGTAGGGACATGTTTTGACCATCGTGATTAGACATAATAATAAGGTATATCTCTTCGAAAACTCAGATTAACGAAGTATCTGTGGTGTAGTGGTTATCACGTCCGCTTTCCACGCGGAAGGTCTCAGGATCGAGCCCTGATAGATACATGTTTTGACCATCGTGATTAGACATAGTTATAAGCTAGATCTCTTCGAAAACTTTACATTAACACGTATCTATGGTGTAGTGTTTATCACGTCCGCCTAACACGCGGAAGGTGTCAGGTTCGAGCCCTGATGGATACATGTTTTGACCATCGTGATTAGACATAATAATAAGGTATATCTCTTCGAAAACTCAGATTAACGAAGTATCTATGGTGTAGTGGTTATCACGTCCGCTTTCCACGCGGAAGGTCTCAGGTTCGAGCCCTGATAGATACATGTTTTGACCATCGTGATTAGTCATAGTTATAAGCTAGATCTCTTCGAAAACTTTACATTAACACGTATCTAAGGTGTAGTGTTTATCACGTCCGCCTAACACGCGGAAGGTGTCAGGTTCGAGCCCTGATGGATACATGTTTTGACCATCGTGATTAGACATAATAATAAGGTAGATCTCTTCGAAAAGTCAGAATTACTAAGTATCTATGGTGTAGTGGTTATCGCGTCCGCTTTACACGCGGAAGGTCTCAGGTTCGAGCCCAGATGGATACATGTTTTGACCTTCGTGATAAGACATAGTAATAAGCTAGATCTCTTCGAAAACTTTATATTAACACGTATCTATGGTGTAGTGGTTACCAAGTTCTTCTAACACGCGGAGGGTCCCAGGTTCGAGCCTTGGTAGGGACATGTTTTGACCATCGTGATTAGACATAATAATAAGGTAGATCTCTTCGAAAACTCAGAATAACAAAGTATCTATGGTTTAGTGGTTATCACGTCCGCTTTACACGCGGAAGGTCTCAGGTTCGAGCCCTGATAGATACATATTATGACCATCGTGATTAGACATAGTAATAAGCTAGATCTCTTCGAAAACATTACATTAACACGTATCTATGGTGTAGTGGTTATCATGTCCGCCTAACACGCGGAAGGTGTCAGGTTCGAGCTTTGATAGATACATGTTTTGACCATCGTGATTAGACATAATAATAAGGTAGATCTCTTCGAAAACTCAGAATAACAAAGTATCTATGGTGTAGTGGTTATCACGTCCGCTTTACACGCGGAAGGTCTCAGGTTCGAGCCCTGATAGATACATGTTTTGACCATCGTGATTAGACATAATAATAAGGTAGATCTCTTCGAAAACACACAACAGCCAAGTATCTATGGTGTAGTGGTGATCACGTCCACCTAACACGCGGAAGGTCCCAGGTTCGAGCCCTGATAGATACATGTTTTGACCATCGTGATTAGACATAATAATAAGGTAGATCTCATCGAAAAGTCAGAATTACCGAGTATCTTTGGTGTAGTGGTTATCACGTCCGCTTTACACACGGAAGGTCTCAGGTTCGAGCCCTGATGGATACATGTTTTGACCACCGTGATAAGACATAGTAATAAGCTAGATCTCTTCGAAAACTTTATATTAACACGTATCTATGGTGTAGTGGTTACCACGTCCGCCTAACTCGCGGAGGGTCCCAGGTTCAAGCCCTGGTAGGGACATGTTTTGACCATCGTCATTAGACATAATAATAAGGTAGATCTCTTCGAAAACTCAGAATAACAAAGAATCTATGGTGTAGTGGTTATCACGTCCGCCTAGCACGCGGAAGGTGTCAGGTTCGAGCCTTGATAGATACATGTTTTGACCATCGTGATTAGACATAATAATAAGGTAGATCTCTTCGAAAACTCAGAATAACAAAGTATCTATGGTGTAGTGGTTATCACGTCCGCCTAACACGCGGAAGGTCCAAGGTTCGAGCCCTGGTAGATACATGTTTTGACCATCGTGATAAGACATAGTAATAAGCTAGATCTCAGCCGAAGACGCTGAAACAACTCCAACGATTCCTTGGAATGGCTGGATGGCACCACAGATTTATACCATACTACTCGAAGATAGCCACTCCACTAAACCAGTTGAAAAAGAAAGGAGTCAAATTCGAATGGGGTCCAGCACAAGAGGAAGCATTTCAGAAAATCAAGAGCGCCATCTGCAGTTCTCCACCTCTTGCAGCCTACAAACCAGATGCACCAAACATACTAACTACGGACGCCTCAGATGCCGGCCTGGGAGCCATGCTATCTCAAATTCAAGACGGAATTGAAGTCCCGATCGCTTACGCCAGCAGAAATCTAAGGAATGCCGAAACAAATTACAGCACATCCGAGAAAGAATGTCTCGCGATATACTGGGCCATCGGACATTTCCGCCCGTACCTGGAAACCAGACCTTTCATCGTCGTAACCGACCATAAAGCGCTACAATGGCTATTCGGACTCAAGGAGCCAAATTCAAAACTCGTCAGATGGGCGATGTATCTCCAAACCTTCGACTTCAAGTCCAACACAAGAAAGGAGTCGAAAATACTGTCGCAGACGCCCTTTCAAGAGCTCCACTTGGACTGTTTGCCATGTCAGTCGCCTCCACCGTGGAAGAAGAAAATCAAGAAGCATCATCCGAAGACTCGAATGTCCCATCGGATCATTCTCACCATGCATATGTTCTTCAACCATATCCGCACGCGAACTTTCACATTTTCGACCGCGATGACATCATTACAGCCCAGGTTGAAGATCCCATTATTCGTGAAATAATTGAACTATTACGACAAGAAAATCCACCGGAACACCCAGAGTTCAAGATGATCAACAACTTAATATACAGAAAAGCGTCTGGAACCCGTCCAGCAAGAATCTATCTACCAAAATCTCTCAGAAGGGAAACTATGAGACTTCTTCACGACCATCCTCTTTCCGCACACCGAGGAAATTACAAGACAAAAGAGAAAGTCGGACATAGATATTGGTGGCCAGATCTGGATAAGGACGTCAGGCAATACGTCAGAGAATGCGTCCTCTGCCAGCAATACAAGATAAGCAATAGGAAAACTCCCGGACTCACGATATCCACAGTTCCGACTGGACCATTCGACAAGATTGGAGTAGACATCATGGGACCATTTCCCGTCAGCAGAAGAGGATACAAATTTCTACTCGTATTCACAGACTACATGACCAAATTCGTCGAGTTAATACCTCTGAAAAGAATAACAGCTGATGACTGCGCACTAGCCTTAAAGAACTTTGTTTGCCGATGGGGAGCGCCAAAACAAATCCTGAGCGATAGAGGAACTCAGTTCGTGTCCTCTCTTTGGCACGACACCTGCAAATTATTCAACATTGGACCCATCCACACTTCCCCATACCATCCTCAGTCGAACATCACAGAACGAGTAAACCGAGTCCTAGGAGAAACTATTTCAATCTATGTGGAGAACAATCACCGAACATGGGACGAAACTTTGAACGCTCTCGCCTTTGCGATAAATTCAGCTCCACATGAGACAACAAGGAGATCTCCATTTTACCTCAATATGGGAAGAGAACCAAGACTCCCATGGGACGATGATATCGGTATGCCATTGGAAGAATTTGAAGACAGATCCGAGACATTGAAGATCTTAAAGGACCAATGAAAACTGACAAAGAACTTCTCGAAATTGGCTCAAGCCAAACAGAAAAAGTACTACGATTTAAGAAGAGAAGATCTCGAATTTGAAGTTGAAACGATAGTCTGGAAATTAACTCATCCTCTATCTATCGCAAATCTGGGAAGAATGGGAAAACTTTGTCCAAAATGGACTGGACCTTTTAAGATTGCAGAGAAAAGAAGTCCTCTTGTTTACATCCTTGAAGACATGATCACAGGGCAGAAAACAGGTCCCATCAACATATCTCAACTCAAGCTTTATCAGACGTCAAAAGTACCACTGGAGGAGAATGAAGACTCAGAAACTCCGAGATAGGAAATAATCGAGCCAGTAGAAGTCATTCCTGAGGAAACTATCCAGGAAGACGAACCTACTCGACCAAAAGAAGTCACCTCTCCACCGAGACCAAGAGTTCAAACTCCAGAAAGTACACCACCTCGAAATGTACCAGAAGAAAGGCCTCAGCCTTCCTCAGAGTCCTTCGAGGAAGTAGAAGAAATGATCGGCCCCTTCCGATTTCTCATTTGCTAATAATTGTTGACAGAGTACCGAAAAAGAAAGATCAAGAAACAGAAATACGACAACCGGAAGAAATCCAGCCGGAATTGGAGTCACAGGAACCCATTGTCAATCAAGGAGAGACGCCTCCAGCAACCGAGCCACTGCCTCAAGGACCTCTAACTCCTCCAGCGACCATTCAAGTAAATCCTGCTTCAACTCCTACAACCGAAAGACCAAAAAGAGATCACCCTACAACAACGACAACTGAAGGAATCAGACCTAGAAAAAAGACGCTGCGAAAACTAAGCACATCCCTTGATGACGATAGAAAGTCCGAACCGGAACCTTAAAAACGAGGTCATCAGACTACCTCCTCCACGGCTGCAGGACCTAAAAGACGACCGGTTAGAAAACATCCAGTAGCTGTCTCTCAAGTGACGAACCCGAGGTCCCCGATCTCCGAAAGAGAAGTCACCCAACGACAACATCTTCTTCCATAGGACGAGAAACGAGATATCCTAATATTTACAAGAAAAAGGAATCATCGATTTAGTGCCAGAAGACTTTAACTTCAAACAAGTACCGATAGCAAAACCTCCTTGGGAAAGAGTCCGGTTGGCTCACCCACGACGTACCGTACTAACGGCCGTCTAATATCGCGAATCCTGACACATAAATTAACTTCTTCCCTTGGGAATTTGTTCTTATTTATTATTTCTGTTCTCATTTTCTAATGATAGTATAATTTTTAGAGCTAGCCCGAAAAAACCGTTGTACTGGGCCACGGGACCCAGAATGACCAGACAAAAAATCAACACCGTAGAGCCAGAAGACTTCCTAGTGGACCCCCTAGAGAGAGACTTCGAGATAGTGTCGCTCCCAGCCACCATGGTTTTTCACCAAGAAAATTCGAACAACAACGCCACGGGAAATCCCCGACCTCACCCTCAGGACGTAATAATACTTCACCCGGACCCCGAAGAGGGACCGGACATGGAAGCAGGAGCCGCCGGAGCGGAAATCCCCATTGAAATCAGAATAGCAAACTCAATCGAAGCCGCCGCAACGGGAAACCTCCCTCGGGAACTCCAAACCATCGCCGCTGGAACAGTCGTAGAACGTCCAACCACCCTCGCCACCGATGAAGGAAGAAATCCCCTAGAGCTCCCTGCCGCCACAGTTGACACCCAAGAGGAAATCCCTTCGGAGCCCCCTGCTAACCCCACCGTCGCCGGGGAAAACGTTGAAGGGGAAGAACAAATCGAACCGATAATCGCCAGGAGAAATATTCAAACAGAAGAACCAGCCGAACCCAAAGCTGGCGCCATTATCTAGGCTTCCCCCATCGTTCATCGACCCACCGTCTCCCAGTTAGAAACCAACTTCTTAGACTATGGACAAATACCTATCCCCCAAGAAAACCTTTGCGAACTCGATGATTACGCTAAACTATTTCTTCAAGAACAACCCTATCAACGCGCCCCGCCCAGAAACAGGGAACTTACCCAGTCACTTGGGATAATATTTCCCAAGGCGACCTTGTCCGGTTATAACCCGTCACTCCCCAGGGATTCCCCATAATAACACGACCTCCCCCTCACTACAAATGCATCGCCTGTAACGCTGAGGGGCTACATCGATCATCACTATGCCCAAGAAAATTCGTCCAAAAAGACCGCCAGCTTGGTATATACATCACACGCGTCGCTTATTAGAACTTAACTTCAACATGAAAAAAACTCTTTTGTTATAACGGATTAAGTACGGTCCTATTTCCTTTTCTTCCCTTACATTTTGCTATCCTGTTTCCTTCTTTTTTGAGAGGGCGTTTGCAACGGTTTCGTCCAGAATCCGTTGCAGACGACAGAGGGACAGACACATTCTCCGGAATATGTCCGCTCCTTTGTCGTCTACGTCACCTCCTTCTTCCTTCTACCGTCTCCCCCCTCTCTTTATGATTTTTGAATATAAGCCCGTGTAAGACCCACGGTTCCAGTCTGGGAAATAAGGATATTTTTTAAACTAGTCCTTAGGACCAGTGACCCCCCTAGGGTCCGAAATAATAAACTGGTCTCCAGACTGGTCCCAGGCTTTGTTCTCTTATACATTTGCAATTAATAAACTGGTCCCGAGGACCAGTAAGCCCCACTTTTTGAATTAAAAAACTAGTCCAAGCAATTAATTAACTGGTTTTGGACCAGAGGAAGTGTGCTATTTCCCAGACTGCACGGTTCTCTCTCTCTTGCTCTTCACTTCAAGCGGCCGGATCCGTCCTCGGGTAGAAGCCCTACTTCCCACGTCCCGCGATAGTTTTTGTTTGGCGCAGTCGTTCCTCGGGAAACTCTCGCGAAGTTTTTGTAAATTTAAAAGTTATTAAATTCGTTTTTGATTCTCAACATGAGCCGAAGGTATGAATAATTTCTTTTATTAAATTCCAACGGGAGGGAGTTATTAAATTAGGCTTATCTTGGAATCCCCGTATTTTAAGACTTAACGTTGTCACAAGGTCCCCCTTTTAAATCAGGGCTACCTAACGTCCTGTATCCCCTTTTTTTCACGACCGGCCAATTTAATTTTCCCTGGGCCATTCCGTTACAACACTATTGTTTCGTTTCACCTCAACGATATTCTTAGTTAGCCAACATGAGTGTTAACGTTAAATACCACCAAAGCTGACTTGTGTTTACACGCTATGAAAGTCAATGCGCTCCATAACAAGAATGAATCTCCGAAGTTGCAACCCGATTACAAGTAGCCCTTTCACTGATCTAATTACCACAATGATGCTTTCTCCTATTATAAAATCTAAACCTTATTTTTAAACGTGTATTTAACTTTCGGCTCACTCTGAACCGTTAACGTCCCTTCATTTCAGACACGAAAATCAAAACCCATAGTTCACCTCAGATCACAGTTATATACTCTTTGGTTCACTAAGCCTATTACGGATAATTGATTTACCCGAAAGAGTCTAGGCCTTAGCTTTCTTCTTGAAATAAAGTGGGGTGGCGTAGCGGTTAGCGCTTTCGCCTCGCAGCAAGAGGATCCCGGGTTCGATCCCGGACTGTGTCACCGGGTGAAAATCTCGGAACAAATCCTTCTGCGTAGATTTTGCTAGGAGGAGATTTAAAAGGAGTTTTCTTCCGCGGTCTATCCCGGTTTCTCCTTTCCTTCAAAACTTGCTGAGGTTAACGGTAATAGTTAGTATAGGGCGCTGTAGGTTAGCTGTGGCTAGCCACCACCCCTCTATGCATTGTAAAGGCACTCGAAGTTGGGGACGCAAGCTAGATGAAGTGTTTTCTCTTTCCCCCTCTTGCTTTGGCTTCCCGCTCGCGTTCTTAACTTCACACACGCTAGCTTGGGTCCTCATCAGTGCGATGTATCACACCTCCTCGGTGGTGAGAGCTGGTAGCCACTACGTTGTGTGGGCTACGTAGATACGCGTCCTTCTCAAGCCAAGGTGTTGAGGCATCGTGCCGAGGGCTGCGTGGCACTGGGGAAGTAAAACTACGGTATCGCTAACGATTCCCTCGGGGCACCAGGCGACACCCCGTTGTATTTAGCCTTCCACCCGGGTGGGGGACTACCGGGTGGCGACCTTTTACTTGCCCCCTTACTCGTGGGATTCTTATGGATTCTGTACAAAATATCAATTTTAAAACTACTAAAACTACAGTGCAGGGGTCTGCTCCTGGCAGAACCCTCACTGATACCACAAAGCTAGGGCCTGGATCCAGCGATACTCGCTCCGATTTATCGGTGCGTGTGACAGGCTCCACCCAGCTTTCAAACATACCCAGCGACGCCGGCTCAAACGGCAGATTGCTCGGGAAAAACTAAACCGGGTTCTAAAGCGGTCTCCACCCCTGTCGGAGGTGCGGCGACAAGTGAAAACCTGACGAAGAGACCGAGAGTGGAGGACTCGACTCCTTCGCCCGGCAATTCGCAGGCGGGGGCCAAAAGGACTAAGTCCTATAGTGATGCCGCTAGCTCAGAAAAGATGGCTATTGTCAAAAAAGGATATCCGACTGCGGTCATCACCGAGGAAGATGTGGGCCCAATCCAGAAGGCGATTCTAGGGGCGCTGGATGGAATACCTTCGGGGAGCTGTCTACCGCGCCTTGGGAATTTCAGCCAGATGGCCGGGGCCCTAACGTACTCCTGTGAAGAAGCGTTTACTGGGCAGTGGTTGAAGGAAAACATATCCTACTCGGCGGTGGGGAATGCTCTCAGTGATGAGAGCTAGCAAACTCCCTAAGCCGTTTAAGGTGATGTTCCGAACCAGGGACCAGGTTACAAAGGAATCGGCGGTGCTGTTCCAGCGTCTGATGTTCGTTAACAGTGGCTTTGCCACTGAACGCTGGAAATGTATCCGGACGTACGTGGATCGTGCCGTACGGTACTGGGTACTGTCCATAGATGGCTCCTCTTTGGATGCCATTAAGAACGCCGGTTTTGTGGGCTTTACTGGAATGGATAAGGGAACTTTCAAGCTCCTACAGCCCACGGAAACCACTTAAACTGCTGCAGCTGAATCTGCGGCAGAGGATGGGACCAGCGAGCTGGGAGCTCTGGCTGTAGAGCTTGCCGGTGTCGCTTTAGGCACAGAGGGAGAGGGAGAGGCTCTTTCGGAAGATTTATCTTCCATGGATGAGTCCACCCTACTGGTAGAATCGGATGCGACCCTTTGGGGTCCAGACGATGAGCGTTCTAGTGATTCTGACGGGGGGAGGATATTGGGACTGGGAGCTTGCCTGTCAGGGGGAGGTTCTATTAGCCCTCTCTGACTGACTGTCATGCAAAACCAGCTCTGGCTTAACATGGAGGGCCAGAGACAGACAAAGCTGCTTTTCAATGGCCCCTGTAGGTCTCGCGCTAGAGACCTTATTGCGCTCAGCAGATGGGATATTAGGCTGGCAATCGGTCTTCTGACCGGGCACTGTTGGCTCAATAGGCATCTCCATCTGATGGGCCTTGCTGACGACCCTCTCTGCAGGTCGTGCCGGGAGAAGGAAGAAATTTCCTCTCGCGTACTGTGCGAGTGCAACTGCTTCGCCTCGCTCAGACTAGAATACTTTGATTTACACACTGTGGAACCCATGCGGGTCTCTTCTATCACGGTGGAGCGAATTCTCCGCTTCGCCGCGGCTACGGGTCTCTTCAAGACCTGATTATGAGGGTGCACAATATGCCTCTGGCATCGGTGTTAGGGCGGGAGCCCCGCTCTTTCAATAATAATAATAGGACTTCTTAAAGATTCCAAGTAAAAGAAATGCATGTATTCCTGTTTTTACCAAATGACTTTCTGCATTAACTTAATGATTGTAGGTATTAACTTAAAAGCTTTTAAAATACACTAAATGACATTTATATTGACACTAAAGTCCGCAAAACTTGGAAAGTGGATCATTTTTCTGATGAAAACGAGTGGCCTGAAAGCCACAATATCACGCGATAATTACCAAAGGTTAGCTTGAGCTCCCGTATCAACGCTGCCGGCTAAGTTATGTAACGTCAAATAAATTTCAAAGTAGGCTTATCAATTGTTCACTTCAATTAAGGGTCGCTGAAAATTCCCTATGTGTTTTCCCAGGGTTGGCAAGTTTTAAACAAATTGTTTTAAACTTTGGTTTAAAACTTGTTTTAAACAGCCATGAAAAAAAACATTAATTTGTTTAAAACGTTTTAAACAAACAGTTTAAAACATGTTTTTTATGGAGAGGAATTTCGAATGTTTTAACTCGTTTTATTTGAAAATGAGCGAAAATATTAAATAATAAGCTTCAGTCAAAACCATGCAATAATTTGACTGTTTCATATCAGTGTTTAATTGTTTGGAAACCCTACCAGTTGATTTATCCGTTACCAATCTGTATTGAAGACTGATATTCAGTAATTTGATTTGGAATAACTTATTTTGTCGTCTACCTAAGGTAAAGGAACAACGTTTTTCTACACTGTTGGTACATTTTACTGTTCTAAAGTGAGTACGCGTAATATTTAAAGCCAGGCCCTTGACAGTTCTAAATTTTTTTTATGTTGACCTTTGCTCTATTTTTATTTTTGTCAATAGTATAATACACCAAAAATTTCCTACTAGCCACATGAGCAATATTGCTCGTGCGTGGCTGGGAATATTAGAATTACATAATTAATGTTTAACTATAAATTGTTTTTAAATTAGATAGTAAGTTTAAGAGTTTATATTTGCTACACTAGTATCAAAATGTTTTTAAATTTACAGATCAAAACAAAAACAACACAATTGGGTTAGCAAAAGAATTTTCAAATAATCGCGTGACAAAGATTAGAAATCCATGAGTTTATATAGATGAGGTATACCGATAGATATGATCCAGTTATTAATTTTCTTTTTGAACGAGTTTACTTGAGGGCATTGTTTTATACTATTGTCCAGGAAGTTATAAAGTTTTGGTCCTAAATATATGGCGTGTTTTTGTCCGAGGGATCTATACATTCTGCTCCCTAATACATTACCACTATATACATGTCTTGTGTTATAATTTATATTACATGGTAATATTTGATTATGTATATTAAAAGTATAAATTAAGATTGCTTTAGAATAAATTTGCCTGACTGTAAATACCCGAAAATCATTATACAATGCTAGTCGGGATTCCAGGTGGTCTCGTTTTAGACAAGCTCTCAAAATTTTTCTTTGCATAATTTCTAAGCGTTCTATGTGTGTAGTGAACGTTCCTCCCCATCCTATAATTCCATAAGATATAACTGACTGCACTATAGCATAATATACAGTTCTTAACCACTGCAAGGTGAGAAAATTTCTCAATTCGTAAAACCTAGGTAAGCTCCTACGGAGCTTCTGTATCATATTATTAATATGGTGGTCCCATTTTAAATTATTGTCTATAATAATCCCCAGATATTTAATCTTACATACTTTTTATAGTCTTGGGCAGTCAGTAGTGTCATTATTAGTTCTATCATGTATTATAATATTAAGATTAGGGTATAAATTTGGCTGGCCTCTAATTGAGAAGCATATGTATTTAGTCTTCTTTTCTATATTCAGAGTTAATAAGTTATTAGTAAGTACGTCGTACATTTTGTTCAAGCCAATTTGAGCATTCTCGTATACTAATTCCCACGTATCACCCTCAAAGAGGAGAGTAGTATCATCAGCGAAGGAGATCAAATTTCCATCGAAGTTAACATTACAAAGGTCATTTATATAGACGAGGAATAAGACTGGACCAAGAACTGTGCCCTGTGGTATGCCATAGGTTATTAGTTCTTCTTCACTATACAAGATTTTAATTTTTACTTGAGTTTTTCTGCTAGCTAAATAACTTCGGAACCACTCCATAGCTAGTCCCCTAGCTCCAGCATTTTCCAATTTGTTTAATAAGATAGGGTGCGAGACTGTATCAAACGCTTTTTTAAGATCCAGAAATATTCCTAGTGCTTTTTTGTTTTTGTCTACTGAAGAGTATAATTTATTAGTTACTTCTAGGATTGCATCATTCGTGCTTAGTCCAGACCTGAAACCATATTGGTTTTTTTGACAAGTAATTTGTTTATTCTAAAAAAATTATCAATTGTTTTTTAACAATCTTTTCGAATACCTTTGAAATGTTACTCAATAGTGATATTGGTCTGTAATTTGATATATTATTTTTATTTCCACTTTTAAATATTGGTACTATGACAGCTTTTTTAAGTATTTCTGGAAAGATACCCGAGGATAGCGATAAATTTATAATGTGTGCTAAGGGTAAAGCAATTTGTTGTTTGATTATTTTCAAAGTTCTTATACCTATGCCATCATATCCACTTGAACTTAAATTTATTTATGCGTTGATACTACTCTCGACATCTTGGGGTGTTATGGGATTAAAGAATAAGCTTTTTTCGTTGCATATTAGGGTAGTCTTATATTGGTTTTTATCTCTTTGTCTGTTATTTATAATCGTGTTAGCTAAACAGGGTCCTACAGACGAGAAGAATTTATTAAAAATATTTGCCATTTCTTTAGGGCTATCATTAGCAGTAATTGTTTCACCATTATGCGTAATAGTTTCGATTGTGTTAATTTTCTTTTGAATTTTTGTAGCGTCATTTATAATTTTCCACATCATCTTAGGTTCTTTGTTACTATAGTCAACTCTATTTTTAAAATATTTAAATTTAACTGTTCTTATCAACGAGTAGAGTTTATTTCTATATTTTTTAGCGAAAGTTTTTAATGGCAGGTTAAATGGTTCCTTCTTTACTCGATTGGCCAACTCATCTCTTTTCCGGATTGACACAATAAGTGCCGGCGTGATCCATGGTTTTAGTTTTTGTTTCTTATGGTTGTAGTTATATTGACATTTTTTTACTGAATTTTCAATATATCGTCGAAGAATTTCGATAAAGAGATTAGTCGCCTTATTGCGATTATTTTCTGCAATTATTTCAGTCCATGGTTCTTTCGAAATATTTGCTTTAAGTAAATCGTTATTAATAATGTACTTTTGCCCCGCGCTATCTTGTAAATCTCTGTTCCATACATGAGGGATTGAGATGAAAGAGAGTAGGGGTGACGGTATAAACCGAAAAATTTTACCCCCCTTCTTTCCCCCTTTCAGGGGGGGGTAAAATTTTTGGGTTTATACCTTCACCCTTTAGGGGGAGGGGGGAGGGAGGATTGATGACGTCACGTGATGGTGTTGGGAGGGGGATAGAGGGGGGAATTGATGACGTCACATGGTGTGGTTTTGGCGGGAAATTTGAATTGTTGAGCCACCTGGTGGTGGTTTTCTTGATGACGCCACGGCTAATTTTTGATAACGTCACTTGGATGATACCTGTAGGGATAGGCTTATGCTAGGCTTATGCTATTGTAGATCCTGAAAAGGATAGGCTTATGGTAGGTTATTCTAGGCTTATTATAATTATGAATCAGAATTTTAGTCAAAAACCTTTAATGAACACAGTCAATTCCAATTAATTCGCGAATGTACGCGTCGTTATTTAAGCAAATGTAGAATAAATTATATAATTGTAGTTTACGCGTCAAATTTTTGTCACGAACTAAGTTACAAAAATCTTCGAAAATGCTCGAAGGGACTATACACGCTGCTAGGAAATTTTTTACACGGTCGTAATCATTGTGAGACATAGTACCGCGACTTACATAATATTTTTGATATATATCATTCATGCGATTTACAATAGCTTCATACATGCATTTAATAACTTCGGCTTGATCGTTTAAAAGCTTGAAGTGAAATCTCATAAAACTAAATTTCTCGTTCAGTTTCCCTGCCTCGGCCATTGTTAGAGTGAATACGCTGCCATCGTCGAATACTACATTCCCCTCCATAACGGTTATTTTTATTTTCAAGTTCAAGTAACGATAATTACCCCAGTTGCCAGTCTCTATAGCTGAATATATCTCCGTCCACTCCTCCATAAATTCCTTCAAAACATCGTCCGAGATTGCGAGAATAGTCTCGTGTTTCTTTGTCAAAAGTAGGCTTGGCTCGAATCCATTTACCCCGAAAACGGCATATCATTCATTACTTAGTCTAACACGGGCGTTCACGCGGTAATCTCTGATCTTGGTGGGCATTCTTACGGCAGGTCTTTACGGTTTAAAAGCTGACGACTGAATGATCTTTATTGCGATATTATCTAGAGTGCGGGGTTGATAATTAGCCTGAGGGTATATTGACTGGTGCTTTTCTTTTTTATTGCCCTTTATTGGCTACATACAAGGTGGTTTAGGACCTTAAAAGGGGGCGTAGCTAAACCAGTTGTATTGTTATCAATGGAATCTGAGTGATTTATGACTCACACAAACGTGTTAAGACATTCCATCGGCTTTTTATTTATACGTAATATTTATACGTAACATCGTTCAGACGGGTCTAAGGCCATAAAAAGGGACAGAACTTGAACAAAAGGATTTATCCCCATCCGTTTTTATTTTTACTATAAAGACGTGTCTTAATGGGTTAAGGGGTATGGTCGAATCAGTTTTATTGTTATGAATGGAATCTATTTTCGGATTTATTGCTTTGTTAGTTGGTGCCTCTTTCTACCACGAAACATTTAATTGTTTCCAGGTGTTTGCCCCGAACGCCTTATCCTGACAAGTTATGTCTTTGTCGCGTTACCAAGTAATATTTTTAAAATACCAAAATGCAAATTCAACTAGAAATACAGTTACGAGGATGAAAGTAACGGCCACTATTTTCCCTGGCTTTGAAAGAGCTTCGCGAATTAACGTCTGCTTAGTAACAGCGTCCATTTTAATCTAACCTTTCATCCCCTTATTTGGGGTATAAATAGCGTCTGATTTGGTACGGACCTCATTAGATTGTTAGACACCGCCAGGATAAGATGAATCGAGAAATTACCCGTCTAGAAACGTTTGGTGCATTTGCGAGTACGTTTGTAAAACCGTCAGAACTAGCCCGTCATGGGTTTTACTATTTAAGTTCGGGAACCGACGCTGTTAAATGCCATTTTTGTGACTTAACGCTACGAGGATGGGAACCTAACGACAGTGTTTTCGAAGAGCATCAGAAATTCAAGGCAGACTGTCCATTACTTCAAGGATTACGAACAAATAACACGCCTATATTCATCCAAAACCCATTGACTAAAGACATGCCACCAAACAGAAAGTATAGAGATGTCCCTCAAGAAGAGTGGAGAAAGAAAAGTCATTCCGCCAACCCAACCCATACCAACAACACTTACTCCGAATGACGATATTGTACTAAGAATTAAACGCGTTAATCTCGAGAAAGCTATAATTGAAATGTTTATTCAAGAACTTTTGCGACAGGAAAGTTAGATCCTATTATTGTAATATACTCCATACCTTATTACGTTTCTAAATTTTAAAAGAACCAATCAAAAAACTTGAAATGTAACTCGAAATAAATATTTTTTTCCTTAATTTGTTCTTTGTAATACTATTATACCTACTACAGTCTTGACAAAACCTTTTCAGTGGTTATAGTGTATGATGTTAATTAGCTTTTATCAACACATTTCGTGTTAAAAGTAAAACGTTTTTGAACATTTACATTGCCAAAGACCAAAGCGAAACGCATCATTTAAAATTCTAAAACCCCATAGAAATACATGGGGAATTTAATAATCCACCGACACGAAATCAGTCGTATACATTACATTTTAACAACACGAAACGCGTCATTTGAAAAAAACATTTCAAATGTTTAAAGCGTTGAAATAAATTCTAACTAAATTTATGCAAATCATTCCTATTTTCAGTCTTGAAGAGTTCCTCAAAATTATTTATGGCTTTGGATGGGTGAATGACCTCGGGGCCCTTAGATGCATTGGAATTTATTTTTCTTTAATTGAAACACCCCAC
>JAEQBA010003544.1:0-91061 GCA_019434445.1 Phalangium opilio | reverse complement strand
TATCAGAGCTTCGAGGAAAAAGTTCTATTGAACTATATCAAAAAAAGAGGCTATGTGGAGAACATTTTGAAGATTCATGTTTCATGAATATTACGGAAAGGTTTGTATTTTATTTATTTTTTATTTAAGATTACATTAAGACAATATCTGCATTTTTCCTCAAGGAATAAACTTGTTCCAATTCTGTACCCACGCTCTTTGACACTGTGAATCCTCCGCAGATTAACGACAAAATAAATAACCCTGAACTTACTGAAGACCCTCAAATCGCAGATAATCTGAAATGCACGATCTTGAATCTATTGATGACCCTGAAATATACGACACCCAATACATTGATCCTCAACTGCCAGATTCTCAACCAGGTCCAGCTTTCGACAGTAGCAGAAACCCTAAAGCTTACAGTCAAAGCCTTCAAGGAGTTATTTCGCGTAACTCAAACATGAACTTAGTCAAAGATTCTAATTCTGAAGATGAAATCTTCAAGTTAAAAAGATTACTAGAAGCAAACAGTTTTAAGCATGACAACAAGTTGAAGAAGTTAGGGAAAAAAGTAAAACAGCTAATGAATAAAAATAGCAAAGCTATGAAGAACAACAAAAAGCTAACCATGAAGCTCAATGAAGATCTTATTGAAAGACATTTTCCTAATTTGCCCGAAACTGGTAAAATGTTTCTTAAAATGCAACTAAGATTGAATAAGAAAAAAAACACAAGAGGAAAAGCTTATAACAGCACTGAAAGGCAGACATGCTTAGCGTTATATTACCAGGGACCAAAAGCATACAATGTTCTACGTAAAATGTTTTTTGCCTGCTCCCAGAACAATAAGGAGATGGCTTGAAAGTGTTCCGGCTCAACCTGGTATCCAACCCGCACTTTTGCAGCTGCTCAAAGCTAAATCGCAAGTTATGTCAGGAGAAGAAAGATTGTGTGTCTTAAGTTTTGATGAAATTGCATTAAAGGAGGGATTACAGTATGACCCCAATAAAGATGTAATTGATGGGTTTGTTGATTTGGGTGATAAGCGCACTGCTCATCAGGCCAACCATGCTTCAGTCTTTATGCTTGCGGGCTTAACATGCAATTGGAAACAGCCTTTTGCCTATTATTTCGTTAAAGACAACATGAAAAAAGATTTCCTTCATGATAAGCTACTGGAGGTTATAGAAACAGTTCTAAGCATTGGTTTTCAACTGAAATTAGTTGTCAGCGACCAAGGAACAAGCAATGTATCAGTGTACAAGAGGTTAAATATAACCGAGGAAACTCCCTACATCATAATTTAAGAAAAGAAAATATTTTTTATACACGACATTCCTCATTTACTGAAATCTGTACGAAATAGATTGAAAGAGAATGATTTTAAAGTAGGAACAGATACTGTTTCATGGCAACATATCAAAATGTTTCACTTCACCGATCCTCAGTCAGAATGGAGAACTGCCCCAAAATATATCAATCCTACAAATTTTCAGAAAATGAAAGTAAAATATGCTTCTCAAGTTTTTAGCCAATCTGTTAGTATGGGAATGTATTTTCACATGCTTCAAGGAAACCTCAAAAAGGAATATGTAGGAACTGCTAATTTCATTCAGAGAATGGACACACTCTTTGACATCTGTAATTCAAATAACTTAACTGACACTAAGTGGAACAGGAAACCTCTGAAGAAAGACTGTGAAGCTTTGAGTAAACTAAAAGAAATGCTGGAATGGATAAAGTCAATCAAGGTTGATTGTAAAAGACAACCACCTTGCATTAATGGATGGAAAATTGCCATCTCATGCTTACGCCAACTGTCAGACGACCTATTTACAAACTATAACATCAAGTTTCTGTTGACAGCAAACCTAAATCAAGATGTTCTTGAAAACACCTTTTCCAAAATTAGATCCCTGAGCGGCAGCAACGATAATCCCACATGCCAACAGTTTCGAGCAAACTACAGGAAAATATTGGCATCATCACTCATTGCTTTATCCCAAAGAGCAAACTGTAGTGGTGCATCTGGTAATGCCATGCATTTACTTGAACTCCTTACTCAAACCAGGGTTCAAATGACAAATGAAACACCAGAGGAAGAGGATTTTTCATTTTGCAATTCAATTCCTGACGTAACACATCTTGACCACGTTCATTTTGATGAAACTGAAAAGAAAATACTAACCTACATGGCTGGATATGTTGCAAAACGTGTCCTGGAGAATCACAATTGCAGTGTTTGTGAAACTGCATTGGTTAAACCAGATAAAAAGATGACAGTAAATGATGAAATTCTCATTGTAATGAAATCATACTTCACCAACTCAGAATCTGATTGCGGGGGATTAAAATTTCCAACCGATCAATTTGTCGAAGCCATACTTTGGATTAATAGTATGTTTCAACAGATTCATTCTAATATCTTACACGAAAGGAATTTGAAAGCGAAGATCATGTGGCTACTTAAAAGACAAGCCAGCAAAATCTCTCTACCAACAATTTGTCCAAAAACGCAATTAGCGATTGAAGATTTGTTTACCCGGTTCAGAATTAACCGCAATATTGTTGTTTACAATGAAGAGACTGAGTTTTTT
Organism: Phalangium opilio; assembly: GCA_019434445.1. Taxonomy (NCBI): domain Eukaryota; kingdom Metazoa; phylum Arthropoda; class Arachnida; order Opiliones; family Phalangiidae; genus Phalangium; species Phalangium opilio. The sequence goes on along the minus strand of JAEQBA010003544.1, from coordinate 88,482 downwards.
AAATCTGAGACTAGAAAAAGTCGAAAGTTAGCTTAAGTTTTACATCAGTAATGTTGTAATCATTTTATTTGTTCATTTATCAAAATCCAGAGTTATTTATAATAAAAACTTTCGAAAATAAAAAGAACTTAGCACTTAGCAGACAAACCTGTTTTTTATTGCGCAATCATTTTATTTCAAACTTTAGTTACTTTACTCGCCGTCTGGCGGCGCCACCGTGACCCGTTTTGGCTTCCCGCGCGCCTATTAGTTGGCCTCTCCTATAGAGCCCATAGCTCGTATACTTCCTCCATGCTTTAACAATTAGCGGGCTATATCGTTCAACAATTAGCAGGTTTGTGCTTTTACGATTTACTTAGACTCAAGTTAGTCTCGTTTATTAAAATTTTGCATGTTGAACGATTGTCTAAATTATTAGCTTAGCTAAGGCTTACTGTATGTTTACCTTGATGAGAAAAATATAATAACATGAAGTGCCTAGTCTGTGGAGGAACTCGAAGGCTCTCTGGTGGACCCTATGCTATTACTGGTGTAACATTTCATTAGAACTTAGCACTTAGCAGACAAACCTGTTTTTACACGTTATTGCGCAATCATTTTATTTCAAACTTTAGTTATTTTACTCGCCGTCTGGCGGCGCCACCGTGACCCGTTTTGGCTTCCCGCGCGCCTATTAGTTGGCCTCTCCTATAGAGCCCATAGCTCGTATACTTCCTCCATGCTTTAACAATTAGCGGGCTATATCGTTCAACAATTAGCAGGTTTGTGCTTTTACGATTTACTTAGACTCAAGTTAGTCTCGTTTATTAAAATTTTGCATGTTGAACGATTGTCTAAATTATTAGCTTAGCTAAGGCTTACTGTATGTTTACCTTGATGAGAAAAATATAATAACATGAAGTGCCTAGTCTGTGGAGGAACTCGAAGGCTCTCTGGTGGACCCTATGCTATTACTGGTGTAACATTTCATTGTTTTCCATTCAATGATTCAATAAGAAAAGAATGGTTGAAGTGTATTGGGAAAGATACCAATCTAGTAGTTACTAAAAACGATGGGATATGCTCGGAACATTTTAGTGATGATCAGTATGAAGTTTTACCTGATCTTTACAACGGCTCTGACCCATTATCTTTGAAAAAACCGAAGTTAAAACGTACTGCATTACCCAAACTTGACGAGATTTTTGTTAGAAACTGGAAAGTGAGAAATGTTGGCGAGTCTAGTGAATCTAGTTCAAGGCCTTCTTCATCATTGTCAGATCATTGCTACAGCAGACCACCATCTTCTTGTCTTGACTCGAGACCCTCTTCTAGTCTGAACACTAATCCCGTGTGTGTTGACGATATTACTAAGTAGCAACTTGAAGAAGTTGTAACTATGGATGCAGGTCCAATTACATCTACCCCCGTTCAAAGTCCTGTCCATAATATGGTTGAGGAAGAGAATACTGAAGCTTTTGAATTTGAAATCTCACACGAAGATGATGAAATAATTGAAAAACGTTGTTTTCAAAATGATCCTACATTTGATGCAGAAGAAACGCTAATGATGATATTGAAAAGTAATTATAAAATTAATTTTTAAGATTTAAACTGATATATTTCGCCAATTAGGTCTTTTGAAGAAAAAAGCCCGGAATTAGAAAACAAATTTATTGTTTTTGAGAGCTGTTTGCTAATGCTTTTTAAATATTGCACAACTTGCCGACGAGCTGTGATCAGTATTGATAAAACCACCTGTGGTTCTGCAATTATTATCAAAACATCTTGTGTAGAAGGCCACGTTTGCAGTTGGTCTAGCCAGCCATCCAGGGGTAAAACGTTTTGGGGAAATATTATCCTTGCTTCCATCCTTTATTTCATGGGAAATTTGCCCACAAAATTTCTTACTCGCAAACATTTTGGTGTTTACTGAAGCAACATACTATCGATACCAGAAAGTTCTCATATTTATCACACAAAAAGTAAACACTAAATGAAGAAAAATTATTTTTTGTAATATTTTCAACGAAAAACCATCTTCCCCAGGTTTGGAAAGTTCAACAAGAAAGTTTATTAGAAGAACATAAAAACAAGGAAGTTGCTTTATGTGGTGTTGGTCGTGCAGATTCTCCGGGCTATTCAACCAAATATGGATCATACACTTTTATGGATGGTGACACGAAAAAGATTTTGCATTTGGAACTCGTGCAGGTGACAATTGTGCAATAATTCGATCTGATTAATTTATTAATTTTTGGTTCGCTTCTTATTTTCAATCAGTCAACAGAAGTTAATAGCTCCTATGGAATGGAGCTAGAAGGATTTAAAAGAGGACTAAATTTTTTAATTGAAAGTGGAATTTCAGTTAAATCTGTTGTAACGGATCAACATCCATCTATTCAGAAGTACATGCGTGAAACTCATTCTAAAAAAATTGATCATTACTATGACACGTGGCATATTTCAAAAGGTAAAATTTATTTAAAACAAAAATAAATATTTTAAAAGCAAGATTAAAATAATTGATGTTTGTTTGAATTGCAGGTGTGGCAAAAAAGCTAAAGGCGGCAGCAAAGACCACTGGCCTGGAGCCAATTGGTCCCTGGGTGCAGGGAATTTCAAACCACGTTTATTGGTGCGCCCAGTCACATAATATACCCGGAAGCATAAGGGATAAATGGCAATCCCTTTTAAATCATATTACTAATAGGCACGAAAATCACGGAGGTACTTTCGAAAAGTGCCTTCACGGACCATTGTTAGATCACCACGAAAGATTATGTCTTGATCCCAGTAAATATTTTGCAATTCTAAATGGTAACTTGATTGTTATTGAATGATTTTGAATCTCTATTTTCTAAGCTTCAGATTGTCATGAAAAAATTTCATCTATTGTAAACGCACCTCGGTTACTAAAGCAAGTAGTCCACTAAGCCTTGCGAAACCGTATCGTTAACGTAACGTCACGTATCCAAATACGAACAGAACGCCATCTGATAACGTTTCTTAAACGATGCTTTCGGATGATTTACGAACTTAAAACGGTAACGATACGGTTTCTCAAGGCTAAGTGGACTACTTGCTTAAAAGCTCTCGAGAAAGTTTCACCAAAATGGCAAACTTATTCCTTAGAGGTGTTTCACAGTGTGCTACTCTCAAATTGCCCAAAAAGAGTACATTTCTTTTATCCAAGCATGCTTGCTAGGTAACTCTTTAAAAGTTACTTCTGTCTTTATAAATATCAAACAGATATCTAAATTGTCATTTTAGAAACTTGCTTGCGGTTATGCGTTATAATGAAAATGGGTCGAAATCACAAGAAAAAACTTTGGCGGGAGAACTTAGATGGAACATAGTCTACCCAAAAGCTAAAGGGGGGAAGCCTGTAGCTAACCTATTTTGACTCCAAGCACTCATAGTAAGTCATTCTTTTGAGCTAAAACCTTCTCGGAAAGTAAAGGCAAATTTCAGGGCATAGTGCCAGCTAAACCCAGGTTTTATACAGTAATTATTTCGTTTTAGATTACATAACTCAACTTATGGCAGAAGCTGTTGCAGAATTTTCTAGAGGAAATCTTGATTCAATAGTTACAGAAGAAGTTCGCGAAGTTGGTACACTTTCAGAAAAGCATTCAGAAAATATTGACCAATCAGAAATTATAGCCATGCACAAGAGTCGGTTCTCGAAAACATGAACTAATTAATGTATTGAAAAGAAGTGTTTAGTTATCTGAACTAAATTATATATTTGTCTTTATTAAAATGTCACAAAATGGATGTATGTTTTTTATTATTACATATTTATATCTGGGGTACTTGAAACCACTATATTCTTCAGATGGGAAGGCTTGCCTAATTTTATGAACAGCCCAACTTGGAATAACTCTCCTACGAAACCTTCCTAACTTCCCCCATACATTCATGGTAAATTGTCTATAAGGGACAATTGCCTATTTGGGAAAATCTCATTTGAATTAGTTTTCATAATAGAGGCTGCTTTTGTGAAAAACTTTAATCGTGAACTTCATGATTTCCTCTACATTTGTCTCTCGTATGTATAGAAGGACAGCTGTGTCCAGAACATGCCAATTTAAGCAGACTGGCTCAAAAAATGGGAGGGTTATCACGCATTGATAGGGTCCATGCTTTTCTCCTATCTTTGCAACACACACTTTCTACACCAGTAAGCATAGCCACACAATTATTGCAAGTACACCTATTATATGACCGGATCAAATAATTAACTAACATAAAACATTAGGCAATAGGCACAAGTTGCTAAGAGAAGCGTTATGCTTTGTCAAGTTGTATAATTTTTATTTAATAATTTACTAACCAAAGTCTATTTCTCACTCTTTCGGGATTAACATCATTGTTTATTTCCTCATCTCCACTTTCATCATCATCATCGTTATTTAAAAGATGTCCATAATCAATCATCAAAGGTTCATTTTGATACGGTTCGACGATGTTATTAGGGAAATTCATTTCGTATTTGAAATTGATTCAGACAGCAAAGCAGACTACCAAATATTCTCTTCTCTCGGAAATTTTCGCGGCTCGTGAGTCGTGCCCAGCCATGGAAATAAGGTTTTTTTTTCAACTAGTCCTCGGGACCAGTGACCCTGAAATCAATACGCGCCGAGCGAGCCGCCGCGTTCGCCCTCTAGCGGATTTTAGAAGAACAAATTGGCGGGAAAATGACCGCGTCTTTAAATGAAGCCATAGGGTTGTTGTGTAGTTACTTGTAAGAATTATAATGCCAATTGTTACTGAAATTCCCAGAAGGGGTGAAATTTTACCCATTTTCGAAGTTCTAGAATTCATTGTATTAAAAGTAATGAATGAATTAACGCGCTTAAAGAGAAAAAGTAAGTTTTTAGACTTTATGTTATCTAATCCCAACACCCAAATTAAATGTACAAAACTCCTACGAGGTACAGTTAACCTCAAAAATGTGTCTGTCTGGAAGCACTTGCAAGTTAATTTAATTAACTTACAATATAAACATATTTATTTAATTTGAACACTTAAATAGATGGTAATATCAAAAACTTGCTTAGTTACAGAAGTTTCCCTGTTACACTATCCAGAGACTACGGTATTAACTTCGTTTGACTTACAAATACCTCTTACTTTAAAAATGTGTTTGGTTTTTATTATATTTTAGACTTTTAGACGAGTAGAATCCCTAAAATAATTTCTTTAAACCTTCTAATGCTTAAAAATGCGACGTATTTTATAATTGTAGCGCTTGCCATTTTTAAACTGCCTATCTACCATTCGCGAACTTCCCGCCAAGAGTTTTCAATTCAGTCCGCTAGAGGCGCTGCGTGTTAGTTAACCTCTCAATCCTCGGCGCGTATAATATTCAAACTGGTCCCCAAGACCAGTTACCCCCGTGCGATTTATTATAATACTGGTCCCATTTCAAAATTATTTACAAATATAAAATTACACGGTCGGAAATCATTTTCAATAATTTTATTTAGCCAATTAAAATAGTTAATAACATATATCACATAGTTAGGATATCACATTATATTGAGCTTATTTTTTCAGTAGTTTTTTTAAAAAACTATTACACTAAGATATCACAATTTTTGAGCTTAGTTTTTAAGTAGTTTTTTTTTTGGAATATTACACTAAGAGAAAGTTTTTAAGGATTCTCAATTAAATTAAACAGAATATTTTCAAAGTCTGAAAATTCAGAATCATTTGAACTTGAGGTGCTAGGGTTTTTGGCAGGTAATTTCCTGTTGTTGAGTCTTCTGCGACTGTCATTCAACCAAAGCGTTAAAGCTGGGATAGGCTCAAAATCTTGCAATGAAATTCTTTGCAAACAAATTCTTAAGGAATTATCTAAGTTTTTGGAACTTATTAGTGTGCGATCTATGCTTTTTATAATGTTGCATTTGCTGAATCCCCTTTCAGCCTCAGCTGATGAAGGTGTAACTAATGAAATCACTTCGAATATCTTGCAAAGAGCAGGATATCGGTTGATGTATGTTTCTAAGGTTAATGAATATACATTTTTTGGAGAGTTCCTAACTTTGAATGGCAACTGGGTAGCTACCATTCTTTTAAATGATGTAAATTCTGTTTTAAGGCCCATGAATTCTTCATCGGTTAGCAATGGTTTGAAAAAGATTCCCAACTCGTTTATTTCAGATCTTCCAAACTCATCCAATCGTTTGAGATCACCAGGCCATATTCGTGTATCAAATATGTGTTCACCGGGAATTTTATCTGTTGCTTCTAGGAGTTTTTCCAAAATGTTGTATATTGCGTCTGAGTATTAGTTGGAGCCTAAATAATCTAACTATAATGAGCTAATAAAATAACTAGTCAGTTAATTAATGACATAAAGTTTAATTGTGCTGAGAGGCTAATACGTTACAAGACGTTAAGACGAGCGTAGTGTTTTCCCCGTTCCGGTGTAGGGCGCGTATTCCGCGTGACTCTATAAACAAAGGAGAGATAATATCTCGTCTAGACTTATATCCGAGAATGGGAACGCTAGCGACATCTAGGTTAAGGGGATACGAAAACACAACACAAAAATAATGCAACATTTTCGCACAAGTCCGTGCATTCTTGAAGGAAGGCGTTACAATTGTCTAAATCCATTCTTATAGGCACACCCCGAAATTCACCGGGTACTTGCAAAAGCTCATTCGTCACTGACTTAACTTTACTTCCCCCTTCATATTTCAGATTTCTCATTTCACTTATCGAGCTTTTAATTTCATCTTTTGCTTCGTACATCAAAATATCACTTTTCTGAAGCTTTTCAGAAAGATGGCCAAGTTGGAAGTATATGTCAAACATCAGGGCGAGGGTGGCAATGAATGACGAGTTCGCAGTTTTTACATTTAGTTCTTTGGCCTTAGCTTGTGTTTTAGTGTCATTTGAGGTGGCCTCCATTTCTCTCAGATGCAGTACCAATGCTTTCCAATTTCTTTCCACTGCTTTAACAGATTTGAAATGAAATGCAAGCCATCTTGTCTTAGGTAAGGATCCAAATTTCAAGATTGTTTCTTCAACCTGGAGCGCAATCTCCTGAATACCTTCAAGCTTCTTGTAAGATTTGTGGTAGAAGGTGAAGATGTCTCTTATAGTTTCTGCAAAATCTTCAATTTTCTTATTTCCTTTGAAGGCTTCCTTGCATAAGAGCTCAATTTTGTGCGCCATACAGTGCATTCCAATGAGAAAGTGATCATTCTTCTGTTTCCTAAGGATTTGTATCAAACCGTTATGTTTTCCATGGTAAACGGACGCACCATCTGTACCAATGCATCCTAATTTTTCAATCCAGTTTATCATTCCAAGTGAATCAAAATGAGTTTTGAGACTATTTTCAAGGTGTACAGCGCTACCAGATTCTGGTCTTAAAATGGTTAAATATTTTGTGGTTGGTTTTCCTTTTTCTAAAACACAGACGTAAACTATTTCATGGTTAATACTGCTTCGGTCTGTTGATCCATCCATTATTATGGCAAAAAAATTTGCACTTTTCAATGCTTTTGTGGTTTCATTTTGATAAACTTTTGAAATGTACTGTGCAAAATATGGTACAGTTTTAGAATGACTAGTATATGCGATTCCCATAGAAATTCCGTTTTTTTTCTGAAGTTGGCATAATTCAGGAAATTTTTTGAAAGACAGATTTGACACTATTATATAAAGGCCCGTTCGCAAAAGCGCTTTTTGCTCAAGCTGATTGCTGATAGAACAGAATGCAGTTCCAGCTTCCAATTTACTCGATAAGCGACTGCTTTACGGCGTCAGCTTCAGCTTCCGCGAATTCGTTCACATAAGCGCTGGTTTGGTCGCGCTGATTCTTGAATCTAGTCACTGGCGTCATGAAAATAGCGGACGAACACAGGGAGCGCAGCCAAAACTTATAAATTCCTTACATGAAAAATAGGATTTTATAGGAGAAAAACTGTGTTTTTATAGGCAAATATTGGAATAAAAATGCTTATATATAGTATTATTTAGGCGTAACTATTGTAGAAAAATTTCATAAGAAAAAATACTATACTTTGAAAGGAGGAACTTAATTAAATATAATTTAAAAAAGATCTGAGCAAGCAAGGGAAGCTCCGCAATTTCGGTCTCTAGTCAAATGTGATCGCGATAAAAAGAGCTAAATATTAATAGATTTGATGCTAAACCATAGGAAAACTTCGACATAGTCAAAAATATCGGATATTTAGGACCTTATATGAAATTATAGGATAATATTGGACATGATCAAAAATATAAGATTGAAATAGGAATTGTAAGAAGATGGAAATCGAGCCAAAGTTTTGCTTTTATTGTTTAAAAGGAAAAAAAGCTGTTTAGCTTTGGTTTAAACCAAAATTTTCAATGTATTTCGCTCGCTGTTCAGCTTTTAAAGCCTTTACGGCTTCTTTTTTATTTTAGAGACATGTTACCCGCACAAGCACGAAAACTTCGCTTCTGTGCGTTTTAGCAGGAAAAAATAATTAATAACGCTGATCAGCTGTATATCTAGCAGCGATAGATCGAGGCGGACTCCGACAATCAGCCTCTGCTACCAGCTTACGCCCGTATGAAACCCGCCTAAGCTCTTTTGAGAACAGTCACGGAAGACGCCGAGAGCAAACTCCGCCTACTCTCTCAGCAATCAGCTTGAGCAAAAAGCGCTTTTGCGAACGGGCCTTAATAAACGGTGTTAAAAATGTACGTTAATCTAGTCTGGTGAATCTCATTTAGCTTCAAGATGGCCATGGGTAAAGGCTCTGTAGATACTTCTGCAGCTTTTTTAAGTGCAGCTACACAATTCAGATGTGAAGAAGATTTTTCATGTACTTTAATAGTTGATACTTGAAAATTACTAGTTCCCTGAACAAAATAATTTGAGCTTTCTTTAAAATTATTTCCTCCTTCATTGCTCCTACAGACTTTACAGTACATGAGGTTATCGTCTTCGTCAAAGTCTAAAAATGTGTACTCATTTTTCCAAGATTGAAGAAATTTCCTTTTCTTTCCCTTCAGTTGCTTTGACGAGCCAACTGCAGCACCCTTTGAAAGACTAGTGGGAGTGGCATGACTTGTATCTTCGACTTCTTGAACTTGCAAATCTTCCTGAGATTCTTGAACTTGCAAATTTTCCTGAGATTCTTGACCTTGCAAATTTTCCCGAGACTTTTGAACTTGTAAATATTCCTGAGATTTTTGAACTTGTAAATTTTCCTGAGATTCTTGAACTGTTTCTTGACTAGGTTTTAAGCGGGAGGTATTTCCTAACACAGTATTATGGTTTTTACTGGCCTGCTGAATATTAACACCCCATAAGACGTCCAGTGTTCTTGAGTTTTCAGGATTTCCTTTAATTATTTTTTTGGGCCTACCAGGTCCTGGCATTTTCACTGATTTAAAGAAAATTATATCTTATTAATATTTTTAAAACATATCGAATTAGCTGGCTTCGCAATAAAGGAATTTACCTCAAATTTTGTTGAAGAAGAACAAACAAACAGCCAAGGCCCACAGCCGAGAGGAGAAACCGGCATCTAGCACCGAACTCTGGATCAACTTTAGTCTGAGAGACTGAGATCCTCTGAATTTGAAATCATAGTTGAAAATGATACCGGCGGTAACGGTTGTCAGACCACAGCCGACTCGATCACGCTTGGTGCACGACAGCACTACACTGACTACAGACTAATACTTTACACTACGACTAGGAGTAGATAAGACTCCTTGCAATAAGATGGGAGTCGAAATTAGACGAAAACCTTGAATTAATAAACTGGTCCCCTTTCAATATTTATCAAAGTTAAGAAATAATAAACAAGTCCCTAGGACTCGTGACCCCCTGTTTTTGAATAAAAAAACTAGTCTGAGTATTTAATAAAGTGGTTTTGGACCTGTAAACCTGTGTTATTTCCATGGCTGCTCGTGCCTAAACCTCACGGGATTGGCTGATTTGGCTCGGTCCCCAAAGACACTTTCATTGGCTGGTAGGTAACTGTGCTAAAATCGATACCCATTAATTAAATAATCGTTGAAAAAATTATTTGAAACATCGGAAAAAAAATTTGTAATGCAAATTTAATTAAATAGAATCAGGAAAAAAATAAATATGGCACTAAAATTTTCAGATGATAGAGTCCCTTTAAAGTTGGTAAATTCCTTATTCGATAACGAAATGGAATTAAATGTCGTTTTTGCATCCTTCAATACAGTTTTAGTTGTTTTAATTTCTTTAGTCACAGATACAGTCGATGATCCTGATCCCACAGTCCAAACTGGCACTGACTCGGAAAAATCACTAAGCCTTAATTGGCTCTGGGCCGGCTCTGTTGTAACGCTAAATCTTAACGTTAGTTACTTTACAATATATTCTCCAACACCATTAAAAAAATATATTCATGGGTTTATTAAAAATATTCATGTGTTTGTATGCGAGCATGGTACCAGCCCGCGTACACTTCACGCTACTTAAAATTTAACTCTCAATGGAAAAGGGCAGGGATGACCCGCGGGTCAGGTCATACACCTGTCCTACCATTCTCTTATTCTTGAAATCCTAAGAAATTCTAAAATGCCCGAATAACAATAACAACCCCTCTTTTGAAAGTGCTTTCTATTGACCAAGCCCTGACCCCAATGTAACCTGTAAAAATACTAGTATATGATAAAAACACGTGTTGACGAGCCTCGCTCAATGATTGGAGGACCCGAAAGATTTTTAGCGATAATGATTGGTGCGCCTGGAGTCGCGATAAAGTTATAAAAGCCTGGCACTCACAAAAGAAGGCAGAGTTGCCTACTGGACCCTACGCTGGGGGTCAGCCTGACTGACTCTCGAAACTCGTGAAGTAAAACTTCGTCACGTACGGGTAATTTTACCCTTTCGGTAGTGTAGTGAAAGAACTTTAACTTTCTGACTCGCGACTTTAACTTGTCGAAATACTTAAACGTTCCGTTCGGAATACCGTGTGAACGTGCCTCGAAATACCTAAACTTTTCGTCCGGGAAACCGTGTGAACGTGCCTTGGAAAATCCGTTCGACTTCGAACATCGCGTGAACGCGCAAAAGAATTTTTAATACGTCGCCGCGCTTACTAAAACGCCGGGAAATTCACGTACGTCTCATCTCGCTGGAAAAGAACTCTACGCTCGTAACCGCGCACCCGCAACTAAGCCCGTCGCCGAACTACCCGGAATCATTTTTGGCGGCAAAAGGACTTCAAGCCCGTCGCCGCACTAACCCGAGCTACAGGAAGAAACGCGACGCCACTACTGGACTTTAAGCCCGTCGCTCCATCGCCACGGCGCACCAACGCAGTATCGTAGTTCTTTATTTATTTTTATTTATTTTGTATTTATAAGGGCCGTCAGTAACCCTTGACTAGGAAACATTGATTTTTGATTAAACTTGCATACTATTGATTACTGTGAAAAAGCTGTTCTAATTTATTGCTCGTAACAAAAGAAAAACATCATACCCCTAGACACCTAATTTTTGATAAACTAAAAACCATCCCCAAATAGTGAAAGGATAGGTTAAACCCGGGACGGCCATATCGAACTTAAATTAAAGTAACCGGATATAAAATTAAATTAACTTATTAAATATCCCACGTTACACTGTAACCGCGCACTTACGGCAAAACAAGTTTGAACACAATTTGAGGATTTCCCCGGCTTCAAATTGCAAATTGTTAACTTATCTTTCTTCTTTAAATCGCTGTTTACTCGCGATTGAATATAATAATTATATTGCGTTGATTTATGAGACGACTTCACAACATCGACACCCGCCATTTAACTTTACCCAGAATACCTTGCGGCGCGAGATTTTAAGGCAAAACTTTTAAGGTTCTGGTCAGCTTTGATTGGTCTAAGGCATTTGATTCTGTCTGCCACAAGAGACTACTTTACAAATTAAGAAGATCTGGAATTTCTGGGACCATTCTGCTATGGCTTGAAAGTTTCTTAGCAAATCGCTACCAACGAGTTCTTTACCGTGGAGAGTGTAGCAGTTATCTTCCGGTACGGTCCGGAGTACCCCAAGGTTCAATCTTGGGCCCTTTGTTATTTAATATTTTCGTTGCTGACCTTCCAACTGTGATTACTGGTGACTGTTCAGTATATCAATACGCGGATGATTCCTATATCTCCCAGCCTATACGGTCTGCTTCTGATCGCTCTTCACTACAAGCCAACATAACCCGGGTTTTCGAATGGGGAGTTAATAACAACATCGCCCTTAACGTCAAGAAATGCAACTTCATGGTGCTGTCTCGCCGTAGAGGTACTGATGACACCTTCTACCACTTACACACAACACCTTTAACCAGGGTGTACACTATGCGCCTCCTAGGAGTCATTTTTGCGTGTGATCTGACTTGGACCTCGCAGGTTCGAACGGTCACTAACAAGGCTAAGCGCATTTGTGGTTTGATTCGTCGTATGACAAAACATACCCGTGGTTCGTTGACCCTGTACCGGTCTCTGTGTCTACCTATTCTCGAATATGCTTCTCCAGTTTGGAACCCTAACCTTACCAAAGATGTTGCCTTGCTGGAGTCGGTACAGAGGGGGTTTACGCGGTTTTACCTACGGTCTCCTCGCCCACATTTCCCTGGACATATTTCCTATGATATGCGCCTACAGGCCTTGGGGTTTAAACCGCTCTGTGTTCGTCGAGCTGTGTCTGATGTCCTCACCCTATTACGACTGCGCGACTGCCAATACTTTCAATTGGACGATATACTGACGGAGAATCCCAGACACTCCGTACTAACGTATTCCTTACACTACGCCAGATGCCTCGCGTTAAAGGAGTCGTTTTTCTTTCGATCTGTACGGTTATGGAATAATCTTCCCGTATGTCTTAGAGAAATAGCAAACGACCTTTCTCTACCCGTATTTAAGACTAATATCTCCAAATTTTTCTTGGACACTTGGCTCTCTAAAAATTGTTAAACTTTCCTTTATTTTTTTATATTTTTGTATACTTGATATTTATTGTTTTCTCTATTTGTATTGTACGTCCGGGTAACCACCTTCGATAGGCTCTTCTGCCTCTGTGGTTGCCAGTAACTTTGGGTGCGAAATAAATAATAATAATAATAATATTTACAATACAGTTCCAAAGATGGCACTACGTTAGTTACAAATTCTATGACATTTCAAGATCCCACTGTATTCTACACTACGGAAACTAGCATCCTTAACTCCTTTCGTTATTTACCCCTGATGATACAAGAAATTCTCGCCAGATATCGCTATGCCCGTAAAAGAAGCTGTTTCTTCTCATCTCATTTGATTTAAGCATTGGGCCTAACCTAAAGTTATTTAAACTAAATGTTTTACTCTTTGAAAAATGTCCTCCTTATCCATTCTTCAAATAATCCTAAAATGCCGTAAGAGTGCAGTATCAAAAATTATGATAACAAGTAAGTGGGGTTTTATTAGTTTGTTAAATTTTAGCTAATTAAATATAAGTTTGAAGTATGAAATTTAGACCGACACATATTTTGGATAGTGTTTATTTTCCACAGTTACATTTAGAGACATTTACTAATTATTTGGTTTTTTTTTCATTTAGTTGTAAGATTATATCAACAATATTTATATGTTATTTTTAATAAGTTGTAAACAAATTCTTGCTAGTAGACGAAATAGTAAAAGCTTTTTCCGAGTCACGGAGAGTTAGCGAAATTATTTGTTATTCCAATATTCTGAGGGTTTCCAATTGTTTTATTCCCTTAATGGTTCTCACTTATTTTTTACTATATGTTTTAATATACTTTAGTTTCTCGCGGTGACATCTACTTTATTATTAGGCTTACACTAAAACAGAAAATTTACATAGTTAATTCTTAGTCGAGTTGGTAATGTCACCTTTGTATAATTTTATAGATATTCTCTAATTCAATGACGAATGATTTGAGGGAGTAAAATCTCGAGAGTGAGCACACTTTAACTTCACCATGCACTGAGAAACAGGTCAGAGGATATCCAAGTGTTACTCGTGAAAACTGATACGTCACTCACTCGTTGCAAACGCAGTATCATAGCTCAGGTGGAAATATACTGGATTTTCAAAAACTTTAGGAAACGTAATGTTCCCACGGCTACTTGAGAGCAACTACCAATTTTTACATCTCGCAAAATTGGAATGGTTTAAAAACATTGCGATATATAAGCTCGTTAATATATCGTGCAGCCGCTGCTTAGTCCACTCGTGTCAAACTCGTGAATATTAAGACTACGTGTTCGTCGGATCCGCTCTAAGTCCCTGTATAATCATTTTTCTGTGTAATCGAAAGATTTATGAAGACTTGCGTAACATTTTACTATTTAACGCTTTATTAGGTGACCCGGGATAAAATAATGAGAATTTCCCTAAATAATTTAGTCAAAACATTGCAGAATGCAATTGAAACGTGCATTGCGCAACAAGAACTTGTTTACGGTTACAATTGTGAAGGTTTATATCAAAAATGTCTTAATACCGATCATCAATATTTAAGAGTAATATAGCAGTGCTTCAAAGATGCTGCGTCGCTACGCATTTTTAAAATTTCGCGTCAAAAATACTTTGTAAGATTCGTGGTCAAAATGGAAATTATATTTTAAAGTTAAAGGTGTAAGTCACGAGGATACTTTATGGCATCAGTGACCACAAATAATGTCACGAACTCTCTGAGTCTAATCCAGTTTCAACGTTTAACACAGGCGACTAAATGATTTTTTTGGTCAAAAAGCTTGTTCAAAGTAAAAGCTAAGTATGAAAAATCAATTTGCTGAAGGACCAGATTTTAAAGTTTTAAAATTTAGAGTCATGATTGCAAAATGGTATCGTTCCTTTCAACCGAATTCCCAATGGACCGAAATCCCATTCGACCGAATATCCCGCAATGATTTTAGATTTCCAGCCCAATGGCTATATTCCCGATGGACCGAAATCCCAATCGTCCGAATATGCCCCTACAAAATACACGAATATAACTTGAAACACTGAAGCCGTAAGCGATTCGGTGGTGTAGTGGATATGATGTTGGACTGCGAAGCGATAGGTTGTTGGTTCGAATCTCCGAAAGGTATGTTAATAATATTAAAAGTAAATGTTTCGTGATACTAATTAAAACGCTCACTTTCATTCCTTTCAAGGCAAGAGATATATAGAATTAATAAACAAATTGTGCTTAAAATGAAGTACAGTCTTAATGGTAGTTCCATCAATGTCTTTAAATTTTAAATTAAAATTTTAATATTTTGGTTTCGGGTGGGTTAGGTTAGGTTAGGTTAGCTTAGGTTAGTTTAGGTTTGGTTTGGTTTGGTTCCAATAATTCGTTGACACCTTTTCCAAAATATGCTCCTTTTAATTAGCTACCACCTTTTCCAAAATATTCTCCCTTTAAATAGCTACCACCTTTTCCAAAACATTCTCCTATTAATTAGCTGCCACCTTTTCCAAAAGATTTTCCTATTAATTAGCTGCCGCCGTTTTCAAAATATTCTCCTATTCATTAGCTGAAACGTTTTCCAAAACATTCTCCTACTAATTAGCTACCACATTTTCCAAAATATTCTCCTTTTAACTAGCTACCACCTTTTCCAAAATATTCTCCTTTGGGTTAGGTTAGCATAGGTTAGGTTAGGTTAGCTTAGGTTAGTTTAGGTTTGGTTTGGTTTGGTTCCAATAATTCGTTGACACCTTTTCCAAAATATGCTCCTTTTAATTAGCTACCACCTTTTCCAAAACATTCTCCTATTAATTAGCTGCCACCTTTTCCAAAAGATTTTCCTATTAATTAGCTGCCACCTTTTTCAAAATAATCTCCTTTTAATTAGCTGCAACGTTTTCCAAAACATTCTCATACTAATTAGCTACCACATTTTCCAAAATATTCTCCTTTTAATTAGCTACCACCTTTTCCAAAACATTCTCCTATTAATTAGCTGCCACCTTTTCCAAAATATTCTCCTATTAATTAGCTGCAACCTTTTCCAAAACATTCTCCCACTAATTAGCTGCCACATTTTCCAAAATATTCTCCTTTTTATTAGCTACCACCCCTTCTAAAATATTCTCCTATTAATTAGCTACCACCTTTTCCAAAAGATTTTCCTATTATTTAGCTGCCACCTTTTCCAAAATATTCTCCTATTAATTAGCTGCCACCTTTTCCAAAATATTCTCCAATTAATTATCTGACATCTTATCCAAAATATTTCTATTATTGCTAATAAATTGTTCGTGGTAAGAGGCGGGCTTTTAATACTCATATAAATAATCTTTTTACCTCCAAACAAGGTTGGGTTGGGTTAGGTTAGGTTAGGTTACGTTTGGTTAGGTTAGGTTAGGTTAGGTTAGGCTAGGGTAGGTGAGGTTCGCCGTAATTAAAACGCAGTTAAAATAAGTGCCGTAATACATTTTCAACTCACATTTATTTTAACATTAATAAGTTGTGAAATTAAAAATATATTTAATGCAAAACCACACAGTATGTCTTCTTCCAGTTCAATAGAATTTCGGTCCAATGGTACTATAATAAAATCGCACCTTTGGCTACGTTCGGTCGAATGGGATCCCAAAAAAACCCCTTCTGTCGAATGGGAATTCGGTTCAATGGGACCAAAGCTATAAAATATCAATTATTTAAAAAAATGCTTATCATAGTATAATAAAAAACATCTTTGTGGATAAAAGTAGAAAAAGTATAAGATAAGAAAACCAAATGGAATGACTGAAGGCCCAGATATTGAAACTTTTCAGTGTAGAGAAATGATTTTGAAGAAAGAAATATTATAAAAAAATCTTGTCTTCGTTTTTTCACCATAGTTACATTTGCCCAAAATGCTTTAACATGAACTTTAACGTTTTTTTGACATTACCCGAGAGAGCAGAGTTTTTATTTCACATTCAAGTTCTGACCAGAAAATTGTTAATACGAAATATATTACAATATAAAAGCTTTGTGCAATGTAAGACAACTTGCTTTTTCGTCTCTTCATATCTTTGATTTTTCCCTCTTTAAGTCTCAATAATTGAGAAGTTGTTTTCTCTCGCTTTGTGCAATCTTATTTTAAAAGAAAGTGATTATTTTTCTTATCTGAGATATTAATTCAAAATATTAAAATTGCGATCCGCTATATCAGACCACTGTATTCTCACAGTAATTTATAAATATTCGCGAATACAATTTTTATCTCTAGCACTTTATCTACAGAAAGTTACTATAGCTTACTAATTTTCACAACTATAACAATAACCATACTTTATTTAAGCAAAACAGAAATATGCTTAAAATTTTATGAAGTTTTGTAATTAGTATCGCCAGAAGTGGTATGATACTAGAAGTATTGAGCTAACCAAATTCTTCACTCGGCATTAGTGAAAAGACTTGATAAAACACAAACGGTTGGCCCTCTAGTGGCGGTTTCTGAAATTTCCCCTCCGAAACGTGAGACGCTCGCGGTGGTAGACGGCCGAACTAGATTCAAGGAGCCGGGTCCGTGTTTCACCGCTTTAGGTTGAGGGGAAGGGGGTAAGAAATGTTTTTGGAACTCGACCAATTTTTTCTCTCCGCGAAGGAAGCGGCATAAAATCCTCAAATTTGTTCACTAGTGCCAGGATCTACTATCAATGCTAGAGCTATTCACTTCTAGTCTCATACCACTTCTGGTATCGCTTGTATTTCACGAACCTCAACATGAAAACGAGCTTGGCGCGTGTAAACGCGTTGCCTAAATGGAATAATGTAAAGACTGCACAATATGTTTTTTAATCATTGAAGTTGTTAAAATAATGTGAAAATCATTAAGAAAACTTAGAAACGTTATGCATTATTAGTTTAGAGATGTACAACGCGAAAAATCACCATTATAAGCGTGACATTTTTTTGACATCATTAAATTCCCTATTTTTTACGTTGCTCATTACAGAATATCTTCACGGAATTGTTGCTATTTCACGAGATATAAATTGAAAACTGCAATTAACCAAGTTGACTTGTTAGCACTGAGAAGGCTAGGCCCGTTTCTTTTTCAACTGGCACGAAAACTCGAAAAATAGCTTTGTTGTATTAGTAATTAGTTGTAGTATTTTTGTAATAGTATTGTATTGAAAGTTTTTTCTCTTATATAATAACACTAAATCAACATAACCTGTTACTACGGAAAACGCTAGACCACCTTGTCGTTCAACAAGCTTGAAAATTCCATCAATAAGCTTGGAACGTAGTAACCTTTTAAACTTACGTGTACATTGATTAACGTTTGAGCCATAATTAATATAAATTAGTTAAACTTTCCGAATGGTAACTTCGCTGTAAATTTAACATATAGGATCAGAAGTGGATCATATTACAGCTCCCTAGAAGTACTGGACGATATATCATCGCCGTGCATCAGCATTGTCTCCTAGCACTGAAGAGAAAAGGGTATATGCGAAACGCAGCGGCGAATTTGTGAACTAAACCAGAGGAATGATTTTGGCGCGAAAGAAATTTTTAAAAAGCGGGCGAAGCAAACGGAAGTAAGTGGTAGGCTGGTAGCCAATGAGGAAAGGTTTGAGAGAGAAGAGCGCGGAATGAAACAAGTTGTTCCATACAGAGTGTTAGGTTGTGAATATAATAGTAGAAGTCCACTTTATTTTTCCGATTTTAAAAAATAATTGGCGGTCTATAGGTATTTTTAAACGCTTGTGTTGAAAAGGAAATTAATATGAATTCAAATTAACAAAATAGCCTTCATCATGCTAGAATATTTTTAATGTATCCCTAGTACAGCACTGAGCTAAGCTTCCACCGATTTAAAGGTTTTTAGCGGGGATAGTTGGACCGAATTATTACTAATTAAAGGTTATGTGCGGCGACATAGAATTTTTTTTTCCTTTTTTAAGTGTGACAAAATTTTTCAATGCTTTAACGTTAAATTCCGTTTGCGAAAGATGCTGGTCAATATTTTTCAGTTTTACAAAACGTTTTTTTAGTTGCTTACGGTTAAGTGCTTTTAATATCACACAGATCGAGTTCAGATGTCTCTTTAATGCGGGCATGCAACCATTGCAATTAGTTACATTGATCCTAACATAAGCCATTCTAAATAAAAATTATAACGCGATAATAAGCTTCACACTAATCACGACACTGACGGCGGTCTGACAGCCATTATCATCAACCGGAACTTTCGTAGGTAAACCTAACTCAAGATCCGGGTTAATGGGAAAACTATACTTGTAAAACTGAGCTATAGATGGCGGGCTTGGATGTCTTGGAAGAAAACGCTGTTTACAAAGCATAACCTACGTCCAGTACTTATGGGGAGCTGTAATATGATTCACTTATGATAGGATGGATTGGACCACAAACAACGCCATTTTTTACCATGGATAAAGAATGCGCGTGAGGAAATTTGTTTTCACGCTAGAGGATAGGCAACTCCCTATCTCGAACGACAGCTTATTCAATATATACTCTGTTACAAAATCGGTTGCAGCACGCGCAAACCTAGGTCTCTATGCAACGTAGCTTTGTACATGCTGACAAGAGAAAAAACTTGAGGATCTTCAGGATTTAAAATATCCTTGAGCTTTTGAGCTCGAGTGCTTCGACCTCTAGGCCTTAGTTTCAAATAGGTGTATTAGGCTGTAGGCAATTTCACACGTATTTGAAACTAAGGCCTAGAGGTCCGTGCACTCGAGCTAAAAAAACTCGCGGATATTTTAAATTTTGAAAATCCTGAAGTTTATCGTTGCCTACGGAATAAGAATTAAGGCCAGTTCAAGCTTGGCTGGAGGTGGGGGACCTTAACCTATCGGGAAGAATCGTTCTTTGATACATTTCCTCGCGTGCTGGCGCTCTTTGTTATTCTTCTTTATAGGGGTCATTCATAAAATTTAATTTGCTTTGGTTCATTGAGGTTTTAAGAATTTTATTATTGTTCTTAGATTTTATCTTGCAGAACTATATTGCAGACGTGTAGATGTATTCTGATTTAAATAACACGAAATTTAAATATAATAATTTTCCTAGTGAATCGACAATCGTACACAGCGCGAGAACAAAAGCCGAATAGCTTTCTAGGAAACGAACGTCAACCGAAATTTCTTTTTGAAAGACCCCCCCACCTTTTTTAAAACGGTTTTACCAGAGAGGTTTTACATTCTATTCGTCTCTTAATAATTAACACAGATATGTTGGGGAAAACAGTCTAAACGGGTGACAAGAGGATAGGAAAGAAATCCATCCCTTCAGCTTCGGGCGCGTTGCTTCAAGTCAGTCTGCCTGTAGCGCGTCGGCTCGGCGGGAAAAAAATTCAAATAGTAGCGTCGCGTCACCAAAGGTATAGCAAAGAGCGCACCTAGCGGATATTAAAGGCAAACTAAAATGTCAGAAATACAGTCTGAAAACCCTACGGAGAACTGGCCTTAATTCTTATTCCGTAGGCAACGAGTTTATTGTCTCTTGTCAGCACGCACAAAGCTAGGTTACATAGATACTTAGCTTTACGCGTGCTGACAACCGATATTGTAACAGAGTATAATAATAAAAATAATAATCTAAGCTTTTGTCTATGAAGGGATATCCACACTAAGCCTGTGGCTTGTTTACAGGTGGGTCCCTTTACAATACATAAAAGGGTGGTGGCTAGCCCCTATGCCACAGCTAACCTACAGCGCCCTATACTAACTATTACCGTTAACCTCTGCAAGTTTTGATGGAAAGGAGAAACCGGGTTAGACCGCGGAGGAAAACTCCTTTTAACAAGCGGGGAGAGAACTTGCAAACAGAATAAGCTGTCGTCCAAGATAGTGAGTTGCCTATCCTGTAGAGGGAAAACTAATTTCCTCACGCGCATTCTTTATCCATACTTTTACCATGGGGAATCTAGCGGAATTTCTAAAATTACGGGTGGGTGTCAAGTCATATCTTCTAGCTCTAGTGGCCCTGAAGAACAGCCAAAAGCATTAACCCCAGTATTGGCAAGTGCCACTAGGAAGATGCGATAGCTATACTAAAGATTGGTTGTTTTTAATAAGCTCTCAAGAGAAGGAACGTGGCTCTCGTATGCAAATTAACTGTTTTAGATTTTATCGTCAATACCAAGCAATAACTAAATAGTTATGACTACTTAGGTGTTTTAGAAATCGTTTTGGATTTGATCAGCTGTCTTAAAAACCCTTTATAACCTGGTTACATTCTTATACGCTCAGTGTTTAATGAAACATGATCATTGTCAGTATCTCTATGGTGAAGACGAAAGAAGCGACTCCAAGCATTGCCGCACACATTCCCAGCTTCGCTGCGATGTCCTTAAACCTGAGTACATGTACTTCATTCTCAGCCGTAGAATGTTCCATTTCAATGTGGTAGTCTCTCTTGAGGGAGCGTAGCCACGGTGTTATTTGGCCAGTTTCCAAGAAAGCCCGCAATCTGTAATTGTTAAAGGATTAAAATTAAAATTCTCTAATCAGTAGCGTAAATTTCATCTTTATAGGCTTCACATTAAACAAGACTTCATTAATTCTTCAAGGTATTTCGAGTGTCTTTACGACGAGCTCACGTGAATCCACTTGCCTCTATTCTATTTTTTAAAGGGCTTTAAGTTAACTCGTATCGAGTAGGAGAGAAATATTTGGACATTTTCGCATATATACATTCTTTGTCCATCACTGAAACTAGGATAGTAAGGAAACCAACCTTCGGTTTATATATTTCAGAGCTTCAGGCTTCATTCTTTCATCTATGAAAAAAACCATCGGTTTCTCGAAGTACTTATTAGAACCAAGGTAAAGATCCAAATTAATTTGTTTTTTATACATGTTTGAGTAACTGTTCGAAATCTGTAACATAGATATATCCACAAACGAAACTTCCTTTCCTCTAGATAGGTTTTCTATATCAGGGGATTTGTTTTCTTGCCCCCGCACCCTGTCGCAGAGCATTCTTAGTTCATTTTCAGTCTGCAATAATTCGAATATTAATTTGACAGACTCTAAAAGTCTCCTTAGAAGAAAGTATAAAATCCTAACCCGTCGACAAACTTCATACTCATTTATAGATTCAGGATATAATCGAATCGGGATGTCATCAGATAATCTCAAGGCATCGGTTACACTGTTGACATTTTCTCTTTTCTGAGATGAGTAGTTGGCTTTCAAGACTCCGTTAAACAAATTGACGATGATCACAATTATCAAGAGGAATGGTCCAACGCAGCAGCGAATGGCTTGTGACGAAGGAATATCGAACCCTACAAGAGAAAAAATTAAGCTCACTCTCAGTATGTTTACCTTATTGTATGAAGCAAGAATAATGACAATTGCGAGATCAACGTGTTTCAGTTATAATTTAAAAAATACCACCTAATAATGGTAAACCCCACGGATTTTGATTAAATTTTTTAAAATAAATATAAAATCATTTTCGAACCTAAACCACCGCTAACTTTGAAAGCATTACCTATCCGCCCTGAAAACCCTTATATATGAAACTTTTATACACTTTATATACTACTACAGTGGGGTGGCGTAGCGGTTAGCGATCCCGGAGTGTGGCACCAGGTGTAAATCAGGGAACAAATCCTTCTGCGTAGAGTTTGCTAGTTTTCTCCCGTCTTGGTAAAAGGAGTTTCTTCTTTCCATCAAAACTTGCAGAGGTTAACGGTAATAACTAGTATTGGGCGCTGTAGATTAGCTTGGCATAGAGGCTAGCCACCACCCCTCTATGCATTGTAATGGGACCCACTTTTAAACAAGTCACAGGCTTAGTGTGGAAATCCTTTCATAGACAAAGCTTAGATTTTTTTTATTATGATATACAACAAGCGTATATGCTAAATACATTTTTGAACAAGAAAATATCACCTATTCGAGTCAAGTGGAATATTATCTCTCCTCTTATTTACCCTTAATATTCTTGATCTATTGTTATTTTATGATAAGCTTCTGCCGTTAATGAATGGCTAATAACACACCTTTTTAAATAGTTTTTGTACATACTAGAGCTGAATGATCTATAGAAACAAAGGCAAGGAGTGTACACACAGGAATGAAAGGCATAAACTGACAAGACATAGCCATGGCGATATAGTTCGATTTATGTTATAGATTCGAGTTATGAAATGTCACTATTCATTTCTTCGTGAAATTAACTTTGCGCTGCACCGAACCGATAGTGTATCTTTAGGATGACACGCATGTCTTTGAAAGCACGGACCTAAATGACGAACATAAACATTTTAATTCTAAAACAATTTGTCAAAATCTAATTAAAACAAGGTCAATTGGTGAGGTATAACACTGGACGTGTCTCTGTGTGTCTGTCACCGCGTTCGTAGTTGTGAAATCGAAGCCAACCTGTTCGCAGAAAGAAATATTGGCTTCTTCTCCATTATCATTGTTAGTATTAAGAATTACTCGGCGATCGGCTAGGCAAAGAGGAGGGAAATAGGGAGAAAGAATCAGCATAGGCAGCCGTGATCCATGCGTAGTGAGAAGAGGGGAAATTGTACGGTACGCCGCGGCTCTTATACGCGCAACCTATTCGCGCACAGTTGACGTTACAGGTTCTCCTCTTTCGGGCTACTACGTCAACAAAATTTCTCGGAAAAAGATTTAGGTTTAAACGTTGTTAAAACGTACGCTTTAAAAATAAAAAGCCGTGGCTTAACTGAAATTATCAGCCAAGTGGTCTTTTTTAAGCAAAGAGTTATTTATTTATCAGAGGTAATTTTAAATGGTTTACCACAAAAAATGCTGCTACTTGAATTGTAGTAGCAATACGCGGTATTCAAGTAATCCAAAAATGAACGGTATAACTTTTAACCATTTCCAAAACCTATAACCAAACATCAACGATGTGTGAAATGGATAAATAACTGTGGCAGGTCAGACCTTACTCCGGATTTAATTAAAAAACATCATTTCGTGTGCTCTAGCCATTTTTCTAATGGTGAAAGTGATCCATTTGCAGGATTTGGTGTTATATGTTTACAAGTAAGATATTTTGAATAACAAACACTCTTGTCTGTACTGGATTTAATACAAGAGAGAAATTTCAGTTAGTAGGGGATAACAGGGACAGAGGCGGTTAGGTCCGGCTTTGCGCGAAAGAAGTGCGTCCTAAATCTTATCGTACCAGAAATTTTTGTTACTACCCCCCCTCCCCTATATTTTCCATTTTTCAGCGGATTTTATAGAGCGCGTTTCTATCTCCCTATTTCCCTCCTCTTTGGGCTAGGGTTACGAGAAAGGTCTAGCCTCCCAATGGCAGGGCTTCCATCAATGGTTCACGTCATTGCAGGTTTCCTTATCATTTACTGTGAATAAATCGCCTTATATACTCTAAATCCATAAATTGATATGAATTATTTTAATCGTCATTAATTTACCTTATTTCAAGATAAATCGTTTTAAGAAACTATGTTCCTAAAATCGTATGAAACATAGCTATTGTTGAGGTTTGAATTCAATCGTATGCCTCTATAACAATTTAGGAAAATTTAGGGTATATAAGGCGATTGATTCACAATAAATTTTTAAGAAAACCCGCAATTGCTTGAAACTTTTGTGGAAGCCTTGCCATTGGAAGGCCAGATGTTTCTCTTAACCTTAGCTGTTCACTGCGTACATCTTAATCCTAACTAAGGGAGTAGAAGCCCAAAATTGCATACTTCGAACACGTTTGCTACGATTTGCCAACAGCGAACACAGCGACAGAAACACACACTCACACCCCGACATGTCCAGTGTAATACCTCTGACATCATCGTCAGTGTGCCATAAAAAAGATCAGCACACAGATTTTCCCGGGCCCCTCGTTACAGGGCTATTTAAAACAAGCCACTAAATATATATTTCAACACTTAAGCAACTTTCTCCTTTTACTTAAATTTTTAAAGCTGAATCTGTGACAATATGGTGGGAAGAATATTCAAATATTTATATCTCCTTGACAGCTCAATCAAAATTAGCTCTAAAAATGTTAAAACCTTATTCTATTAATAAAACTGTCATTGTGGACAAAGACCGGAAAGTGTAAAAGATAAGTTTAGAAAATTAAATGCCTGAAGAAACAGATATTCAAATTTTCACTTTTGAAGACATGATCATAAAACATCAATTATTTTAAAAAATTCTTATCATACTTTTTTTCACCAAAATTACTTCAGAACAATATTTTAACAAGAAACATGCGCATCATTTTAAAAATAGTACGTGTTACATTTCATTTTCTATC
Organism: Phalangium opilio; assembly: GCA_019434445.1. Classification (NCBI taxonomy): domain Eukaryota; kingdom Metazoa; phylum Arthropoda; class Arachnida; order Opiliones; family Phalangiidae; genus Phalangium; species Phalangium opilio. The sequence goes on along the minus strand of JAEQBA010003544.1, from coordinate 63,262 downwards.
AAAAATTTACAATTAGGTAGAGAATTCGGCCCTATAAAGAGTATAAAATGGACAGAAAATCGTTGAGAGCTGATAAAATAAAACCGTATAAAAACTTAACAAAACGTATTCTTCAATTGTAATGTTTTCGAAGTATTAAATATTAACGTGCTGTATAGCTCTCAAAGATCACGATCAATCTACAGATCTTTTCGACACAAATAACTAAATCAAAATGAAAAGGCCTATGTTACTTTCCGCTTCGCAATATTTCCAATTTTAAAATAATAAAATTTAAACTCTTCAAGAGAAATCATTTCAGATATCCAAGTATTTGAATATCCTAACAGCAAATGTTAGTCGAAAGTAAAACCTAGTATCAAGATAGTATCCCTTAAATTCTTCTAGGTGCCATTTTTACTTGAACTACTATTGAGAACAAAATACTTGGGTAAATAATGTCAAAAATAAATAGGATAGAAAGTGAGGGACTATAGAAAACGTAGGCGACGTGTTATTCTCGTTGCCTCTGAGCCACGGAGAAATATATTTCCTGCCCCCCGCGGTATTCTGGGGGACTCGCGTATGAATACTGGCACCGAGCGACAAGCCCCGACCAAATTGCATGTAACGGATACGAATGCGCAGTATAAATATAGTTCACGCGGCGTAAAGTCGTAAGCTAGCCGCCCGCTAGCCTCTTAAGCCCGGGACGGGAGTCGGGAGACGGGTTTCTAAGTTTTGTGTTAGGGTAGTTTAGAAAATCAATAAAATGTCCATACAAGGCCAAGGGTTAAGCGTTTCGTCAATTATTGACAAGTATGAAAACGACACTTTCTTCACAACAGACAGATCTGGAAAAAGGAATGATATAATTCAATATTTAGTTAAAAATGAAAAACTGGATCCTATTTTAAAGGCTATGTGGGAACAATTTCACGTTTTGAAGGATCAATTTCAAGACTCTAAACGCGAAGATTCAGGAAACTATTCGGGCTTCCAGTACTCTTTTTACCAATGGATTACTGAATTAGAAGATAACGAGTCGTTTTCGTATCTTCATGCCTTGACTGCCGACCATGGAGAACAAGTCCTATTGACTCTTAATTGGATTGGGTTGAGAATGCGGGATGAAATTGCAAAAGCTAAAGTTTTAAAAGTTCCTGAAGCTGATCATGACAGTCTACTGAGATACTGTGAATCTGAAAAATTGGGTCAGTCAACTTCAAATAAAAAAAGACATTATCGAAGTGATAGAGTTTACACAATAAATAGATTGGCTGGAGGATGTATTGGAGAGATGTGGCGAGTTAACAAAGGTATCATGCAAATACAAGCCAGACTTTTAAAGGGGCAGAAACCTTATACTGAAAAACAAAGAGATCACGCCCACATTATGTATAAGATCTGCTTTTCGATCTGCAACAAAGACCTTTCAAACGTTCCTCCTGTGTTGCTTATGCTTAATGGCGGTGGAATGTTTTTGCCACATACATCATTAATCCCATACATAACCGAAGTTTCTAAAATTGTGATACAATCCTATAAAACATTGGCTTTGAGCAGCCATTCACTTAATAGAATAAGTAAGTATCCTAGTATTTAACACCCTACTTATCTTTAATAAAAATTTATATTTATTTAGAAGGGACCATGGAGGCCATTAAGAATAATGATAGCTTGAAACAGATGTTCCATGACGCTATGAATAATATCAACGCTATTCAAGAAGAAGGCTTTACTTTTGAAAATCTTGAAGATTTCAGAGCCGTTTTCCAAAGAAAACTGGGCCATGCAAAAATTGCTGATTTGGTTCGTGGTCAAATACATAAAAGAAATGAGTCGCGTGGTAAGAGAGGAGTTGGAGGCCAAAATCTCAGGTGCAAATTGTATTCTATAGTCAAGACATGTAGAAAAATTATATCAAAAAAGATAAATTTAAAATTAGCAAGTTGGGCTTGCTCAACTTGTCTAACCCTTAAAATAAGAATTACATTGAAAAAGAAAAAAAAAAGAGAGATTAACACAGGTCAAAGGTCGAGCGAGGAGAATCAGTTAAGCATACCTTTTCCTTTGAAAAGATTCGCCTCGCCCGACCCTACCCAAAATAATCCCTAAAATAAACATTGGTCACTAAAGAAAAAATCCCATGCGTCACCCAAAAGCCCGTTCAGTAAAATTGTAACGAAAATAGTGACGATGGGCATTATATACAAAAAACCCCCTTTTTTAAAAAATAGACCTCACAAGAGTTCATGAAAATAAATTTGCCTTCGATAAGGCACTTGCTTTTGGATTTCTCAGGAGAGAAGTTATACCCAAAACTGGTCGTAAAAAATAAAAATTAAAACCTTAAAACTTAGAAGAATTTGGTCTTCATTATAAAAAACAAAACTTAGAAAAATTTAAATCGTAACCTAAGAACTAGCTTAGGACATTAAAACTAAAACGTAACCTCAGAATTTGCTGAGAAAATTTAAACTTAAAACTTTAAAAATAATAACCAAAAGTAACAAAATTTCAACACGAGATTTTTCAGTCGGTTTCGTGTTGACAAAAAACCAGCACCGCTCTCCCAAATAGGAACTGAATCCGCATTATGGTGCCGAAACCCGGGAAAAACTAGGAATCGCTATTCGTGTAAAAACTTAAACCATTTTTAAAAATCGGAAAAACTTTTATAACGTTAAAATAAATTAGAAAAAAAAATGGCAGATAAAGAAGCTACCGGAAGTACGGGTAATACTAACCAAACAACTACGGGTAACACTAACCAAACAACCGGAGATCCACCGGACTTATTAAGACTAAAAGGAACTCGTTCAAGAACTAGAGCCGCGGTAACTAGAAGCGAAAATGTGATTAAAACCCTTTTAGCTGATCCGTCGGTAAAATCGGAGGATTTAGAAGACAATTTAAAAATACTTAAACAAAAAGAAATCGTACTTCAAAAATTAGATCAAGACGTGTGGGATTTAATGCCCTTATCAAATACCTTAGCGATAGACGCGGACGCGGAAAAATCGGATAAAATTCAAGACGGGATAACAATATTAATTAGCCAAACAGAAAGAAAAATAAGTGAATTAAAATCATCAAGAGCAAGTTCCATCAGCGGAACCACGGTCGCTGGACCACCGACGGTAAACAACACTGTGCCACCCATGGTCACCGGAGCCACCGGTGGACCCAACGCCTTCAGCCAGGCATCAAATATGGGAACCATCCCACAAGGATTCGTCTTCAGAGCCCAGTCACAACTACCGTCGCTGGAAATATCCAAGTTCACCGGAGACTTCATGCAATGGGATGGATTCTTTAGTAGATTTGAACTAGCGGTAAGCCGTGCTAATTTATCTCCTATGGAGAAGTTATCTCAGTTAGAGTCGCATTTAGCCGGAGAGGCCAAAGACACTTTAAAAGGCTTACATGCATCTGACGCTAGTTACGACGAAGCGATCAGGATTTTAAAAAACCGTTATTATAAGCCAGGGGCTGTAAAACATGCCCACATGTAAAATATTTTACATTTAGAAACTGTGCATGATATTAATAATGTTAAGGGATTACGCCGTCTTTATAATACGTGCGAAATTAGTTTAAGAAGTTTGGCATCGTTAGGGGTTGACACGTCGCTCAGCGGGTATTCAATTTGTCCCGCTATTTTAGAGAGCATCCCGCAGGAAATAAGAGTACAATATAGTTTAGCCGGGTCATACGACGCCGAGTTCAATATAGAGAAATTAATGGACTTTTTAGCGAAACAATTAGACGCTAGAGAGACCTCAGAAAGATTAGGATATAAAATTAAAGAGAAAAATAAGTCTAAGGAGTTCAAAACGTCGGAAGACAGACAAAAAATTGCGTCAGCTTCAGTATTACAGGCGGGCGTGGGCAAACAACAAAGACAGGAAATATTTAGGGACAATGAAAATTGCCAATGGCAGGAAAACTTTAGACCAAATGGCAATTTTCAAAACTATGGTAATTTCCAAAACCAAGGAAATTATCAGGAAAATTATCCAAATCAAAATTTTAGTTTCAATTCAGGTCAAAATCTTAGTGGCAATCAAAATCAAAATTTTAGTTTCAACCCAAATCAAAACAGGGGTTCTTTCTTCTGTATATTTTGCGACAATCAAACCCACTCATCCTCTAACTGCCAAAATTATGGTATAGAAGATAAGAAAAGAATGATAACAGAACAGAATAGGTGTTTTATTTGCATAAAAAGAGGACACATGGCTGGAAATTGTTTCTCAAGTTATAAAACTTGTAAAATCTGTAGTGGTAGTCATAACGTAGCTGTTTGTAGTGAAAATAAAGCCAATATCCAAAATTTAGGTAATAGAGAAGCACAACAAAATCAGGAACAAACTGCAGTTAAATCCACGGCAGTTAATTCGTCTCAGTTAGAGTTAGGTTCCGTTTTATTACAAACCGCAAAAACAACAGCTCAAAACCCTCAACATTTAGAAAAACAATTGGGGGTCAGAGTACTACTAGACGGAGGAGCTCAAGCCAGCTTTATTAGAGAGGAGTTAGCCCAGAAATTAGAATTACCAGAAGTGGGAAAACAAACAGTTACGCTATACAATTTCGCCAACAAATCGCCAAATTCAGAAATTAGAAAAGTAGTAAAATTAAACCTTCAAAGTCAGGTAGACCCTAATAAAACAATAGAAATTCAAGCAGTGGTCCTTCCTTACTTGTGCGAAGCTACTTCCACAAAGGAATTTGATCAGGTGGAAAGATTAATGGAACAAAAGGGATTGAAATTATGCGACCCCCCAAGTCAATCTAAAATGGGGGATACAAATGTTGAAATTTTAATTGGTGGGGATTATTATTGGGAAATAGTTACCGGAAAAGTAGAAAGGTTTACAAAAAATTTGGTCTGTTTGGAAACTCACTTTGGTTGGGTCATCCAAGGACCTAGCAGTTCCCCATCGGTCAATTTAAACAACAGTGTTGTGAGAATTGGTTTAGTAAACGTAGTAAAAAGAGCCACGTGTCTTCCCCCGCCAAAATTTGAATCCACGAAAACATTACCATCTCCGCGAAAACAATTTAAACGAAAACCAAAAAACAAAAGATCTTTAACAGAAACATTAAATTTAGAATTAAAATCAGAACAACCTAGCAAGGTAAACGAAAATCAAAAGACAATTAAATTAGGAAACCAGGTTTTAACTCACGAGGACAATGTTAAAAAGAAAAAGAAAAAAGTGGAAATCAAAAAAGCAATAATTAGTAGAGATGGTAAAATGCGATCGTGTGTGGTTAGAAACGATAAAGGTCATGATATAAGAAGACCAGTACAACTATTGTACTCATTAGAGGTAAATGATTAAAAATTAAGTTAAAAATTGCATTAAAAACCTAAAAATTGTTGTTTAGAAAAATAAACCTAATTAAAATTTAATTGTTTCGTAACCTATTATTGCCAGGAAAAAATTGTTCATAAAATTTAGTGTATTTAATTAGTATTGTATAAAATTTAGTGTATTTAATAAGCATGTAATCAAATATAATTTTTCTATTTTAAGAATAAGTTAAATTCATTGTAAACTTTAGTAATTGCATGAACCATTAAGAAAAAAAATTTGAATTGTGTAAAAATTGATGTAAATTTATAATTTAAAAGACAACGTCTTTGTCGGGGAGTGTAGAAAAATTATATCAAAAAAGATAAATTTAAAATTAGCAAGTTGGGCTTGCTCAACTTGTCTAACCCTTAAAATAAGAATTACATTGAAAAAGAAAAAAAAAAGAGAGATTAACACAGGTCAAAGGTCGAGCGAGGAGAATCAGTTAAGCATACCTTTTCCTTTGAAAAGATTCGCCTCGCCCGACCCTACCCAAAATAATCCCTAAAATAAACATTGGTCACTAAAGAAAAAATCCCATGCGTCACCCAAAAGCCCGTTCAGTAAAATTGTAACGAAAATAGTGACGATGGGCATTATATACAAAAAACCCCCTTTTTTAAAAAATAGACCTCACAAGAGTTCATGAAAATAAATTTGCCTTCGATAAGGCACTTGCTTTTGGATTTCTCAGGAGAGAAGTTATACCCAAAACTGGTCGTAAAAAATAAAAATTAAAACCTTAAAACTTAGAAGAATTTGGTCTTCATTATAAAAAACAAAACTTAGAAAAATTTAAATCGTAACCTAAGAACTAGCTTAGGACATTAAAACTAAAACGTAACCTCAGAATTTGCTGAGAAAATTTAAACTTAAAACTTTAAAAATAATAACCAAAAGTAACAAAATTTCAACACGAGATTTTTCAGTCGGTTTCGTGTTGACAAAAAACCAGCACCGCTCTCCCAAATAGGAACTGAATCCGCATTAAGACAAAAGTGGCTAAGACGCTTACGAAAAAGAGACAGGCCATCAAGAAAAAACAAAGCGCCAAAAAAATGGAAACCACTGACAAATCGGAGAAAAATGAAATTACAAACAAAGCAAACTCTAAGAAAGAAACGCTTTCCAAGAATGTAAAATCATCCAAAAGTGAAACTGCTAAGTCAAGTTCCGAGAAAGGAACATCCGTTAAGGAACCCGCTAAGTCAAAGTGCAAGAAAGGGACAGCCGTTAAGGAACCCGCTAAGTCAAAGTGCAAGAAAGGGACAGCCGTAAAGGAACCCGCAAAGTGCAAGAAAGGAACAGCCGTAAAGGAACCCGCAAAGTGCAAGAAAGGAACAGCCGTAAAGGAACCCGCTAAGTCAAAGTGCAAGAAAGAGACAGCCGTAAAGGAAACTGCTAAGTCAAAGTCCAAGGAAGGGACAGCTGAAAAGGAAACCGTTAAGTCAAACCCTAAAAAAAGGACAGCCAAAAAGGAAACTGCTCAATCAAGCTCAAAAAAAGTTGCAGCCAATAAAGAAACCACTAAGTCAAGCTCTAAAAAAGTGATAACCAAGAAAGCATCAGCTAAGTCAATTTGCTCAAAGAAAGCTGTATATACTTCCCCACCAACTAATAAAAGAAAAGCATCAGATTTGTTAAACACCCCAGTTCAAAAAAGACTAGATACTAAGAGGGGATTGGTAAAGAAAATTCTTAGCTACGACTGTGATGTATAACTTTGAATAATTATTTAGTTCCTATTTTGTTCAACCCTATTAAGTTTTTTGCATTCTATTTATTATTCTAGTCGAGAATGACATATGTTGGTGTGAAATAAAACCTTTGAGACCAAATTGTCTAAATACAAATGAATTTCTTCTTTATTTAAATCAGTCTTTATTAAAATTAGTCTTTATTTATATCAGTCTTTAATATCCAACACATCCAAAAGGTCTAAGCCCACTTTTCTATAAGCTGCCTCAGCATTTTGACCTGTTCGCGTACACCCTTTAATTAACATAGACCTCCTTGCATTTTGATAATTTATACTTGTTAATTTCCCTCCACTAATATACTTCATCTGGCTAAAAAGTGTTTCAACGGCGGAACCATTGATTCTTATTGGATATATGTAAGTACCTGGGTAGCGCGAGCAAAAATCTTCCACAAAACCATAGACAGCAATACGTAAAAGTTCAAAGGTCTGCCATGCTAAAAAGTGCTTGTTAGAAGTCAATTTTTCCCCAGCTTGTATGCGTTCATTAGCCCAGGTCTCAAAATACTTTAATCCAGTGAGCATTGACTGTATTGGAGGTTGATGCAGCTCGTTCCTTTGAAAGCAATCCTGTTTCGAAAATTTGGTTACACGCCCGCAGGTATTCGTAACAGGCCAATACATTTTCTCGATCTGAGGGATAAGCTTCGGTCATAGGATTCGCGTAATTGTAGAGTTCGCCTAAGACAGGATTTTGCTGCATGATCCGGGCAGGGGTCACATTTAACTTGGTCCATGAATCACGTTCAATGTGAGATTGAAGTAGCCCTTTTACTTGCGCCAATTCATTGCAGTCTCTTCTGTCGTCCTCTCTGTCTTTCATTTCTATGATTTGTTTCCACCCAAATTGAACACCGTTCTTTATAAAGTCCCTGGTCCCTTCATCTTGAGAGTGATGCAGCGCGTTAATAAGGTTCTTTAGATCATGGCTTGGACAAACTATCCAATACACCCAACGGTTTTTCATGAATGGGTGCTTAAACTTAGGACTAAATCGAAAATCGAATGTACCATCTTCATTTTCAACTGGAGGAATATGACCTTTCTTAATTCCCAAACTTTGTCGCAAGGAAGTCATATTAGAACTGCCACCATCACATACTAATCCACAAACGTTCAGTCCAACGGAGTGAAAAGCCCACATGCATCTCAAAACGGTATTCGTAATAACAGCGTGTGATGCTGGTTTTGCGAACATGAAGTATTGGCCCACTATATCAAATGTCCCAGCAGCACACCTCCACAGATATTGGAGAACGTATTCTGCTTCTAGGACTTCCTTTGGGGTTTTTTCCTTGTAAAGGTCATCCAAAGAACCGTAGTTTTCAGGATTCAGTGCGCAGCCGACAAACTGATCACTTTTGGAATTCCACATTAGCTTACCTATTGTTTTCACTTCATCAAATATTAAAAATCCTTCTTTTGGGGGCCTAACATCTCCATTGTAGTTTTTCTCGTACTCATCAAACCGATCTGATTCTGCTTGAAGATAATTTAAATCTATTCCTTGCTCACTAGGAATCTTCCTTGCTTTAGCTCTAAGTGTATGGATACTTGGAAGTTTTAAAATGTTAAAAGCAGCCAGGGCTTCATAAGCAGCCGGAGACCGTGAAAACACACTGAGGGCTATTCTGTAGGTCAGAGCACAAAAACGATTACCATGGGATCCATTTAAATTTTTTTCTTGGTCCTTTACAAATCCATTCATAGTCATTGATGCGTCTTTTTCCCAAGCTCTTTTCAAAGCTAACCCCATGGTTTTATTCTGCTTAATGGCTTCTTTAAATATTTTACGTAGCTCATCTTGGCCTTTCTCATTTATCTGAGATACTAGCTCCCGCATTTCCTCCAGTTGTTCTCCACAAAGTCTCACTTCCGCTTCCTTTAACATCTTTTCTAGGTTCTTAATTCTTCGATTTTGTTGACAGCGATAACGTCTATTTTCCAAATATCGCTTGTTTCTAGACATTGGAGTTAGAGCTGATATTTTGCATCTTGACTGAACTGAACATCTTTTCTGTTTACGTCTTGGGGTAGTTTGAATGTTTTTGCGTTGTTGTCTAATCAAATATCTGTTCAAATTGATTTTATTTAGTAACTTCATTATAAGACCTCTTATTCTAAATTGATTTAATTGCTTTTCCCCGTTTCACCCAAAATATTTCCCCCAAAACCTCACACATTTATTATTTACCAAAAATGACTGAAATTAACCTAACATATCCTAGCCACGCCCAACCAAACCAAAATTTTTATTTATATGGTTTATGATTTATATTTTAAATAATAAAAACAATCATAACTAAGATCACCTGTTTAGTGTACGACATTTACCACATTGGTAAATGTTGTCTTTTAACATTTTGTTTGGTGCATTGGAGGGGGGTTTAAACCAGACTTTGCATTCTGATGACTGGAATCTCTCATATGGAAAACTATGCTTAGTCAAGTTCTTCGTTTTTTCCAAATTGTGACACGCATCCTGTATTTGAATATAAAATTTAATAGCAAGAATACAATTAGGCCGCGTTTACAAGAAACACTTTGCAACCATTTTGAACTGTTTTGGAAACGCCTGAGCCTTATTTTTTAAATAATGAATATATTTTCTTGTTAAAAAACGGTTTCAGTGTCTCATGTAAACATGGCTTTAATTCTTCAATTAAATTGAAAAAAATGCAACCTTGCATATTCCTGGGCAAAAAACATGGTGTTCATTGAGTTCATTAATGGCCATCTCTACCACTTTACAATTTAACTGGCTTTTAGAAAAATCAAAGTATTCCACATGGAAAGCTGGCTTAAAGAAAGCTGAGCACGTAAGAGTTCCACTGGACGCAAAAATAAGTTTAATCGGAATGTCCTTGTAACATGGCATAGAGATTAATGAATCTTTTTTTGTTATTTCAATTTGCTCCACTGTGCCATTGAAATTTTTCAAAATCTTTGTAGAGATATTGCCTGAAATATTCGTAATAATGAGTCAATCTTTAACCGAGGATAAAAATGACCGGAAACCTTAAGACTGATAAAATAAAATCAAAATTATCAACAACTTTCATTGGGTTCATTAGTAATTTTAATGTTATTTTATCAATATAAAACTTACACTCTATTGCCTTGAAATTAAGTGGATATACTTACTTTTTCTTAAACTTAAAACAAACTCTTCCAAATCGGATAACGGTGATGATTCCCCTGCGAGTTTTCGACGTTTAATTTTTGGCAAATCATCAGTACACGTTTCTTTATTACGTTTCCTTTTCTTCCCTGGAAAACAATTTATCTCTTCCCACACTCTGTCAGGCACTAACATTCCAAAGATTTCGGTTTGAGATGATCCTTCAATTTTTTTTTTCAAAAACTTGCGATACTGTTTGCGTTTCTTCATGATTTAAAGTTACTGATAAACCCGAGGCCTGAGTTGCCTTTTCACAAGTCAGTTTAATAAAAAAGTTACATTGTGTAGATACTGAAACAGTAGTTGATGATTTTGATGCGGTTGAAGAACAACCCAGAGCCAGAGATGAACTTCCAAGGCTTACGCCCTGCACGTTAACTATTCCAGCAATACAAGTTTGTATTCCTTTAGAAATTTTTGGATCACATTTTTCTTTTAAGTAAAAATCGCACTGCGTAAACTTGGTGTTCATTTTTCGCGGCATATTAGCTAAACAATACTTGCGTTATCACTTAAAAACTCAACGCGACTTAGTTAAGAGCACAACAGTACGATTTTCAGTCGTCTGCACTCTGTAACAGGAAAAATAAGGTTTCGCCATCTATGGCGAAAAGTAGCAGGAAAAATAAGGTTTCGCCATCTATGGCGAAAAGTAGCAGGAAAAATAAGGTTTCGCCATCTATGGCGAAAAATATTTGAGCATCCCAGAGATCCTCGAACGCTGAACTATTTTGCAGAAAGATAACGTCATAAAGGAGAGCGCTGATTGGTCGGCCAAAAGCGCCAGAGAGAAAACGAGAATTTGCTTCGTAAATATCATAACACACGCTGCGGAAGGCTTTCTCTCCCTAGAGTCCCTCACTTTTTATCCTATTTATTTTTGATAATGTTGAGAAATATTTTGGGAAAATGAAATTATGGTGAAAAAAAGTAAGAAAAGAATTTTTTAAAATAATTGATGTTTTATAATCATGTCTTTAAAAGTGAAAATTTGAATATCTGTTTCTTCAGGCATTTAATTTTCTAAACTTATCTTTTACACTTTCCGGTCTTTGTCTACAATGACAGTTTTTATTAATATCTGTTACTTCAGTCTTCATATTAACTAAAATTGTTTAGAAAACACAGGAGAGAAAAAGCTTTATTACCAGCCGTCGTTAATCCGCTTAATTATCTGCCGTCGGTAATCTAGCTTAATTACCTGCCGTCGGTAATCTAGCTTAATTACCAGTCGTCGGTAATCTAGCTTAATTACCAGTCGTCGGTAATCTAGCTTAATTACCAGTCGGCGGTAATCTAGCTTAGTTACCAGTCGTCGGTAATCTAGCTTAGTTACCAGTCGTCGGTAATCTAGCTTAGTTACCAGTCGTCGGTAATCTAGCTTAATTACCAGTCGTCGGTAATCTAGCTTAATTACCAGTCGTCGGTAATCTAGCTTAATTACCAGTCGTCGGTAATCTAGCTTAATTACCAGTCGTCGGTAATCTAGATTAATTACCAGTCGTCGTCGGTAATCTAGCTTAATTTCCAGTCGTCGGTAATCTAGCTTAATTACCAGTCGTCGGTAATCTAGCTTAATTACCAGTCGTCGGTTATCTAGCTTAATTACCAGTCGTCGGTAATCTAGCTTAATTACCAGCCGTCGGTAATCTAGCTTAATTACCAGCCGTCGGTAATTTAGCTTAATTACCAGTCGTCGGTAATCTAGCTTAATTACCAGTCGTCGGTAATCTAACTTAATTACCAGTCGTAGGTAATCTAGCTTAATTACCAGTCGTCGGTAATCTAGCTTAATTACCAGTCGTCGGTAATCTAGCTTAATTTCCAGTCGTAGGTAATCTTGTTAACTTAATATATATGTGTGGGGTCTTATTCCAACTTAACTTGTTAGCTAACACAAGCTTAGGTTCTCTTGTTTTTTAACCACTACGAAAATTGGACCAAATAGCCTTAACCGTGCTATTATCATAAACTGACTCTTATCCATGCTAAAATATCGCAGATTGGAATGGTTTTAAAATTTTTAAATTAAACACACTTAGAGTTAATTATAGTTAATGAAAATCGCTTAGCGCCAAGTAAAATGTTGTACCTTTCATTTAAAACCGTTTTCAAGTCTAACAAATGTATAGTTATGTCTATAAGTGCCTGGACAAAATGGCTGTTTGCGAAAAAAATCCCATGTTATTTCTATGGGAAATTTCCAGTTTTTCGTCAAAAGGGCTGATTAATTTTATGGAAATGAAAACCACCCTTAGCAACTTTATTTTTTATAAAATAAACTAATTAATGGATCTCTTTGAAATTTTAACCCCATATTCAGGGCCAGAATTGTAGTTCTGTGGATTTTTTTCAAAACAGTTAATACAATACAAAAAAAGTTACATCCAAACAAAAAACCCTCCTTATTAATCAAAAATGTCTTGATTAGAATCAAGACCTAAAAAGTATCGATAAGACTGAGGTTATCACTTGTCTGAAGGATCAGATATTAATTTTTCTTTTTAATTGAAACTTAAATGCATGCTTAAGAAAAAACAACGTTCCATTACCGTTTTCCGTTGAAATAAATTATTTTACTGGTAATCAATTTCAAAAATTTACTTATCTCGGCTTTTCGACCACAATTCCATTCCCCGAAAACATTTTATCATTACATTAATTACTTTTGGGAGATAACGTGTCAAAATAACCTATAAAACAATAAAAAACTGTAATAGCGGTCTGTTTAGCCATGACAACAACCTTTTAAAAGTTACAAGGACTATATAAGCCTTTCGAGACTAACAGGACCTGAGCCAACTATAGCTTAACCTGCTACTAGCACGAATAGGGAGAATTGATGTAAACTGGAGTTGAAATTTCATCATGTGCGACCGGCGGCCCTGAAACTCTCCCATAATCCCTGTGTGTGTAGAACATAATTTTTTCGCTGTTTTCTGCCAAAATCAATCTTTCTAGGTAGTGCCGCCTCCTCACTTGAATTTTTCATGATATATTAAGGTTTGAACGAACAAAATTCTAGATTACTATTTTCACTACTAGCACGAATAGGGAGAATTGATGTAAACTGGAGTTGAAATTTCATCATGTGCGACCGGCGGCCCTGAAACTCTCCCATAGTCCCTGTGTGTGTAGAACATAATTTTTTCGCTGTTTTCTGCCAAAATCAATCTTTCTAGGTAGTGCCGCCTCCTCACTTGAATTTTTCATGATATATTAAGGTTTGAACGAACAAAATTCTAGATTACTATTTTCACTACTAGCACGAATAGGGAGAATTGATGTAAACTGGAGTTGAAATTTCATCATGTGCGACCGGCGGCCCTGAAACTCTCCCATAGTCCCTGTGTGTGTAGAACATAATTTTTTCGCTGTTTTCTGCCAAAATCAATCTTTCTAGGTAGTGCCGCCTCCTCACTTGAATTTTTCATGATATATTAAGGTTTGAACGAACAAAATTCTAGATTACCATATTTACTACCATGTCCCTCTGCTAACTTGAAGCAAACTTTCCTCTCTTTTTGCTGCTCATTACCGGTGCCATTCCCTTGACTTTCTGTTCGTTATAACTACTATCATGAGTTTATTTATTTCAAACCAAAATATCAAAAAAATGGATTCTTTTTCCTTTAGTGCTGCTTAGAATTTACTTTTGTGCTACTTAGAATTTACAAATGAATAAAACGTTCTGCCGTGACATATCAAATAGTCTCTAACCATTGTTAGCAGCTAGAGAGAGAAATTGGGCAGTAACACTGATCATGTCCTGAACTATGAGAAAGAACAATACGACGGTCGACTAAAGTACACTTGATATTACATCATTTTGCAAAACCGCGATTAAAAATCTTACTGTCCCTATTGAATTTGGCGCCATTGGTTTTAGAATAATTAAAATGTTCCACTGCGAAGCGTGCCGGTCTCGAATGGGGATGTAACGTCTTTAGGAACGCTAAACCATACACGTACTCTCCCAAAAGTAATTAATGTAATGATAAAATGTTTTCGGGGAATGGAATTGTGGTCGAAAAGCCGAGATAAGTAAATTTTTGAAATTGATTAGCAGTAAAATAATTTATTTCAACGGAAAACGGTAATGGAACGTCGTTTTTTCTTAAGCATGCATTTAAGTTTCAATTAAAAAGAAAAATTAATATCTGATCCTTCAGACAAGTGATAACCTCAGTCTTATCGATACTTTTTAGGTCTTGATTCTAATCAAGACATTTTTGATTAATAAATATAGTGTTATATTTATTGAAAAATATCAAGTTAAGGTTTCAAGGCGGTGAAATGGCACATTAGCATCGTCTACTGTAGAGTAATGAGCATTTAGCGTCGTCTGCTGTAGAGTAATCTTTTGAGGTAATTAATTTTTAATTAAATTAACATACTTAGACTTAATTAACTTTGATGAAACCTGAAAAAGGCACACCTTGAATAGTTACTTGTTAAATTGAAAGTTTCCCGAGGACCACTGACTCCCCCTCCAAATTGGTTTTTAAACTGGTCCAGGCAACTTTTAAACTGGTATTTACCCTGTGCTACCGCCATATTGCCCACGCTGGGTGGCACCGTGGCTAGTTATTTTAATTTAAATACCTAGGCCACTGGTCCAGTTTTAAAAAAAAACCTTATTTCCCACACTGGTCCATCTATCCTTCAAGCTTTTACAATCACCCATTGCATTATACTCACCATGGATTAACTAAGGGATAACGTTAGTTAATCCATGGACTCACTAATCTGCCTAAGTAAGGCAACTTAAGCCTTGGTCGAAACTAACATCTAAAATATGAATAAAAAAGGTATCTTAAGTAGAGAATTTCAACCGAGACACACAATTGATCAAAAATTAGACCCACCAGTGAAGTTTTTAAAAATTTTAGTGTTCTAGTTATTGGAAAATATCAAGTTAAAGTTACAAGGCGGTGAAATGGCAATTTAGCGTCGTCTACTGTAGAGCAATTAGCGTCGTCTGCTGTAGAGTAATCTTTTGAGGTACTTGCATTTTTAATTAAATTGACATAATTAGACTTAATTAATTTTGCTAAAACTTGAAAAAGGCACACCTTGAATAGTTACTTGTTAATTTAAAAGTATTCCGAAACGTAACTTCGCTTTAGTTTTAAAATGATTCGATGTGCTGGAGCACCAAATACCCCATGTTATTCCCATGGGAAAATCGGCGAAAATCTGTGAATTTTCATTTAACATTACGGGAGGGTGTGGGATCATATCTAGAAGGGCCTACCGGTCCTCTAGAATAGTTTTACAGAAATATTTGAGTGTAAGTGAAACGTAAAAGCATAAACCCGCTAATTATTAATGTTCCTTATCTGCCATTCGTTAAATGATCAAACCCGCGCCTTTCTTTTAAGTTCTGAAAAGTAGAATATAGATTTCCGTAGAGTGGGATATAGACCGAGTGGGGAAAGGTGAAGCCCCGCCCATTGACATGCGCGGTAACCACTGGATGTTTTACTTCCAACAGCAACACATAGATGGCGGGAAAATCTACACTTTGGCGGGATATTTAAAATGCTTCGTTTTACAACATTGGTGTTGATATAGATAATGTTACTTCTAATCTTAATAAAAAGGTGAATATTTGTGTTAAAATATAGATTTTAAAACATATTTCTCACCATGTTTTAAACACAACATACATATTGTTTATTACTAAACAATAAAGGATTTACATGTAATATTATTAATGGTTAAAACTATTTGTTGACCGAGCGATGATGCCTAAATTGGAAAATACCTGCACTTGCTTCTTTGCAAGATCATGTCTTGTTTTTTCGATGAAAGACTAATAGTTTTCTAATAGCTATTTTGTTTGAACGATCATTTTTCTCTGAATTTTTGCAGTTAATTCCAGGATGAAGAGTGTAGTTTTGTAAAGTGCGGTGCTTAAAGTCAATTTAGCTACCAAAAACGTTAATAATCACGATAATGAAACAGACTGAATGTATTATAAACTTGTTTTGTTATTGTCTTAACTTTGCATTAATATGGCCGAAGCAAAACAAGTTTAACATACATTCATTCTATTTCATAATCGTGATTATTTACATTTTTGGCCAATTCAAGTAACTTCAAGCGCCTTACTTTACAAAGACTTCTCTCCTCATCCCGGAATTAACCTCAATAAATCACAAAAACAACCCTGATAACAAGCAAGCAAGATATATTTTACTAAATCTAAACTGATTATACATTTCCGCTGTTAATTCTTTTATTCATCACAGGGGCTTCAATTAATCTGCATTTGGGAGTTTTCTATATTATTTCTACCAAAGAAATTCAGAGAAAAATTATAATTGAATGTTTATTGTGTATAAAAAAAGTTGTAAAACAACTCACGAGATTATACACTTGGTACACATTTTCAATACAAAATATCAAGAGAATTACGCATAAATGAAATAGTCACGCGTACAAATTTAAATTGGAAAAAAAAAGTAGTAAATCAGTGATTTTTTCTCCCTCTCTTCTTTTAACATTCAGTAACCTTCAATAAGTTGAAGTCGAATTATTTTATGTACATCAGATACGTTGTTCGAAAGTTAAGGAATTGCATTTGCATCCTAATTATAATACTGCGATTGTAAAATGTATTTTGGGCTGCGCAAATGTTTAGGAACAGAAAAATTAAGAGCATTTAATAGAGTCGAGGGCTGGAGAATGTTATGAACTAACTTGTGAATAAAAGTAACATGATTCAGTCATTAATTTTGAGGAGATCAAAGATTACCAATAATAGTCCATATTTATATGTATAGCTTTAGGTAAAAAGTATTTATGCCTGAACTCTATAAAATTACGCTGTACTGCTTCTACTTTTTTTA
The DNA here is from genome assembly GCA_019434445.1 of Phalangium opilio. Classification (NCBI taxonomy): domain Eukaryota; kingdom Metazoa; phylum Arthropoda; class Arachnida; order Opiliones; family Phalangiidae; genus Phalangium; species Phalangium opilio. The sequence continues at coordinate 46,117 of JAEQBA010003544.1, read as the reverse complement.
GGAGAAATTGGCTACAGCTACCCCAGGCAACCCAACCAAACAGCAACATGGAACGAACTAGGCTTAAATATAAGATGCGTAAATGACGCAGAGATTTCAACTGACGACAAAACTTAAACGAAACCTCTAAGGAACGACGACATAAGCTAATAGTCTTGGTGACGTGCCTACAAAAACGCAACTTAGCGTCGAATATAGTACCCAAATATTTAGTTTGAGTTGCTGTGCGGATGTGTTAGGAGTCAATTAAGTAGGAGTTCAGCGACATTCAAACGAATTGGTTATTAGAAAACTATTATTCTCTCATTGATAGAACAAAACATTACCGTGCACAGTGCCGGTACTTTCTTTTTAAGGCATCATTGCTCGGTCCACTGATAAATTTCCTGACCTTGGGATTATTTGGGAAATATACATTCATTTCTGTGTTTCTGAAACTCGAAAATGGGCATTTACAACCCATATTTATTTAACAAATAATAAATTTAAATCCTAAAGACAAACAACTCCCATAATTATACATTTAATATTGCAAAACTCATGAACTTAAACATATTTACTTTTATTGTTTAGTAATAAACAATATGTATGTTGTGTTTAAAACATGGTGAGAAATATGTTTTAAAATCTATATTTTAAAACAAATATTCACCTTTTTATTAAGATTAGAAGTAACATTATCTATATCAACACCAATGTTGTAAAACGAAGCATTTTAAATTTCGCGACCAAGTGTAGATTTTCCCGCCATCTAAGCGTTGCTGTTGGAAGTAAAACTTCCAGTGGTTACCGCGCATGTCAATGGGCGGGGCTTCACCTTTCCCCACTCGGTCTATATCCCACTCTAGATTTCCGAACCTAATGCAGACGACGTAAATGAGACTCGACTGAGAAAGTCTTTGGGGATTGCCTTTTATAAATCGCGGGCCCTGATTGGCCGGTAGGTCGCTGTACCAAAATTCAAATGCATGTTTTGGGTACAAAACTTCAATTATTGTTTAATACTATAAATAACGCTTTAAAAAATCAGAAAAAATTCAAGGCGGCATATTTCAACATAAGGAATTAAGATAAAAAATACTTAATTTTTGCCAATAGTGTCCCTTTAAAGCCACAAATCAGAATGAGGGACCTCATTTTAGGAGTAGTAAAGCGACATTTTACTCGAAATAAGTGTTCTTATCTCTTCCACCCTGAAAAATTAAAATGCTAAAAGCTCATTTTGTATTTTTTCGCCTTAATTATTTGACAGGGATAAGTTTTTACGGGAACCGATTCTATATAATTTGATACGTGAAAATCTAAGCTCCCTTTATCTCGAAACGCCGCATTTATACCCGTTTTTATAGTAAAATTTCTAATCATAACAAATGTTTGAACTACGCAATTAAAAGCAAATTTCTCATAACGATTAAACTTCATTTCAAATTGCAATATATATAATAATTTCTAGTTTCTGGCCCTTTGTGGGTTTGAAAAAGTGTCGCGGATTGTGTATGAATGCAGTTTAATAAGGACTGCGAAGCAAAACTCGTTTTTGTATAATATCTGTCCCTTTTTGGGGTGAAACGTTATTTGGGAATAAATTAGTTCTGGAATAGTCAAACTCAATCGTCCAGTTTTTTAAGACTAATTATATAGTATTTCACTAAATCGTAACTTACATTTGGAAATTGGAATGGTCGGATAATACAATGCACTGTATGAAAACACACTATGCTAAATATTCGTTGAAACCATGTGAAAATTGTAGAAATTCTCCAACTATTTCATTGTGATCATTTATCCTTAGGCTTAGAAAGACAAAAAATAGGCCCAAAACGTTTTAAAAAAATCACGTGAACTTAATTAGAGAATCAAAATATTGAAATTAAGTGCGAGATTTGAATTGAAACTTATTGAAATGCAGCGCGTGCTAGCGCGTGGTTTAAAAATATACTTCGGTAAAGTATTTCAACAATTAGAAACATGCGCGTCATTTAAAAAATACTACGGGCTTACATATTATTTTTTATCAAAAATTTACAATTAGGTAGTGAATTCAGCCAGATAAAGAGAATAAAATGGACAGAAAATCGTTGAGGGCTGATAAAATATAAACCCTATGAAACTTAGCAAAACGTATTCTTCAATTGTAAAGCTTTCGAAGTATTAAATATTAAAGTGCTGTATAGCTCTCAAAGATCACAATCAATCTACAGATCTTTTCGACACAAATAACTAAATCACAATGAAAAGGCCAATGTTATTTTCCGCTTCTCAATATATCCAATTTTAAAATATGAAAATTTAAACTCTTCAAGAGAAATCTTTTCAGATATCCAAGCATTTGAAACTCCTAGAATCAAATCTTAGTCGAAAGTAAAAAGCTAGTATCCCTTAAACCCTTCTAGGTGACATTTTTTTCATGAATTACTATTGAGAACAAAATACTTGGGTAAATATTGCTGAAAACTATTTTGTGAAAATGAAATTTTGGTGAAAAAAGTAAGATAAGAATTTTTTAAAATAATTGATGTTTTATAATCATGTCTTCAAAAGTGAAAATTTGAATATCTGTTACTTCAGGCAGTTAATATTGTAGCCTTATCTATTACACTTTCCGGTCTTTGTGTACAATGACAGTTTTTATTAATATCTGTCACTTCAGTCTTCATATTAATTAAAATTGTTTAGAAAATATAGGAGAGAAAAAGTCTTAGGACGTTGCGCGTCCATTGGTAATCTAGCTTAATTACCAGCCGTCGGCAATCCGGCTTAATTACCAGTCGTCGGTAATCCGGCTTAATTACCAGTCGTCGGTAATCCGGCTTAATTACCAGTCGTCGGTAATCCGGCTTAATTACCAGCCGTCGATAATCCGGCTAAATTACCAGCCGTCGGTAATCCGGCTAAATTACCAGCCGTCGATAATCCGGCTAAATTACCAGCCGTCGATAATCCGGCTAAATTACCAGCCGTCGGTAATCCGGCTAAATTACCAGCCGTCGATAATCCGGCTTAATTACCAGCCGTCGATAATCCGGCTAAATTACCAGCCGTCGATAATCCGGCTAAATTACCAGCCGTCGATAATCCGGCTAAATTACCAGCCGTCGGTAATCCGGCTAAATTACCAGCCGTCGATAATCCGGCTTAATTACCAGCCGTCGATAATCCGGCTAAATTACCAGCCGTCGATAATCCGGCTAAATTACCAGCCGTCGATAATCCGGCTAAATTACCAGCCGTCGGTAATCCGGCTTAATTACCAGCCGTCGATAATCCGGCTAAATTACCAGCCGTCGGTAATCCGGCTAAATTACCAGCCGTCGATAATCCGGCTAAATTATCAGCCGTCGATAATCCGGCTTAATTACCAGCCATCGATAATCCGGCTAAATTACCAGCCGTCGATAATCCGGCTAAATTACCAGCCGTCGATAATCCGGCTAAATTACCAGCCGTCGATAATCCGGCTAAATTACCAGCCGTCGATAATCCGGCTAAATTACCAGCCGTCGGTAATCCGGCTTAATTACCAGTCGTCGGTAATCCGGCTTAATTACCAGCCGTCGATAATCCGGCTAAATTACCAGCCGTCGGTAATCCGGCTTAATTACCAGCCGTCGATAATCCGGCTAAATTACCAGCCGTCGATAATCCGGCTAAATTACCAGCCGTCGATAATCCGGCTAAATTACCAGTCGTCGGTAATCCGGCTAAATTACCAGTCGCCGGTAATCTAGCTTAATTACCAGTCGCCGGTAATCTAGCTTAATTACCAGTCGCCGGTAATCTAGCTTAATTACCAGTCGCCGGTAATCTAGCTTAATTACCAGTCGCCGGTAATCTAGCTTAATTACCAGTCGCCGGTAATCTAGCTTAATTACCAGTCGCCGGTAATCTAGCTTAATTACCAGTCGCCGGTAATCTAGCTTAATTACCAGTCGTCGGTAATCTAGCTTAATTACCAGTCGTCGGTAATCTAGCTTAATTACCAGTCGTCGGTAATCTAGCTTAATTACCAGTCGTCGGTAATCTAGCTTAATTACCAGTCGTCGTTAATCTAGCTTAATTACCAGTCGTCGGTAATCTAGCTTAATTACCAGTCGTCGGTAATCTAGCTTAATTACCAGTCGTCGGTAATCTAGCTTAATTACCAGTCGTCGGTAATCTAGCTTAATTACCAGTCGTCGGTAATCTAGCTTAATTACCAGTCGTCGGTAATCTAGCTTAATTACCAGTCGTCGGTAATCTAGCTTAATTACCAGTCGTCGGTAATCTAGCTTAATTACCAGTCGTCGGTAATCTAGCTTAATTACCAGTCGTCGGTAATCTAGCTTAATTACCAGTCGTCGGTAATCTAGCTTAATTACCAGTCGTCGGTAATCTAGCTTAATTACCAGTCGTCGGTAATCTAGCTTAATTACCAGTCGTCGGTAATCTAGCTTAATTACCAGTCGTCGGTAATCTAGCTTAATTACCAGTCGTCGGTAATCTAGCTTAATTACCAGTCGTCGGTAATCTAGCTTAATTACCAGTCGTCGGTAATCTAGCTTAATTACCAGTCGTCGGTAATCTAGCTTAATTACCAGTCGTCGGTAATCTAGCTTAATTACCAGTCGTCGGTAATCTAGCTTAATTACCAGTCGTCGGTAATCTAGCTTAATTACCAGTCGTCGGTAATCTAGCTTAATTACCAGTCGTCGGTAATCTAGCTTAATTACCAGTCGTCGGTAATCTAGCTTAATTACCAGTCGTCGGTAATCTAGCTTAATTACCAGTCGTCGGTAATCTAGCTTAATTACCAGTCGTCGGTAATCTAGCTTAATTACCAGTCGTCGGTAATCTAGCTTAATTACCAGTCGTCGGTAATCTAGCTTAATTACCAGTCGTCGGTAATCTAGCTTAATTACCAGTCGTCGGTAATCTAGCTTAATTACCAGTCGTCGGTAATCTAGCTTAATTACCAGTCGTCGGTAATCTAGCTTAATTACCAGTCGTCGGTAATCTAGCTTAATTACCAGTCGTCGGTAATCTAGCTTAATTACCAGTCGTCGGTAATCTAGCTTAATTACCAGTCGTCGGTAATCTAGCTTAATTACCAGTCGTCGGTAATCTAGCTTAATTACCAGTCGTCGGTAATCTAGCTTAATTTCCAGTCGTCGGTAATCTAGCTTAATTACCAGTCGTCGGTAATCTAGCTTAATTACCAGTCGTCGGTAATCTAGCTTAATTACCAGTCGTCGGTAATCTAGCTTAATTACCAGTCGTCGGTAATCTAGCTTAATTACCAGTCGTCGGTAATCTAGCTTAATTACCAGTCGTCGGTAATCTAGCTTAATTACCAGTCGTCGGTAATCTAGTTTAATTATCTCTAATTGGTTATCTAGTTTAATAACCTCTAATTGCTAGGCAAGTTTAATTACCTCTAATTGGTAAACTACTTTAATTACTTAAAATCGTAATCTAGTTTATTGATCTTTAATTGGGAGTCTAGTTTATTGATCTTTAATTGGGAGTCTAGTTTATTGATCTTTAATTGGGAGTCTAGTTTAATTATCTTTAAGTGATAATCTAGTTTAATCATCTTTTATTTGTAATCCAGATTAATTAGCAGGGAAAAGTTAAAATGTCCATTAAGCTAGCTATTTGTTCTACGGATTGGACTATATCCGCGATTATTTCGACCCGGGTGTTTTGACGGCGTCGCCGCAGTGGCCTCGTTAACGTCACGGCAATATTAAAACCGTCTTATCTCACCATCGATAGGCCATTCCAACCAACAGGCATTAAGAAGAAACAATCGGATTATTATGAGGCAACTATACGTTAAAAAAGGCCAATATTGGCTGCGCTGATATTTCCTAATAAAACAGTGTATCCATCTAAATATCGCAGATTGGGGTAGTTTTTAAAATTTAAAATTAAACATACTTAAAATTAATGTTTCTCAAAAACCTTAAAAATGGTCCTAGAAAAAGGTTTAAATTTTGATATAAAACCGTTCCCAAACGTAACAAACGAATATTTCATTTCAAAAGGGTGGCGACAAAATGGCTAAATTTGAAAAAAACTCCATGTTATTTCTATGGGAAATTTTAACTTTTTCACCAAAAGGGCTGATTAATTTATGGAAATGAAAACCACCCTTAGCAACTTTATTTTTTATACAATAAACTAATGGGTGGATCTTCTTGAAATTTTAACCACATATTGAGGGCCCGAATTGTAGTTCTGTGGAATTTTTTCAAAGCAGTTAATACGATACAAAAAAAGTTATAACCAATCAAAAAACCATCCTTATACATTAAAGTCGGTATGAAGTCTTATCTAAGAGAGCTATCGCTCTCCTAGAATACATTAAGAGCAGTATGAAGTCTTATCAAAGAGAGCTACCGCTCTCATAGAATTATCGAGATATTAACATGAGCCACGCGCAAGGCAACGGAGTTTTTGACTCGATTTCATGATAAATGAAACTTTTGAAAGTTTGAAGTGATTAACATATGCGGATCTTCCATTACCTTTTCCCAAAATGGCTCCAAAGTATTGTATGAATTTTTGTAAGGCAACGGCTAAGACTGATTTTCGAGGCCCCATCACCATCATGTGCAGTATGTCAATCGCCACCAGTACGCTAATGACGCAAACTAATCCGATCCATATCTGAAAAAAAGGCATGGAGTGAAAATACACGCGCAACAACAAAAGGGAATAACGGTGATATGCAAATATAAATGGTCGTACTCTAATATCGACCACGTAACTCCTGCTTTTGTAAACGGTTTGAGCTATGAAGGCCGCGTGTAACTTAACCAGTTTTTCGGTAAAATTTAAATGGCCTCTGAAGAAGTAGGCGGACTGTTGGAGTTTTTTTTTAAAAGGCTTTATTGACTTCACAGCCTTGTGGCAGTAATCAAAGCTAAAGTTTTCCTTTTTTCCGGGATATTAGTGTTAAGGCATTTTCCTATTTTTGTGTTATTCACCACTTTCCGGCAGGTGATACAATTGGACCAATCGTAGCGCCTTCCTATTGCTACGCTCTAAAGTTCTAGAAAACGTATCGGGGGGTCTCGGACTCTCGGGAGTGGCAACTGAGGAAACAACGGTGCGGGGCGGATCACAATCAATCACAAGTGAGATTAACCGAATGTAAGGAACCGCTTTACAACCACAACATAATTCCTCTTTTGACGCGTTTTACATCAGCTGCTGACGTCAATGATTGGAGGAGGGGGTCGTCAGGTGATTGTTTTGCAAAAAAAATTCATTTGTCCGTTGACCTTTTTACTGTTCTTCAGGAGCAGATGACAAAGGAGTCTCGGACGCTAGCTTCCATAATGTAGAGGGCAATGGGATCCACGAACGTCACGGTTATTAACCAAAATCATTACACCAGTGCCACCTCTCGTAGGAAATTTGAGCTTTATTTTCCAACCAATAGCGTGGCTGCAAAGTCTCGAAAGGAGATCTGCGAAATCGCGTCTGGAGCCTCTCTTTAAAAATACGTATCGTCTGCTTATAATTAGCCTAGGCTTAACGAGTATTAGAGTTAAAAAATGGATTTCAACGGCTTTTTAATCTTTTTTTAGACTAAAATTGATAATGAAAAGCCCAGCGAATAACGTATGTACACTATTAAAAAACTAAAATGTGTTTCAGTGCCAAATTTTTCTAAATTTCTTCTTGAATTAAATGATAGCTACAAGAGGTTGGGAAAAGAAATCACTCACGATCTTTTACAACCCAAAAAGTAAGAGACAGTGATTTCGTTTCCAACCTCTTGTAGCAGTCAATTAATTCCTACCTTTAAGGTCACAAAATGTAGTCTTATCTTTTATCTTAATACCAACGATTACAGCTGTTTGAATAAAGTAATTATATTGTGTATATTTATGTCGCGATCGGGTAAGACGAACCTCAGTATCCACCGTTAGTCCGTTATTACAAAACAAAAATTCCCAGCAGACTTTGGTGCCAGATATAATCAGGGCCGGAAATAAGCACAGGACACTGGACATTGTCCAATAAAATTTTAAAATGTCCCATAATTTTTCTAAAAACTAAGGGGGTCACTGGACATTTTGACCAATAAATTTTCAGAAGTTTTGATAGTTTGACTATGAAGATGACACAATTTTTGCACACTCCAGTGGACAATGTCCTATAATTTTTCCAGTCAAAGGGGGCGTCACTGGACATTTGTCCTATAAGAAATTTCCCTTATTTCCGGCCCTGGATATAATCCACCAAAACCATCGTCTGCTATAATGTCTGATAGCGCCTCTGTGGCAAACGATACCGCTACAGCTGTGACGTATGCGGGTCCCATTGCCCTCTATTTTATGGAAGCTAGCGTCCGAGACTCCTTTGTCATCTGCTCCTGCTGTTCTTTTATGGAAGTCAGCGAGGCCCTGTCTCTGCCTGACCGTCGAAGGCGAAAAGGCTTACAGGGTTTGGAGAGAATTAAAAGGTAATTCAGTTGCGCTGCTGCTTGATAGTGGGTATTTTGTAAAATAAAACTTGCAATGTCGGTTGGTTTTATGATACTAAACCTTGAGAATATTCATTATAAGGCTTCAGAAATATTATTCTATTTGTAAAAATATTTACAATTGTTAAGCGAGTCAGGATTCTTAATCATATTTGACGGGGCTTAACGCTATGTGGACTCATGTGAGCCATAAGAAATTAGTTTTATATCCCAAGCTTTGGCCATCTTGCATTTTTTTATCTTTCACATTTCCAAATATTACTACTCTTTAAAGATCCTCGAGTATACTGGGACTTTTGTTTGAATAAAGTTGACTCAATTTGCCTTAATTTTTTCGTAAAGAACTAAAAGCAATGAATGAACTTTTTCTTACTCCATTCGAAATAGATTTTAGATCGTCGAAGGCTCCCATTGGAGCGGCGATGAATGTCAGATTTTTGGCAGATATCATTATTTGATATGTATACATGATAGGATTTGTGCATATTGGAACATATTGCAATTCAGTCTTCACAACATCTTCATACTCTGTTCCCCTCATGCAAGATTGTGGCTCCGTATCCATGGAATTGTTCTGAAATTGAGCAATTGATCAAGAATGCAAAAGCACATATTACACACAGGAGAAATCGGACCAACACCTTCGTTTGTGGACAACCCCCAAAAATACCAAAAGATGACGTCACTATACTTAATTATAGACCTCAAATACAGGGTGCAAATAAATGAGTTTTTGAGTTCAGATTTTATTGTGTACAAATGGAAAAGTACAAAAGGAATAGTAGCGAATATGCCTGAATGCAAAAAAAAAGGTTTTAAAGCACATCCTCAGACCAGCCTTGACTTAGGCCTCAAACTAGAACTTCTAATCTGTTTAGTTAACACCTCAACGTAAATGTTCAATGTGTCTACCATCGAGGGTTGAGGCACTTTTCAAAACGGCTTTCCCGGTCTTGCGATAAATTTGCAAGCATTTGAAAGTAATTCTACTGATTCGAAAACTTGACTCATAGGAAGAAATCAATGGGAGTTAGATCAGGAGATCTTGCTGGCCACGTAATTGGTCCACCTCTGCCAATCTAACGGTTAGGAAAGTCGTTCAACCACTGAAGAAAATTGACCGTCCAATGTGGTGGAACCGCATGTCTCGTATCACTGCTAAAAGCAAATCGTCTTTTGCATTACTAAACTCATGACGCTGTAAGTCCAATTAAGGGCCTCTAGTGATATTCTCGTCGAAGAAGAAGGGTCCGAAAATTCAGATTCCAAGAATGCCCACCCAAACAATAACCTTCCATCGTATTTGATGATAATGGTGTCGTAACAAGTGAGAATTTTGTTGAGTCCAGTAATGTTTGTTATGCCGGTTTACCGTACCATCCCTGTGAATTTAGCCTCGTCAGAAAATTGTAACTTTCTCATAAATAACGGTTCGGCTTCAATTAGTTCACGCATGGTAAAACAAAAGTCTTTCCGTCTTAGGTAATGTTCGTCTGTTAAGGTTTGATGAAAGTGGATATGATATTGCCGGTAATGATGCCTTTGTAAAATGGCATTAACTGTTGTATTGCTTATTCCAAATTCTTACCCAACCGCTCCTTGGGGATTGGTTTCAAAACGTGCTAGGATATCCCATACGTTGCCTTCTACGATCACGGTCTTGCACGACGAAACTAGCGAAATCACGAAGGTTGTGGCGAAAGTAGGTGAAGGTACTACACAACAGATGCCACCGGTGTGGAAAAACGTTCGGCATAAAGCATTGTCGCTTGTCGAACGTAGTGGTCGGCATTTGGATAGGATAATATCTGTTTGTTTTATCTTTATCCATAATTTGAAATTATCCACGGGAAGTCTATGATTAATGCAATGTAATCATGAATAATTATCTGATTATTATCCATGGATAACTGATTAACCAAAATTCTGTGAATTATCTTGTCCAAACGCCGACCACTAGTCGAACGTTACCGCTACATTCGCCCAAAATGAACTTTATGACCGGCTCAAGGCAACAATCTTTGCACACGAACGTTGAGGTATTTCCGGTCCCTTTAGAGATACAAGACCGCAGTGGAAGGTAAATATTTGAGTGGTCATTCTTCGAAACAGATTTATCGGACCTTTCATTTGCGATGAAATCATCACCGAAGAAATTTACTTGGACTTCTTGGGTCACGAGATTGGTGCTTGCAAATGTTTTGCAATACATTGACAGTCGTCTGGAAGAGTGCCTCCACCACGATTATAGACACATCGGTCATTTTCGTTGAGGTGCTTGTCAAACTGATTAGAGTTTGTAATTTGAGGCCTAAGTTGTAAGGCTAGTCTGAGGACTGTTCTTTAAAACATTTGGTTGAATTCAGGCATTTTTCCTAATGTTCCTTTTGCACTTTTCCATTTTTATTACCTCTCCGAGTGACGATGACGTCACGGAGAGGTATTACACCGGCCGTGTCTGTCTGTCTGTCTGTCTGTGTGTCTGTGTGTCTGTGTGTCTGTCTGTCTGTCAGACCCCACGTGACCGCGTTCGCAGTTTACAAATCGGGGCAAACAAATACCCGATTTCCGGAACGCGTTCGCGGTTCACGGAAATTTGGCCATTCATCTACCAACACCAGTCTTTACTAACTGGCTTCTAAGCACCACAATCTGCTAGTCTTTGTCCATCCCACATGGACACTAGCTTGTACTTGCTGGCTCGGAAGCACCACCATCTTCTGTTCTTTGTCAATCCCACATTGACACCAGCCTGTACTTGCTGGCTCGTAAGCACCACCATCTTCTGTTCTTCGTCAATCCCACATTGACACCAGCTTCTATGCACCACCATCTTCAGGTCTTTGTCCATTCCGGCTTCTTCTCCATCGTTATCGTTCGGTTTTAAGATATACGCGGCGATCGGCTAGGGTTACGAGAAACGTCTAGCCTCCCAATGGTAGGGCTTCCACCAAAGGTTCACGCGAATGCGTTTTTATCTATTATTATAATGGAAACGAATTGTATATATACCCCAAAATTTGAAGAAAGCGGGCAAGAGGGGTACTCTTCACTTTAAACGTCAATATTAGCAAAGTTTCGAAAGATAATAGGAACAACTTTATTTTAAACGATTTAACTATATTTAAAGTTATTTACTGGCGATTAAAATAATTAATATCATTTATATTTAATTAATTATTTAAGATAAACTTATTTCTATGTAATGACACAAGTGAGAGTTTATATAGAACGAGTAATGAAAATTGCATCCGAATCGAAACACTACACGCATATCAAAGTTAATATAAAGCGAGTAGGATGATAAGATCTCTTACAAAACGATAACATTTCCTTTTTGCAGAATATTAAATGGAAATATTTTAAATATTTTTCGGCATTACTATTCTTTAAGTAGTTGTGTAGCTATAAAGCTCTGTTTCATCTTAATATTCCAAGAACATCTTTTGATATTAACATTTCAAATTTGGTGTTTACTTTTTAATTCAGCTTTACTACATTTATATATAGTGTAAACGCATTTTTTATATTCATTAGATAATATGGATGTTATTTCTTCATCTATCCACAAACTAATGGGTCTGTGAAATAAGATATCCTAGATTTAAACTAGAAATGACCTTGTTTCGCCTCCTCTTATAGGAGGTGTTAACGGTTCAGAGTGAGCCGAAAGTTAAATACACCCTTCAGTGATACATTTTAGGTCCTCATTAGAATTATTGAGGATACAAAGGAAATTGTTAAACGCTTAAGCCTTTGCTAAAGAGCTTGGCAATGTTTCGCCAATTTGAACTATGTATTTTCGGTTTTTCTCATTGGCTGGTGGACCTGTGTTTAGAAAATAAATTCGTCTCGGCTCGGAGAGGTTCATTTTGGTTTCCCAACTTGTATAATATAATCTGGACTCAAAAAAGCATTCATTTACACCATGTATTTCAGGTCTATAGTTTAAAATAGTGACGCCACCCGTTCGTAGCAGTCAAAGCAGAGAAAAATGCTTTTAAATCCTCACCCCAACCTTATGAGTGACACGGAAATTAGTATTTTTAATCAGTGCGCATGGGCGAAATTTCAAGCTCATATATATATATGACAAATAGTTTTCTGCCTTAAATTCTCTAGTAAAGGTTTATCCTGGTACTAAAAATATCCCGTAACGTGTTACAATTGATTACCGAACGAAATAAAAGTTTAGGTAATTCGAGTACAGAAACCTAAGGTTTAGGGGTTCTTCTTATACAGAAATCTGAGTTTTAGGGGTTCTTCTGGTACAGAAACCTGAGGTTTAGGGGTTCTTCTTATACAGAAATCTGAGTTTTAGGGTTTCTTTTGGTACAGAAACCTGAGGTTTAGGGGTTCTTCTTATACAGAAATCTGAGTTTTAGGGGTCTTCTGGTACAGAAACCAGAGTTTTAAGGGTTCTTCTAGTACAGAAACTAGAGTTTTAGGGGTCCTTCTGGTACAGAAATCTGAGGTTTAGGGGTTCTTCTGGTACAGAAACCTGAGGTTTAGGGGTTCTTCTTATACAGAAATCTGAGTTTTAGGGGTCTTCTGGTACAGAAACCAGAGTTTTAAGGGTTCTTCTAGTACAGAAACTAGAGTTTTAGGGGTCCTTCTGGTACAGAAACCTGAGGTTTAGGGGTTCTTCTGGTACAGAAACCTGAGGTTTAGGGGTTCTTCTTATACAGAAATCTGAGTTTTAGGGGTTCTTCTGGTACAGAAACCTGAGGTTTAGGGGTTCTTCTTATACAGAAATCTGAGTTTTAGGGGTTCTTCTGGTACAGAAACCTGAGGTTTAGGGGCTCTTCTTATACAGAAATCTGAGTTTTAGGGGTCTTCTGGTACAGAAACCAGAGTTTTAAGGGTTCTTCTAGTACAGAAACCAGAGTTTTAGGGGTCCTTCTGGTACAGAAACCTGAGGTTTAGGGGTTCTTCTGGTACAGAAACCTGAGGTTTAGGGGTTCTTCTGGTACAGAAACCAGAGTTTTAGGGGTTCTCCTGGTACAGAAACCTGAGGTTTAGGGGTTCTTCTGGTACAGAAACCAGAGTTTTAGGGGTTCTCCTGGAACAGAAACCTGGGGTTTTTAAGGTTCTTCTGATAAGAAACCTTAGGTTTAGGGATTCTTCTGGTATAAAGACCTTAGATTTAGGGGTTCTTCTGCTACAAAAAAACCGAGAACCAGTCGACATGGTTAAATGCTTGGTTCCAAATTTGGGCTATCAAAATTTCCCAAAAGCACGCTTCTCCGGTTAGAGAAGACCGAAGGATAAACTAAACTAGTTTATAGCTTCTAATATATTGAAAATCAAACAATGCTGTAGGCCTAGTTCGTTTAAAAATCGTTTACAAATCGATAACTTGAAGACTGCTTCCATTTTTAATCGGTTAATCAATTTTAATAAAAATATCTGTTCAAGCGCAATAAGTCCGCCCAGAGTCAAGATTATCAAAAAGCACGCAGGAAGATAAATAAATTCAACGATTTCTTATGTTATCCCAAATACACCCTCTTCTTTCGACTGCTGTGCAATTGTAGAAATCCCTCAAAACTTGGTCAAACTCACCGAAACAGAAACATCTTTGTTACAAACTTTGTTCTATATTTTTGCGCGTATCGTGAATATCTTACATTTCTAAGCCATTCTTCTCCGTCCATAGTAGGGGTGAACCTTTAATTATAAACACATTTAGGAATGCGCTTTCCTTATGATAACGGAAGAGTGTATGAAGGAGGAGTAGCCCCGGGCCATATTGTCACGAGCTCGGGAAAAGTACTTTTGACCACTTCGCTATCTTGTTGCAAATACTTATAGGCCAGGGCAGATAGGCCAAAAAAAGGGCTTGACCTAGAACATTTGAACATAAAGATGAAAATTGGTACATGTGTTGTTTTTGACACAACAAAAAATATACTAAAAGTCCCCTGCTGTAGAGCGCGAGCTTTCGCCGCCATCTTGGAAAATGCCCGCCGTTAATTACAACTACAATGTATTCCACGTTCTCCTATAAAAATTATGAAAATTGGTACACATTATGATTGGAACCACATGAACATCATGGCCAAATTTTACAGCTCTGTGTTCAATAGTTTGGTTGCCATATTGGAAAATGGCCGACGTGAATTTTTGTTGGGTCTTAAAAAACACATGTACCAATTTTCATCTTTAGGTTCAAATGTTCTAGGTCAAACCCTAAAAGTCCTGGGCTATTAAGGCAATGCTTATATCTGGCGACTCTAACACGCGCGGTACAAATACTACAGTTCTAAACTAAGACAGTTCTAAAATAATCCAACAATATATAAGAGCGGTATTTACAGAATCCCTGGTACGACAGTACATTTTTGGACAGGTTTATGCAAATATAAAGAAAGACAGGCTCGTCTGGCGAAGGAGATGGTTAAATAATAACCGAAGTTTGGCGGCGCCACAAAGTTGTAATCAAAAATGTGGATTAACTGCTGAAACATTTTCCCATTTCGGTGGAAATTAACTCTAGCAATAATCATTGTATCATGTCGTTCCCCCTCGCGTTTTTCTCTGGCGCTCATGAGAGAGTGTAAATAATGCGCGGCTAAGATTCGTACTCCTATTTCATTTGGTCTGATGGTCTACTTTACCTGAGTCGTTTCGTGTGTTCAAAAATGAAAAACCAAACTCGATAAGTGTCATCGTAAGGATAATCCCAAGGTTTCTGGAAAAGGCGTTTAATCTCAAAATACAACTTTTACCAAAAGTGTATTGGCCTAAAACCGTATGTTTTTATAACTATATACTTTTGCTTTTACTCAAGTGCATAAACTCTACAACTTTAGCCTTTAGCAACCGCCATCCGTTAGTACAAAAAGCTTTGATTCTTGATGTCGGCGATTTTATTGCAAAACATCCAATATAATTGAAGTTGATTATTTTCAGGTAAATTTCATATAGGCTTTAATACAGGGTGATTCAGAGATGTATGCGTTCTTTGTAACAGTAGATTTCTTGCAAAATTTGGAGTCGAAATTTCCTGAGCGGTTTTGTCTAAACCGAACCGTTACAGAGTTACAAGCTCTTAAACTCCGGGCCCATTTGGGCCCTAATACCCCCTTCAGACGGTTCGTAAAATCTTGGTATAATTAGACATAGCTTTTTTTAATGCTTTTGTTACTTTTGAAAATAAAACAAAACACACACAGATCGTAAAGCTGCCACCTTTTCCTAAACATTCTCCCACTAATTAGCTAACACCTTTTGCAAATATTCTCCTAATAGTTAGCTGCCACCTTTTCCAAAATATTCTCCTAATAGTTAGCTGCCACCTTTTCCAAAACAATGGTTCCAATAATTTGTTGCCACCTTTTCCAAAATATTCTCCTATTAATTAGCTGCCACCTTTTCCAAAACATTCTCCTACTAATTAGCCGCCACCTTTTCCAAAATGTTCTCCTAATAGTTAGCTGCCACCTTTTCCAAAATATTCTCCTAATAGTTAGCTGCCACCTTTTCCAAAACAATGGTTCCAATAATTCGTTGCCACCTTTTCCAAAATATTCTCCGATTAATTAGCTGCCACCTTTTCCAAAACATTCTCCTACTAATTAGCTGCCACCTTTTCCAAAATGTTCTACTAATTAGCTGCCACCTTTTCCAAAATGTTCTAATATTTAGCTGCCACCTTTTCCTAAACATTCTCCTACTAATTAGCTGCCACCTTTTCCTAAACATTCTCCTACTAATTACCTGCCACCATTTCCAAAATATTCTCCTAATAGTTAGCTGCCACCTTTTCCAAAACAATGCAATTCTCTCCATTATCAATCGCTCCTAAAATTAAATTTTGCATTTCAAACATCAATATATATATACAACGAAAACTCTAGGGTAAAAAAAAATCCTTAAAAAAAAGTGAAAACGTTTGCTTTTTAAATTTTGATATATATTTTCCAAAAACCGCAATTTTGGGCTGTTTTTGGTTGAATGGGAAACGCGTTCGGTCGAATGCGACACAAGGGTCTGAAGAGGGTACAAAACAAGAGGTAAAGAGTAGTTCAAAATGAGATATCATCGGTGATTGTCAAATTAAGAAGTTCTAACAAATTCACATTTTGCCTCCAAGTTTCCGCTGATTGACAGCTAGAGCTGTTCACCCTCTTCAGACGAAACATAAAAAGTACTTCAATACGTAAGAGTTTAAGTCGGGATGCATATAAAGTTGGTTTTTGATTAGATGTATCCTTTTCAAGTATTGCGTTTATTTAAATCCGGATTCTTAATGTGTGGTTAGAATTTCCGAATCCGATAATTTTTTTGAAAGTCAATCAATAATGAAGGAGCGTGTTTATTTATTGGACCCAACTGAGTTTAAAGTATCAAAGAACATGGGGTGTATAACATTTGGTTACGGAGATATGGCCTCCCAAACATTGGTCCCAAAAACAAGGTAATATCCAACATTGTCGAGTACGACTTTAAACCGAGTAACCAGCTTGTTTAGCACCTCTAGACAATTTCAATAGCTTTCAATCTAAAAACGTTTTTTACCTTTACTCAGCAGAAGGGTATAAAATGCGTAGAAGTATGCCTACAACGGTAATGTCAAGGCAATCCCAAGTTTCATGGTGTTTGAAGATTTCCTAGCATCCATTACATTCGAATAATTTTTTTGGGGGCAATATCTCCGTAACCAAATGTAACCCCATGTTCTTTGATACTTTCTACTAGTGGTCGGCGTTTGGACAAGGTAATCCACCGAATTTTGGTTAATCAGTTATCCATGAATAATAATCAGATAATTATTCGTGATTACATTGCATTAATCATAGACTTCCCGTGGATAATTTCAATTTATGAATAAAGATAAAACAAACAGATATTATCCTATCCAAATGCCGACCACTACTTTCTACCAGAGCTGTGCTAATTAATTAGTTAGCTAATTGAATTTCTAATTAATTAGCAAAATTTACTAATTGAAAATGTTAATTGTATTTTAATTACCTTAGTGCTAATTGAGAAGTAATTCTAATTAATTAGTATGAATCGGAAAGGTAATTATCTAATTAAAATTTAATTAGATTTAGGATTAACTAATTAGCTAATTGAATTTTCAATTAATCTTTTACGCCAATTTGTTGTAAAAAAATCGAGGAATTAACTCTTGATTCATCTATTTGAATATGAAAAAGCCTTATTATATCGATGAGGAAACCTTAGTGCTACTCTAAATTTTTCAGCTCCTCAAACATGAGAGAATACTAGTACTAGTAGAAAATTTCGTAGTTCGCAACTGCCCCATTTCGAAATTTCGACTGTTTTACCTACTCGAATTAATAGCAGTGCGCATGTATTTACTACTCAGGGGTCCATTATAGGAACTGTGGGAAGAAAATGAAGAAATGAGACAAATTTTAACATGACGGAAGGCTCGAGGCTTGTCTCATTTTTCGAGAATAATTCATGGCTTCCGTACCCGTTTTTCAATGACATTAAAACATTAAACTTTGCATTACCAAAGTACTAAATCCATGGGCACTTTTAAACTTTTATGTTTACTTATGGTCTCTTTTTTACCTTAATTAGACAAGTAATTAATTAGAAATTAGTAATTCTAATTAATTAGTTCGATAAATAAATGCCTAATTTCTAATTGAATTGAATTAGTTTCTATGTCTAATTGCTAATTGGCTAATTAATTAGTTCATAAATATTTCCCTAATTGCTAATTCTAATTCAATTAGTTGTCAGCTAATTAGCACAGCTCTGCTTTCTACTCAACTTGGAATATCAAATAAATCAATAGGCGGATATATAAAGTATTTGGTCTTGCTGAACTTGTTGAAAATTGCGCGATTTTGCACGTAACGTGAGTCTGGTGATTTATTGTTAAGTCGTGGATAAAGAATGCGCGTGAGGATAACTTATAGCATTAAAACTAATTTCCTCACGCGCATTCTTCATCTATGATGCTCAGGTTTGGCAAAAATCCGGATAATTTTAATAAAATCCAGACCAGTGGTTTTTATTGGATTAAACCGGATTTTATTGGATTTATCCGGACTTTTTAAAAAAACGAGTCATTTTAGGTTTTTTTTTTTGAAGGCAAAGTACTTCTGTTTAGCTCTTATTTCAGCTTTGGGGCACTCCCCGACCCCTAGCCCCGGTTCGTCTTCTAGTTTAACTGCTAAAATGTTTTCATGAAATCTATTTGTTTCCTGAGTGCACGAGCCTAACACTAGCGCGGCTCCAGTGGATCCCTTACAAGGGGACTTTCCTTCTAAACTCCGGGTTTGGCTTGGCAAAGGCTAGTGGGCGGGATTTATACATGCACGTATAAATCCCGCCCACAAATTCCTCTAGCTTTCCCAAGCCAAAACTTGAGTTCGTAAGGAAAGTCAACTTGTAGGGCATACACTGGAACCACGCTATGCTGTAAGTTCGAGTAATACTGGTAATATATTGTAAGCTGTAACTGGACAGTAACTGCTAGCATAACTATTAGTTTTATCATAAGTAATCTTTAGTTATCGCTTTATATATTTTTGCCTTGTTTCTGGTTGTATTTTAATTATTTTTTGGCACAAAATTGATTTTCCCCATTCATAATTAAGCCGGATATTTTAGGTGGATTTTTTTAAGTGGATTAATCCCGATTAAACCAGGTGGTTTAAACCGGACTGGATAGGTAGTTGCCAACCCTGATGATGCTAGGAATTTGAGCGCGAGCGTAATTTTTCCAGACCAGAAACGTCACTCGTGACGATTTGTTATATTTTTCAATTAGCTCCTCCTACTTTATATATTTACCTATTGAAGAAAAAGAGTGGATGAATCTGTGACGTTTCCAAAACAAAGAGCCTATTCACACGTTTTACAGAATACGTTTGATGTTTTTTTTTGGAAATGAACCAAAAACTTAAACACATTATCGTTATTTCTGCTATTTTTGAAGTTTATTTTTAAGTAATTTGGAAACTAGATACATTAAACGCCTGACTAAGCGAAACTTTTTGGAAAATTTACAACATACAGATTTGGCTTTGTACAACTTACCTTTCCTTCCGGCCATGGTACAGTAATATTATACACGGTTTCTTTCATATTTCACCAAGTGATTTAAGTTAGCACATCAAATTAATATTTTAGCGCTCGGTTAATCACTTTAAATTTTTTTCCACACTGAAAACGAGTTAGCATGAAAAACACGAGGAGCTAACATTACGCTCTGGAGCCACGCCAAAGAGAGAACAATTAGGGCAAAATAGTTAATTAAGTCCGCTCTTAAATAGAAGGTACAAGGTTCGATTTTTTACGCGTAATACAACTCTAGACACAAATCGAACAGTTCGGTATGAAGCCATCATTTTCTAGTTTTGACAATCACGGTGCTAGATACTGTTACGATCAACTGTCTAAAATTCCAATACCAAACTGAAACTCGAATTGTTGAGGTCAGGTAACACGTAAAGCGGAGAAGGATATAGCAATCAGAATTTTTGATGTCGCACATCACGCTATTTAAAAGATCAGTTTTTTGAGGAAGCTCGCATCTCATGAATATTTTCTAGCTTCGCGCTATGTCGTCGAGTCAGGGATCAATGTAATTTTAGATGCAAGAAGAGAGAACGGTTAGGCTTTATTTCAGTCCGACTCATAGCCCACTATAGAGCCCCTCCCTTCAACACGTAACGAAAAATTTAAATTATCTTATAATCTCACTTCAACCACGTTTTGATGACGTTGCTGACGCGGATGGTGAAAAAAACCTAGTTCGTTATCCTACTCTTCGGGGAGGTCGTGGACTTTGACGTGCAACCAGATTATTCTGTTCTCTATAACGGCTTTTAGAATTACATGGATCCCTGGTATAGTTTTCTAAAGTTCTGAACAAATCACAGAGGCCAGCTACTAAATAGGCTATTCATGGTCAAAATGATTTGATTCATTATTAAAAACAACATCTCGTATCCGAACTCTTTACTGAGTATAATTATTCTAGCTAACGAGGAGGACATGGTAAACGACCGTGCCAAAAACCTATTACATTTCAAATTGCCTCTTTTGCTTCTCATTACCAAGTATCACCATAAGAAAATAATATATAGCTCCCTATAAGTATGAAGCTCTCCATTTAAACCATGTAAACAGCGTTTTCTTCCATTGAAATTTGTAAAAGGTTTCTAATGCCACCTATTAAGAGTTTTAGGCGTTAAAAAGATGAAATATCTGTTTAGAAAATTTTCAAATTTTATATTGTAATTAAATAGTTAAAGTCTAGAAGTTATTATTATGATAATTATAACTGATTAAGTGCATGTAAAAATTATCATAATAAATCAATAGATGGCGCGAGATTTTGAGGAACGAGGCTAGCGCCTACACTGGTACGAGGTAAGGAGTATCTTGTGTCTCTACGGGCTCGGCGATATTTCCCCGGCCCATCGTGCCTTTCGCGGACACCTTAGGTGCCGGCGGTGGTTTTGCCCCCTTTTACTCTTAGTACCGAAAGTTCTAATAGCGTAAGCGCGCCAAATTTGGGAGCAAATGCTGTATTATGAAAATGTACTACGTTTCATACTTATAGGGAGCTATATATTATTTTCTTATGGTATCACATTATCTAAAAGCTGAAATGAAAGTTCAAATGAAGCCTTATCCGCTTTGGTAATACCAATTCCACCACGTCAACCCAAGAAAACGGTACTAAAAATGCAATTTTTCGACAATATAGACTTTCCATTAAATTCGCTTCTATACAGCTGTCCATAAAATTTAAACAAAATTTGAGAGTTGCCATAATATAACCGGATACCAATATTGTTTCTTTCCCAATACTATCAATATCAGTAATCGGATCAATTCTTAGTGGTTTTTCGCCTGTTCAAAGCCACGAAAGCTACAATAAACTCGTGACTACGCCGGTGTATTTTCTTTCACGATAACAACAACACAGACGAGAGACTACACACTAAGGTAAAACTGTAAGTTTATTGTTCATGACCTCTCTGTTTTACCCTTTTTTAAATTTAACAGTCAACACCCCTGATCGATGTTGATATAAATGAGATGGTCTTCTGAGGCTCCTGGCCCATTCGACAGAATCCCATTCGACCGAGATGTAGCCGAATTTGGGGGTATATTATTGCAGTAATTTGGTCTTAAAAGCCTCTATAGTTATCTTCTTATAAAAATGTTTTAGCTAATTAATGTTTTTATATTTTTTACGTAAATAAGTCTATAAATTCAGAGTCACGCCCGGTGCGCTAGAGATTTGTCGTTCGTAGTCGAGCTATCCATCTTTTTGGTGAAGTTTGCTGTAAAGATCGTACCTTCTAAGATTACACAAAATTCCGCGTTTTACCTCAATTAACCTCTAGTTGGAGTGCATGTAGATCCAGGGGTCGGTCATTCATGAAATCCCGTACGCTACCCGTGAAATCTAACTTAAGAAATCCGAAATCAATGCTGATTTCGAAATCAAATAAAAACAAGTTGGGAAAACCAAAATATTACCTCTCCGAGTCAAGAGGTCTACTACTACAAACTTATTTACCTAGATATGGAATTATTTCTCTTTTCTGAAGTAAAAATTTACGAAATATTGAAGCAGTATTCCAAGCTTAGGGAATATACAGTAAAGCAGACGACATTTTACATCCAATAAGGATAAATCTTGGACGCATGGAAATCAGTCGATGGGAAAAAGAACAGGAATTGAAGTCTACGCTTCAGCTGTTTACCCTATATTCTGATAACTACATTCACAACAGGTTTTCAGTGTAAACACTATCGTCTCGTCTCACCTCAACAATATTCTTAGTTTGCCAACATGAGTGTTAACGTTAAATAATACCAAAGCTCAATTTTAGTTAGACGCACTGATAGTCAATGCGCAAAATACAGAGAATAAAAACTCTGTAGCTACTACCCGTTTACCACAAGCCCTTTTACTATTCTAATTGCCACCATGATCTTTTCTTCTATTTTAAAATCTTAACCTGGCTATTTATTAGTGTATTTAACTTTCGGCTCACTCTGAACCGTTTATGTCTCTTCATTTCAGACACGAAAATCAAAACCCAAAGTTTACTTCACCGCAGGCCTCAATTATTTCTCTTCGTTTCACTAAGCCTATTGCGGATATTACTTGATACACCCGCCAGAGTCTAGGTCTTAGCTTTCTTCTTAAAATCACTAAATCAAGGATTATTCTATATACAGATGTAGTATAGCTAAGGTAATATATAAACAACCATTTCAAAAAACAATATTAAAAAAATCTTTGGAATATCAAAATGAAACGGAGCTTTATAGCTACAAAAGTAGTAAATGCATCATAATTACGAAAAATATTTCCACATATTCATTTTACATTATGGAAAAAGGGAGTATTAAGGTTCTGTAGGATTTCTTTACACATCAAAAAAAAAACGAAATTCTAACGCAGCGCACTAGTGTAACAACGGACGGACAAACACAGACAAACACATAGAATGCTGTTTTACCCTTTCCGTATTAATTTTGAGTTGAGAGACATGATTATCTTAAATACTAAAATAAATATAATTATTATAATAAATTTTCTTCGTTAGTTATTCACCTTATTCAGCGTTACATCCTTTTTAAAAAGAACAATTAAACATTCTTGAGAGACTTGAATAATATTGACGTTTGAATTGAAGGATACGACTGTTGTTTCGCCTTACTCAAATAGGTAGTATATAAGGGTTTCGAATCGCAGGTATGGATAAGAACAGCGCAATTGCGTGAACCTTTGGTGGAAGCCCCGCCATTGGGAGGCCAGACGTTTCTCGTAACTCTGGACGATCGCCGCGTATTTCTTAACCTTAAGTATGATGATGGAGTAGAAGCCAGGTGTACAGACTGGTGTACAGACTGGTGTCCATGTGGGATGGACAAAAACAAAGACCAGAAGATGGTGGTGTTAGAAGCCAGGTGTACAGACTGGTGTCCATGTGGGATGGACAAAAACAAAGACCAGAAGATGGTGGTGATTAGAAGCCAGTGTGTACAGACTGGTGTCCATGTGGGATGGACAAAGACCAGAGGCTGGTGGTGTTAGACAGGCAATGGAGTGGAATACAATTTCCGGGAAATGCGGTTCGGAAATTGAGAACACGTTTGCTCCGATTTGCAAACTGCGAACGCGGTCACGTGGGTATAACAACAGACAGACAGACACACACACAGACACACACGTCAAAATTAGAACCTCTCCGTGACATACGTCACTCGGAGAGATAAACAAGTTGGGAAAACCAAAATATTACCTCTCCGTGTCGAGAAAATTATATAAACTTAAGTATCCAATGAAAACGTCGACCTTTTTGCCCTCATCCTTTCCCGCGCTTTGCGCTGCCGCATTTCATCCTTACTCTCAACATTATCTTCCTCCATTTTACATACAAAAATCAAATACTCATAAAAAGAAGCGGCAAAAACCAGCTGGCTCTTTACAACCACTTAATTTGACTTAATATCCAATTTCCAACAACAATAATATACCGGTAGTTTAATTGACAACCTACTAGCATCGAAATTCTCATTAAGAATGGCTCCCGCGGATAAAAAAGGGCAATTTTCAACAAGGTGGGCGTTATCTCATTAGATTTGAAAAATATCATTTGTCTTTTTTACCAATGCCTAACCGTTTGGATTTATTTAAAGCAATCTTAGCACCAAAAATATTTTTTGATACAAAATAAATGTTTTATATTCTTATTAAGAATAAAACAAGAGGATAAAAAAGGTCTGTCCTCTCGTAATTTTTTAAGCTTTTATCATAATTACTCTATACAACAGTAACAAGGAGTATAAACCCATTAGTGGAAGCAGTATTTTTTTCCGAAACACTCTCGCTTATGTTTATCCTCTCTAGACTTCGCTAAAAACGTATTACTCCGACGTAAAATATTAATAGACAGGCAAGGATTCATACCATTAAAGAAGGAGGGCAATATTATCCATATTTTCATTTCATATACAGAGAAAAGAAATTATTATGTTTCTGAGAGGAGCTTCCCATTTTTGTTGCTGTTTTGAAAAATATATCGCAATGCACGGGCCTTGATAGATATAGGAGTCAATGAATGAAATATATCACAATGCACGCGCCTTGATAGATATAGGAGGCAATGAATGAAATATATCACAATGCACGGGCGTTGATAGATATAGGAGGCAATGATAATCTCTCTCTTTGCACGAGAGGTTTATCTTTAATATTTAAATAAATATAATTATTTTTAATTATTTTAATCTTCAATAATTAACATTAATAATAGTTAAATCGTTTAAAATAAAGTTATACCTATTATCATCTCAAACTTTGCTAATATTGACGTTTAAAGTGAAGGGTACCCCTCTTGCCCGCTTTCTTCATATTTTGGGGTATATATACGATTCGTTTCCATTATAATAGTAAGGAAAAAGCGCAATTGCGAAAACCTTTGGTGGCGATCCCACCTTAGGGAGGCTAGACGTTTCTCGTAACCCTAGCTGATCGCCGCGTATATCCTAAAACCAAACGATGATAATGGAGTAGAAGCCAATGATATAGATTGGTGTCTATGTGGAATAGACGGAAGGCCAGTGGATGGTGGTGTTAGAAGCCAGTGTAAGTGCAGACTGGTGTCAATGTGGGATTGACAAAGAACAGAAGATGGTGGGATTGGAAGCCAGTATGTAGAGACTGGTGTCCAAGTCGAATGGACGAAGACCAAGAAGATGGTGGTGATTAGAAGCCAGTAAGAACAGACTGGTGTCCAAGTGGAATGGACGAAGACCAGAAGATGGTGGTGATTAGAAGCCAGTAAGAACAGACTGGTGTCCATGTGGGATGGACGAAGACAAAAAGATGGTGGTGATTAGAAGCCAGTAAGAACAGACTGGTGTCCGTATGGGATGGACAAAGACCAGAAGATGGTGGTGATTAGAAGCCAGTAAGAACAGACTGGTGTCCGTATGGGATGGACAAAGACCAGAAGATGGTGGTGTGAGAACTCAAGTAGAGGAGCCATTTCCGTGACTGTGAAAGCAGTTCGGAAATGGCGAACACGTTTGCTCCGATACGCCAACTGCGAACGCGGTCACGTGGTTGTAACAACAGACAGACACACAAACAGACACGGCCGTTACAGAACCTCTCCTGGACTATGTCACACGGAGAGGTAAAAAGGTGTCAGTTAAATTATATTTACACAATATCCTCTAAAAAACAAATTCCATGATAAAATGTTTTAGGAAAATGGAATTGTTGTTGAAAAATCTGAGATCAGTAATTTTTAATTTCAATAATTTTTAGGAAATAAATCCCAAACCAATAAAATCAGGCGATTGAATTGAATTCTAAAGTACGGATTGCCTTTAAAATCCATTAAAAAAAAATAATAACCGCGCTTCAGTCAACTGGAAAAACTCTTCTCGTTTTGTTTTTTAGACTTGGGCAAACCAAGTAATTTTAATATATGTTTACATTAGTGGGGTGCACAAATTCGTTTAATCAGGAGCAGATGACAAAGGAGTCTCGGACGCTAGCTTCCACAATATAGAGGGCAATGGGACCCGCGTACGTCACAGCTGTAGCGGTATCGTTTGCCATAGAGGCGCTATCAGACATTATAGCAGACGATGCTTTTGGTGGATTATATCTGGCACCAAAGTCTGCTGGGAATTTTTTTTGTAATAACGGACTAACGGTGGCTACTGAGGTTCATCTTATCCGATCGCGACATTAATATACACAATATAATTACTTTATTCGAACAGCTGTAATCGTTGGTATTAAGATGAAAGATAAGACTACATTTTGTGACCTAAAAGGTAGGAATTAATTGACTGCTACAAGAGGTTGGAAACGAAATCACGACACTGTCTCTTACTTTTTGGGTTTTAAAAGATCGTGAGTGATTTCTTTTCCCAACCTCTTGTAGCTATCATTTAATTCAAGAAGAAATTTAGAAAAATTTGGCACTGAAACACATTTTAGTTTTTTAATAGTGTACATACGTTACTCGCTGGGCTTTTCATTATCAATTTTAGTCTAAAAAAAAAGATTAACAAGTTGGGAAAACCAAAATATTACCTCTCCGAGTCTAGAAGAGGACTACTTACAAACTTATTTACCCAGATATGGAAATGTTTCTTTTTTTTTATGAGCAAATAGTGAAGTTAAAATTTATGAAATATTAAAGCAGTATACAAAGCATAGCAAATATACTGTAAATCAGACGATATTTTACATCCAATAAGGATATACTTGTACACATTAAAATCATCCGATGGGGGAAAAACGGGAAATGAAGAGATAAAACTTTGGGGGGATATTACCTTTACGTGTTTGTAAAGGCCCAATTTTCTACTCCTCAACTGTATACCCTCTATGTTCAAAGCCATATTCACAACAGGGTTGCCATGTAAACACTATCCTCTCGTTTCACCTCAACGATTTTCTTAGTTTGTCAACATGACTGTTAACGTTACATAACACCAAAGCTAATTTGTGGCCACACACACTGAAGGTAAATGGGCACCATAAAAAGCATGAAAACACGAAGCTATAATCCGATTGCGATCAGACCTTTCTCTGATCTGGGCTGCGTTCAGCAGAGCTCACCAAAAAAGACAGCGGATTTGGAAAACGTTTACCTGTGAGCTCTGTCGTCATAGCTTTTCTCCGGTCATCGGTGTTTTAAAAATGACGCTAGCGCAATAAAGCGTGCAAGGTACCAAGGCTTAACAAAAATTGTATGATAACATATTTTAAGAGATAGATAACAAACTTTTATAATTAAAATTAGAAACTAACATGTCTCTTAAACTTCTCGCGTGATCAACTTGTTTCACGCTAATTAAATAGCTCTAGTCCCCAAGGGGGGCCCATACGCGCTTTTCGCGCGTCGAGTTTTCGATTTTCCAGACAACCAGCGCGTTGGTTTACAAAGCTAGCACGGAGAGGCTTATAAAATATCTTACGTATGTCTGTTTAGCGAAAGATTTCTCTCTCCCCACTTTCATCACAAGCGGTACGCGTCGCCTTGTTTCGTATGTTTGAGATATTTCTACCTCTCGCGCCTAGCTCCGAAAAACCGAGATTTTTTGGGGTCTGTACGAGCCAACCTAATAGTGCAATTTTTTGCGCATTTACAGACCTTGTCTAGTCCCAACATAATCAGCAAGAGCTATTTGTATTAATTCCTCCATGCTTTTTTCGCCAAGCTGAGAACTACGCGTTTTACGTCACGTTATCCAAAAACCCGACTATTTTCCTTGAAGACCGTGCTGGCTCAGCGCTGAGCACCGTGACGTCAAAATTCAATAACAAAATCCCGTTCTGTAGGACACTGCTAACAGCGCTGAGCTCTTCTGAACGCGGCCCAGATTTCCACCATGATTATAAAGTCTAAGCCTAATTATTTAAAAGTGTATTTAACTTTCGGCTCACTCTGAACCGTTAATGTCTCTGTATTACAGAAACGAAAACCAAACCCAAGCGTTTACTTTTTGGTTCGATAGGCCTATTGACAAATAAAAGTTCATTTGACCAATATAGATGCGTTCGTCTTGAAATCACTTTAGAAAAAATTATGCTATAAACAGATGTAGTATAGCTTAAGTAATATATAAACATCGATTTCAAATAATAATAATAAAAAATATTCTTGGCATATCAAAATGAAACAGAGCTTTATAGCTACAAAACCACTAAAGGCATCGAAATTACGAAAAATATTTCCATATATTAATTATACATTATGAGAAAACCAAATATTAAGGTTTTGTAGGATTTTTTTCCACAAAACAAAGCGAACTGCTAACGCGGTGCACTAACGGACGGACACACACAGACTAAAACATAGGCTAATTTTAACTCTTTCCGTTTTAATTTTGAGTTGAGAAACTAGATTATCTTAAATATTAAAATAAATATAATTAATATTAAATATTTTCTTCGTTAGTTGTTCGCCTTATTGAGCGTTACATCGCGTTGATAAAGAACAATTAGACATTCTTGAGAGACTTGACTAATATTGGCGTTTGAAATGAAGCATACTCCGGCTGCTTTGCCTTACTCAAATAGGTAGTATATAAGGGTGTCGATCTACAGCTAAAAGCAAGAACAACCGCAATTGCGAAAACCTTTGGTGGTGATCCCACCCTAGGGAGGCTAGACGTTTCTCGTAACCCTAGCTGATCGCCGCGAATGTCTTAAACCCAACGATGACGATGGAGTAGAAGCCAGGTGTACAGACTGGTGTCCAAGTGGAATGGACGAAGACCAGAAGATGGTGGTGATTAGAAGCCAGGTGTACAGACTGGTGTCCAAGTGGAATGGACGAAGAGAAGAAGATGGTGGTGATAAGAAGCCAGGTGTACAGACTGGTGTCCAAGTGGAATGGACGAAGACCAGAAGATGGTGGTGATTAGAAGCCAGTATGTACAGACTGGTGTCCAAGTGGAATGGACGAAGACCAGAAGATGGTGGTGATTAGAAGTCAGTATGTACAGACTGGTGTCCAAGTGGAATGGACGAAGACCAGAAGATGGTGGTGATTAGAAGCCAGTATGTACAGACTGGTGTCCAAGTGGAATGGACGAAGACCAGAAGATGGTGGTGATTAGAAGCCAGTATGTACAGACTGGTGTCCAAGTGGAATGGACGAAGACCAGAAGATGGTGGTGATTAGAAGCCAGTATGTACAGACTGGTGTCCGTGTGGGATGGACAAAGATCAGAAGATGGTGGTGTGAGAACTCAAGTAGAGGAGCCATTTCCGTGACTTTTGAAAGCAGTTCGGAAATGGCGAACACGTTTGCTCCGATTTGGAAACTGCGAACGCGGTCACGTGGGGTGTAAGTCAATAACAACAGCCACACACACACACACGTCGAAATTAGAACCTCTCCGTGACATACGTCACTCGGAGAGGTAAAAAGTCGTTGAAATCCATTTTTTAACTCTAATACTCGGTAAGCCTAGGCTAATTATAAGCAGACGATACGTAGTTTTAAAGAGACGCGATTTCCCAGTTCTCGTTTCGAGGCTTTGCAGCCACGCTATTGGTTGGAAAATAAAGCTCAAATTTCCTACGAGAGCTGGCACTGGCGTAATGATTTTGGTTAATAACCGTGACGTTCGCGGATCCCATTGCCCTCTACATTATGGAAGGTAGCGTCCGAGACTCCTTTGTCATCTGCTCCTGGTTTAATTTATATTATTAGAAATGATACTTAGGAGGAAACACTATCGTTTTTCAGAAATGTTGTTTAGTTATACGATTTATCTTAATAACACCTTAGGGAGATCAACAATATGGGGGCCACGTGAGCCACGTAAAATTTGTATTAAGGCCCAGTCCTTGGGTCATCTTGTTATATAAATGTATTAAATCATTTTCCTTGCGTGGGGAAGTTTTAAACCAGTTGATAACTAGAACGACTATTTTACTAAATGTCTGAAAGCCTTCGCTATTAATCTGGGGCTAGCTACGTATTGCTAGTGATGCTACCATTTGTCGAGCATTCCTAGAAAAAGATGGTAAAACAGATGTGCACGTTAACTTAGAAATTAGTTTAATAAGAATTTATATATATATATTAAATGAGTACTTGGTTATTAAAACGAAAACCAATTCATGATATTGAAACTAACCGAATGGATTTAAACTTATCACCAACTAACTCTTATAAATATCAGTTGTCAAAAATGCAGTTACCCAAAATAGAGACCAATTTATGGGGTCCTACTCTACCAGACTACGTTGATTAAAACCATGAACAATTAAACTGATTTGTTTATATATCAAAAAGTAATATAAAAAAGGAAGATTGTATATGCCTTGTGTCATTTTAAGTGGTCATATCTAAAACGCCTACGGTGACAAGTTACTTGCGGTTAAAAATGACCAATAAAACTTGTATTATCTTTATCTATATCAAGCTAAATTTTCGAAATTACCATTAAGAAATAGAAACTCTTAACTTCAGTTTTCAACGGCTACGAATCCAACATACAGAACTAACGCTGACAAAGAACATTGCTTAATGTCCTCCTTATCCATTCTTCAAATAAACCTAAAATGCCGTAAGCGTGCAGTATCAAAAATTATGATAACAATAAGTGGGGTTTTATTGGTTGGTTCAATTTTAGCAAATTAAATATATGTTTTAGTATTAAATTTAGATTTACATATATTTTGGATAGAGTTTATTTTCCACATTTACATTTAGAGACATTTACTAATTATTTGGTTATTTTCCATAAAGTTATTAGATTACATCAACAATATTAAATAATTATTTTTGATAACTCGTAAACAAATTCTTGCTAGTCGACGAAATAGTAAAGGATTTTTCAGAGTCAGGGCGAGTTAGCGAAAATATTTGTAATCACAATATTCTGAGGGTTTCCAATTGTTTTACTCCCTTAATGTACTCCCTTATTTTTTGTTATATGTTTTAATATAGTTTCTCGCGGTGACCTCTACTTTTTTTATTAAGCTTACACTAAAAAAGAACATTTGCATAGTATCGTTAATTCTTTGTCGAGTTTGTAATGTCACCTTTGTATTAATTTTAAAGATATTCTCTAATTCAATGACGAATGATTTGAAGGAGTAGAATTTCGGGAGTGACCACACTTTAACTTCATCATGCACTGTGAAACAGTTCAGAGAAACGCTTATTTTGAGTATCCAAGTGTTACTCGTGAAACCAGATACGTCACTCACTCGTTGCAAAAGCAGTATCATAGCTCTGGTGGAAACGAGGGGTCGGACGTTCGGCATTTTATTATACCTCGTGGAGATTTTGAGATTTTGCCCAGATTTTTAGATCTTCGCTAAGATTTTAGAAATCTTGAAATCTAGTCCAAGATTTTAAGACTTTCAAGGAGATTTTCAGATTTTGATTTACTATTAACTTCCGGTGTTCAAAGGATATTTCAATATTTTGAAATATAGTTTTATGTTTTAGACTTTCAATTCGTTTTAATTTACTGTAATGAATACTGGAGAAAAATCGAGAAAAATAGTCTAATTTGTAATACAGAGCTCTTGCTTAGATCAGGCGCCAAAAAGCGAGATGGAAGGCAGAGTTTTAACCCCGTGTCTTCACTCTTAAATAGATGCAAAACATGTATTGTAAGCGTGGGGATTTTCAGATCTTAAAATTTTAGGGTGAGATTTTGGGATTTATAGATTTTAAAGAAAGATTTCGGGATTTTAGGTGATGATTTCGGGATTTTTAGATTTTAAGGTATGGATTTCAGGATTTTCAGATTTTATGGTAGGGATTTTGGGATTTTTAGATTTTGACGTGAGATTTCGAGATTTTTAGGGTAAGATTTCGGGATTTCGAAAGAGATTTTAAATAGATTTCAGACGAACTGTACAGGATTTTGACAAACGTCCGACCCTTCTGGTGAAAATATACTCGATTATCAAAAAATTTAGGAAACGTGAAATATACTCGATTATCAAAAAATTTAGGAAACGTGAAATATACTCGATTATCAAAAAATTTAGGAAACGTAACGATCCCACGGCTACTTGAGAGAGCAACTACCAATTTTTACATCTCTCAAAATTGGAATGGTTTAAAAGCATCGCGATATATAAGCTCGTGTTAATTTATCGTGCAGCCCGCTGCTGAGTCCGCTCGACTCAAAGTCGTGAATATTGCGACTACGTGGTCGTCGGATCCCCTCTACGTCCCTGTATAATAATATTTTATGTAATCGAAAGATTTATGAAGGCTTGCGTAACATTTTGCAATTTAATGCTCTATTAGGTGATCCGGGATAAAATAATGAGAATTTCCCTAAGCAATTTAGTTAAAACGTTGCAGATTGCAATTAAAATGTGCATTGCGCAGTAAGAACTTGTTTACGGTTACAACTGTGAAGGTAAATATCGAAAATTTCTTGACTGTCACACATTAATGGCTCATCAATGTTTAAGAGTAATATACCAGTGCTTCAAAGATGCTGCGTCGCTACGCATTTTTAAAATTTCGCGTCAAAAATACTTTATAAGATTCGTGGTCAAAATGGAAATTATATTTTTTGCAGTTAAAGGTGTAAGTCACGAGGATACTTTATGGCATCAGTGACCACAAATAATGTCACGATCTCTCTGAGTCTAATTTAGTTTCAACGTTTAACACAGGCGACTATTTTTTTTTTCATAAAACATTTTGGTCAAAAAGCTTGTACAAACTAAAAGCTAAGTATGAAAAATCAATTTGCTGAAGGACCAGATTTTAAAATTTTAAAATTTAGAGTCATGATTATAAAACATCAATTATTTAAAAAATACTAATCATAGTATATTAAAAAACATCTTTGTGGATAAAAGTAAAAAAAGTATAAGATAAGAAAACCAAATGGAATGACTGAAGTTCCAGATATTGAAACTTTTCAGTGTAGAGAAATGATTTTTAAGAAAGAAATATTTTAAAAAAAAAATGTTATCTTCGTTTTTTCACCATAATTACATTTGCCCAAAATACTTTAACGTTTTTTCGACATTACACGTGAGAGCAGAGAGTTTTAATTTCACATTCAAATTCTGACCAGAAAATTGTTAATACGAAAAATATTACAATATAAAAGCTTTGTGCAATGTAAGACAACTTGCTTTAACGTCTCTACATATCTTTGCTTTTCTCTGTTTAAGTATCATTAAATGGGAAGTTGTTTTCCCACGGTTTGTGCAATCATATTTAAAAAAAATGATTATTTTCCTTATATCTGCGATATTGATTCAAAATATTTAACTTGCGATCCGCTATATCGCACCACTGTATTCTCACAGTAAGTTATAACTATTCGCGACTACAATTTTTATCTCTAGCACTTTATCTACAGTTACAATAGCTTACTAATTTAAACAACTATAACGATATCCATACTTTACTTAAGCAAAACAGAAATATGCTTAAAATTTTATGAAATTTTGTAATTAATATCACTTGTATTTCACGAACATCAACATGAAAACGAGCTTGGCGCTTGTAAACGCGATGCATCAATCGGATAATGTAATGAGTGCACAATATATTTTTTAATCATTGAAAATGTTAAAATTATGTCAAAATCATTTAAAAAAACTTAGAAACGCTATGCATTATTTGTTCAGAGATGTACAGTACAACGCCAATCATCAGCATTATAAGCGTACCAATTTTTTGACATTATTAAATTCCCAATTTCATACGTTGCTCATTAGAGTATATCTTCACGGAATCGATGCTTTTTCACGAGATTTGAATTTAAAACTGCAATTAACCAAGTTGACTTGTTAGCACTGAGAAGACTAGGCCCGTTTCTTTTTCAAGCAGCACGAAAATTCGAAAAAATAGCTTTGTTGTATTAGTAATAGTTGTAATAGTGTTGTATGGAAAGTCTTTTCTCTTATAAAATAACGCTAAATCAACATAACCTGTTACTACGGAAAACGCTAGACCACCTTGTCGTTCAACAAGCTTGAAAATTCCATCAAAAAGCTTGGAACGTGGTAACCTTTTAAACTTACGTGTACATTGATTAACGTTTGAGCCATAATTAATATAAAATACTTAAACTTGGAAATGACACACTTTGAATAGAGACTTGTTAATTTAAAAGTATTGCGAATGGTAACTTCGCTGTAGATTTAAGAAATAGGATAGATTGGGTCACCAACAACCCCATGCTTTTTCTATGGGGAATCTAGCGAAAGGAGGTGAATTTTTTCACTTAAAATTAAGGGCGTGTGTCAAGTCATATCTTCTAGCACTAGCGTAGAATAGCCAAAAGCATTAAACCCAGCATTGGCAAGTGCCACCGATACTTCTTGTTTGTTAGGTCGTTTTTAATAAGCTAAAAAGAGAAGGAACATGGCGCTCGTATGCAGATTAACTCTGTTTTAGATTTTAACGTCAATACCTAGCTAGCTATAGCTAAATATTTATGACTAAACTTCGAATACCTAGCTGTTTTAGAAATCTTTTGGATTTTATCAGCTGTCCTAAAAATCCTTTATTACCTGGTTACATTCTTATAATGTTCCCATGATCATCAGTGTTTAATGAAACATGAACATTGTCAGTATCTCTATGGTGAAGACGAAAGAAGCGACTCCAAGCATTACCGCCCACATTGCCAACTTCGCTGCGATGTCCTTGAACCTGAGTACATGTACTTCATTCTCAGCCTCCGAATGGTCCAATACGATGTGGTAGTCTCTCTTGAGGGAGCGTAGCCACGGTGTCAATTGGCCAGTTTCTAAGAAAGCCCGCAATCTGTAATCATGAAATCTTCATAATTAAAATTTACCACGCATTAACCTTAGCACGCAGAGTATTACCGAACTATGATAGTAAGGAAACCAACCTTCGGTTTATATACTTCAGAGCTTCAGGATTAATTCTTTCTTTTGCCAAAAAAACTATCGGTTTCTCAAAGTACTTATCAGAACCAAGGTGAACATTCAGATGAATTAGATTAGTTTCTAAGAAAACGGACGAAATCTGTAAAACAGATATATCCGCAAACCAAACTTCCTTTCCTCTAGATAGTTTTTCTATATCAGGGGATGTGTGTTCTTGCCGCCACAACCTGCCGCAGAGCATTTTCATTTCAGTTTCAGTCTGAAATGATTCAAATATTTTAAGGATAGAACTCTAGAAGTCTCCTTAGAAGAAAGTATATTATCCTAACACTCGGTTTTCACTGGACGAATTTCTTTCCCGAGAAAAATTCGCAGAAAAAAGCGAAAAAGGTAAAAACCGCCATGGAAATTTTTATCCTGTGTGGTCCGTTTCCACCGGACAAAACCGCGGCGGAAATAAATATCTGATGAGACCGGTGTCCGAAGTTCGAACTGAGCGATTGAGCTCAATATATTTCCTTCATATTAACATCTTTGTAACTTATATTTCTTAAATCCCAAAGATGTCTCTTCCACCAACATTTCCGAATCTATTTATTTTAATGTTTAAATGACATCACAGTCCTCTAATCAAATGATGGTAAACAGGTTAAGCCTCGGTTGAACACCGCTAATTTCAAAATGAAACACTCCTAGAAACACGCGCTCAGTGTTAACCACGTGACTAGCTTACCCTCAATGATTGGTTTGTGCCTACGGAAAAAACGCGGCTCGGGAAAATTCGCAAAAATAGAAATAGGACCCGCAACGCAAAATCACGAAATTCGCCAAAAAAAGAGGAAAAGTTTTTCCTTTTCCGCAAAATTTTGCGAAAAACGCCCAGTGAAAGCCGAGTGTTACCGGTCGACAAAATTCATCATTATCAACAGTATCAGGATGTAATCGAAACGGGATGTCATCAGATAATCTCAAGGCATCGGTTAAACTGTTGATATTTTCTCTTTTCTGAGATGAATAACTGGCTTTCAAGACTCCGTTGAACAAGTTGACGAGAATCACAATTATCAAGATGAAAGGTCCAACGCTGAAGCGAATGGCTAGTGACGGAGGAATATTGAACCCTACAAGAGCGAAAATTATGGTCACTCTCAGTATGTTTGCCTTATTATATGAAACGAGAATAATGACAATTGTGAAATCAACGTGTGTTAGTTTTAATTTAATACCACATAATAATTTTAAACCCCACGATTTTGATTTTATACGTT
This sequence comes from Phalangium opilio, assembly GCA_019434445.1. NCBI lineage: Eukaryota > Metazoa > Arthropoda > Arachnida > Opiliones > Phalangiidae > Phalangium > Phalangium opilio. The sequence goes on along the minus strand of JAEQBA010003544.1, from coordinate 10,002 downwards.
AATATAAATATAACATCATTTACACGCCTAAACCACCGCCAACCCTGAACGCATTACTTATCCTCCCGGAAAACCTCTATCCATTTGGTGAACGCGTCGACTGTTATCAGCAAGTATTTATTATCAATGGGTCCAGCGAAGTCACAATGGACTCGGTACCACGGTGTTGAAACGGTGGGCCATGGTGAAAATTCTTTCGCTGGTTCCGGTGTCTTGGATTGGCATGCATCACAAAGCTTTACATGTTTTCCAATATCTTCATCAATTTTAGGCCACCATACTGTAGACCTTGCGAGTGACTTCATCCTTACTACGCCTTGATGGGTGTCGTGTAACTGTTCCATCATTTTAGATCTCAGGCTCTCGGGAATTATGGCTCTTTTCCCATCATCAATATGCCTTGCATCGTGGCTAGTTCTTCTCGCCGGTTGAAGTATGGTTTCGTTGTGACATCTGCTTTGTTCCATCCTTTTCCTTCTGTTAACAATCAAACACGACACTAGAGGGCGCCAGGGGCAAGGGAGGGTAGAACATCGAGTGAGAGAAAAATATCCTCACTTCTGAGCTGGGGCTCGCACTGTAAACATGTATACAAATAAACTCAACCTTTTCTGATTACTTTAACTAGTTGGTTAGTTCACTTTATGATTAACATTTAACTATAAAGAACAAACACAACAAATGGCGACGGAGATGGGATGCGTGATTTAAACGGATTTTTCCATCCACGTGAGGAGCGTTAAAATCACCCGCCCAAAAGTTTTGGAAGAACGGCCAGCGTCAGAAGTCCAAGGCCCACCTCTACACGAGGCGCTTGTAATTCACGTTACAGCACGGAACAGTCTCTAATCACAGCCTTCATACTAGAAGAGGATTAAAGGTAGAACCTTTTAGAATCAAGAATCATTATTCAACCTTCTAGCTAGCAGAAGAAGCTCATGCAAATTTGGAAAGATAACACAAATTTGAAGACCAGTCTATACCAAAGTCCCATTCTTACATGGCCACGGGGATTCAACCAATTCCTACAGTTACGCAAGCTAGGAATATGGCGCCGATTGGTAAATTATCATCTTTTGACGCAACCAGGGAATCATGGAAACAGTATGCTCGGAGACTTAAGGCCCACTTTCACGTACACGATGTGACTGATGCGACTAAAAAGGCTTCTTTTCTACTGACGGTACTAGAACCCGAAGATTTTGCCCTATTAACCAGCCTTGTTTTCCCCGCCGATATATCGGACGAGACATACGACAGTCTTATGGACCATTTGAATGCCCATTTCAACCCCACACCGTCTAAATATGTGGAGAGATTCAGTTTCACCAACCGCCATCGCAAGCATGGTGAGTCCATCTCTGTCTATCTTTCGGAACTGCGCCGTTTAACTTGTCACTGTGAGTTTGCGGGAGCACAACTAGATGAACGACTACTCGAACAATTAATTCGAGGCATCAGCGATGACACCATGCAACAACGTCTCTTCGCGGATTGCCAAGCCGATCCAACAATCACGTTGGCCAAAGCTGTGAAGTCAATACAGGCAATCGAAAACTCAGCGAAGAACGTCCATGACGTCAAGACCCAGCAGGGGCAGTCGGGCAGCACACCTCCGACGGTTCACGCGATCTCGGCTCAGCACCAAAAGCACTGGTCACAACAACGATCGAATCAACCGCAACGTTCACCGGGCCCACCGGGAAGTTTCCAATCTGGCAGATTTATTCCTCCGGCAGAAACCTGCGTGAGATGTGCTAAACAAGGTCATAGGGCTACAGAATGCCCTTACATGGAGGCAGTCTGTTATAATTGCAACAAAAAGGGCCATCTGGGAGCAGCCTGCCTACAATCTAAAACAACAACTCCCAAGACACCTAGACACAGGAAGAAGCACACGCATGGGAACAGAAATCATCATGTCGCCGAATCGCCTCCCGAATTGACTCATCACACGATAGAAAATGAACGGCCGTTTAGCCAAAGGTCAGAATCACCATCTGTTACGGAATACGACTTCCCGGTATATAATGTGAAAGAGATCAAGATAACGGAACGTAAGGAAGATGTGGTCGTCCCACCCCCGGAAGTCATTCAACTTGAAGTAAATGATACCGCGGTCCCATTCGACTTGGACAACGGCTCAGGCCACGCCATGATTACCGAAGAATGGTACCACAAGCTGCGTTACCATTTCGCGATTGAGCCGTACACGAAAGCGCCACCGCAGGCTTACACAGGTCATAGCCTACACATAGTAGGACAAACCAAGGTCAACGCCAGGTATAGGAACGTAACAGAACACCTCCCAGCACTCATAGTCCGAGGCCCAGGCCCTAATTTATGTGGGCGCACATGGCTATTTTCCACATTGAACATCATGCCATCCATCTACCAATCTCAAGTAAACAAGATATCTCAGGAGACTGGAACTAACCCTCAACTGCAAGAAATTTTGAGGTCCAATGAAGATCTTTTTACGCCGGGATTGGGCAAACTAAAAGATGTGAAGGTTCATCTTCATCTGAAGGAAAACGCCAAACCAAGGTTTTGCAAAGCAAGGACAGTTCCTTACGCGCTCAAGGAAGACGTTGAAGACGAACTCCAGCGCATGGTCGACGTTGGAATTCTGGAGCCGGTAGCTTTCTCCGACTACGCCTCGCCGATCGTGCCGGTTCAGAAGGTCCAGAAATCGGCTGTGGATGGAAAAGGGAAGGGGTTACCAACAAAAAGGAACTCAATACGCATATGTGGTGACTTTAAAACCACGGTCAACCCCAACCTAGACACCGAAATCTACCCTCTCCCGAGAGCGGAGGAGATTTTCTCCAGACTGGCCGGATGCCGGTACTTCTCACGGATTGATCTCCGCGAGGCATATAACCAGTTAGAACTGGATGACGCCTCTACATCCTTTACAGTTATCAACACGTCAAAGGGCTTATTTCGGTATAGACGGTTGCCTCAGGGCATTTCATCTTCATCGGCAATCTTTCAACGCCATATGGAGACACTTTTCCAGAATCAGGCATACGTTTCGCCGTTCCAAGATGACATACTCTTAGGTGGCAAGACCGAATTCGACCACCTGACATGCCTGAATGACGTACTGACCATCTTGCGAGTTAATGGACTGAAATTGCGTCTCGAGAAGTGCCAATTTCTCCAAACTAAGGTCGAATTCCTGGGTCATATTCTGGACGCGGAGGGGCTACACCCCCAAGAAAAAAAAATGATCGCAATCACTGGAGCTCCTGCACCAGACAATGTCGAGCAACTTCGCTCCTTTCTAGGGCTCATTAATTATTATGCACGGTTTGTACCAAACAACGCGACCATATTGGCGCCTTTGTATGATCTGCTCCACAAGGATACAGACTGGACCTGGTCGGAACCCCAGGAAAGAGCGTTTCAGGAAGCGAAGCGCTCGCTTCAGACATCAGACCTACTGGTGCATTATGATATCACCAAAGAGGTACATCTCGCCACAGATGCATCGCCCGTAGGCGTGGGTGCCGTAATTTCGCATCTCAACCACGAGGGGATAGACCAGCCAATCGCCTTCGCTTCAAGAAGCCTCACTAAGGCGGAGAGAAACTACTCTCAACTCGAGAAGGAAGCGCTGGGGATAGTCTTCGGAGTTCAGAAGTTCCGGGACTACTTGTATGGCAAGAAATTTACCTTGCACACGGACCACCAACCATTGGTATCTTTGCTCGGTGCTAATAAGCAAATCCCCCCAATGGCAGCGGCGCGTATTCAGCGATGGGCACTCATGTTGTCGGCGTACAACTACGACATAAAATTTAAAAAGGGTTCGTTGAACGGAAACGCTGACGCCCTCAGTCGACTTCCGCTTCCTTCAACACTAACGACAACGCCCGTGCCCATGGAGTACGTCCTTCTCCTCAAGGACATCAATCAAGGTCCGCTGACCACCCGCCAGTTGGAAGATTCCACGATTAAGGATCCCGATTTGCAGCGCGTAGCCAAACATATGCGAGAGGGTTGGCCTCCACGGAAAGGACCAATCACATCTGGCATCGAACCATATTACCGCGTCAGAGCAGAACTATCAAACTTCAATAACATATTACTCCGCGGTAACAGGGTGATAATTCCAAAGGAATGCCAACAGGAAATGATCGCCGAGTTACACAGCTCCCACCAAGGAGTTGTGGCGATGAAAAATGCTGCCAGATCAAGAATATGGTGGCCAGAAATAAATGCGGACATCGACAACACGGCAAGGGAGTGTGAGGTATGCCAAAACGAAGTATCCATGCCTAAGCGCCAATACCAAGCATGGCCCAGACCTACAGGGCCGTGGCAAAGGGTTCACGTCGATTTCGCCGGGCCGATCGAAAACAAATACATATTGGTCACGGTCGACGCACACAGCAAGTGGATAGAGCTAGATGTCACCGCCAACACCTCCACGGACGCAGTCATCCGCGCTCTACGCCAACACATATCCCGCTACGGAATAATGCCCACTCTCGTAACCGACAACGGTACATGCTTTACAAGCAAACAGTTCCAAGAATTCACCGAACAAAATGGCATCACGCATCTCAGAACTGCGCCATACCATCCGGCAAGCAACGGACAAGCGGAACGAACGGTACGCACGGTAAAGGACCCTAAGAAAAATAAGCGGAGGAACAAGCGAAGCTATCGACGCAATAGCGCCTCCCTCCACACCTCACACAGACCCCAACGTCCCCAACGGGAACGGAAGTTGCCAGAACGTTATCGGGTATAACAGACCCCAACGAGAAACAAAAAAAAAAAAAAAAAAAGGGGGGAAGTGTTGTTAACAATCAAACACGACACTAGAGGGCGCCAGGGGCAAGGGAGGGTAGAACATCGAGTGAGAGAAAAATATCCTCACTTCTGAGCTGGGGCTCGCACTGTAAACATGTATACAAATAAACTCAACCTTTTCTGATTACTTTAACTAGTTGGTTAGTTCACTTTATGATTAACATTTAACTATAAAGAACAAACACAACACCTTCTATCGTGTTCTCCATGACTTTCGACAATGTCTTGTCCTTCATTGTCTCACGCCGTATTTCATCTGTCGTTATTGGACCGTTGTCGAACTTATCAATGAGCAATACGTATTCCGTGGGGAGTGGTGGTTCTTGATGTTGTATTGGTAGTGGAAGGCGACTCATGCAATCGGCGTTTGAATTAGAGCTGCCTTTCTTATACTCGATCTGGTAGTCATAAGCTGATAAGGCGAGTGACCACCTCTGCAATCTTGCTGCTGCCATTTGTGGCGTCGGTTTATTCTGGGCTAATAAACTGACCAATGGTTGATGATCGGTGATTAACTTGAATTTGCGGCCCAACAATAGTCCCGGAATTTCGTCACACCATATATAAGAGATAAGGCTTCTTTTTCTAGTTGAGAATAGTTTTTCTCTGCGTTGGAAATCGTTCGAGATGCGAAGGCAATGGGACGTTCTTCGCCGTGTGCGTAGTGAGATATGACAGCTCCTATGCCAGTGGGTGACGCATCGCACGCTAGTCGTATCTCTTGGTTGGGATCGAAGTGTACTAGTAGGTTCGATTTGGTTAGGAATTCCTTGGCTTTGGCAAATGTCGACCTCTCCTCTTCGTTCCATCTCCAATCCGTGTCTTTTCGTAGAAGCTCGAATAATGGTGCTAGTTGCGTCGCATAGCTCGGTACGAACTTGGCGTAGTAGTTGATTAAACCCAAGAATGACCTCAGTTCTTCCACATTTTTGGGTTCAGGAGCGTCAGATATTGCCGTCATTTTGTTTGACATTGGATGCAGCCCTTCCTTGTCCAAGTGGTGACCCAGGAAATCAAGGGATGTTTTAGCGAATTGACATTTTTCACGTCTAAGCTTGAGTCCTGCGTCTTTTATGACTTGGAGTATTGAGTCCAATTTCCGTAGATGGTCCCTTTCGTCTGAGCCGCCTATCGCTATGTCATCCTGCATGGGTGTCACATTGTCTTGGTTCCTTAGCAATGCTTCCATGTGCTTTTGGAATATGGCCGATGCTGACGATATACCGTATGGTAAGTAGTTGTACTTGTAAAGCCCTTTTTGAGTATTGATGACAACTAAATCTTTGGATTCGTCGTCCAACTCCAGTTGACTGTATGCATCCCTCATGTCTAACTTCGAGAATATTTTGCATCCCGACAGCTTGGTGAATATGTCCTCGGCCTTTGGTAGCGGATACTTTTCCGTCTGGATTTGCTGATTGGCGGTGACTTTAAAGTCGCCGCATATCCTGATTTTGCCATTAGGTTTTAAAATCGGGACGATGGGAGCGGCTGATTGCGCAAACGGTATTGGAGAGATTATCTTCGCTTCTTCCAGTCTTGTTAGTTCTTGGTCGACTTTTTCTTTGTATGCGTATGGTACAGAACGCGCTTTGAAGAACTTTGGTTCCATGTCCGGTTTACGATACAGATGAACTTTTACGTCTTTCAAGTGTCCATATGTACTGGTGTCGAAGACTTCTGCATGTTTGTCTAGTATCGCTTGTAAAGTTTCTTCCGAGCTGGATATGTTCGCTACTACGTCCACTGTGTTCGGGAATCCCTTTCCTAATATGGGTAGTGCCGATGACAACCAGTTTCTGCCGCAAAGCGTGGGTCCTTTTCCTTTGTACACTACTATTGGTAGTATGTCTTCATGAATTTGGTACGACGCGTTGACGCTCGTGACGCCTATGACTTCGATGGAGTGTCCAGAGAACGATTTGAGACTTGTGTCGAATTTCTGTAGTGATTCCTTGTCTACTATTCCATCGGCATTCTCGCTTGAGATGAGTGAAAACGCAGAGCCAGTATCGACTTCCATGATGATGCTTTTCTGGTTGATCACGCATTCTATCTTGTACGGCGCAACTGTCCTCGTGTCATTCAACGCAGGCATGTGGTAGATACCTTCCTCGTTCTGATCCAATGGTACTTCTTCGGAGAAGATATGGTGAATTTCGAACGTGTCGTATTCGTTGTCCTGAGGCTCTATATGGTTTGTTTGTGACCAATTTTTGCGCTGGCTGTTTTTGCAGGCTCTTGATAGATGTCCCTTTTTACGGCATGCGTGACAGGTGGATTCTTTGTATTGGCAATTGACTGCTGCGTGTCCTTGTCCATTACATCTGTAGCATCCGTTGGAATGACCGTTGGAATGACTGTTTTCCGCTCTCTTGAAATGACCTTGACCTTCATGTTTTGCTGGCTTCACCTCTTGGTTGGGTGTAGATGGCCGTCTTGATTTGTGATGTCTTGTCTTTCTGGAGAGTATGGATATCGCATTTATCTTCTCAGCTCCATCTGCGTACTGCTGGCTCCTCATGGTACTAACATTTTGTGTCGCTTGTTCCATTGTCTGTGCGATGGCAACAGCTTTAGTTAGTGTTAGCTTTTCTTCTGCTAACAGCCTTTTCTGCAGTGAATCGTCCTTGCATCCGCACACCAGTCGATCTCTAAGCATGTCGTCTAATGAGTTGCCGTACATACAAAATTCGCTCATTCTTCTGAGTTCGGAGATGTATTTTCTATCGTTTCTCCTTGTTGTCGGTCTCTCGAGTTGAACTTATAACGCTCGACGATTTCTGATGGTATAGGATTAAAGTAGTCGTTTAACGCTTTGACTAATTCGGCGTAGTCTTGTCGGTTGGTTTGGCAGGTCCCACGATATTGCGCAACGTGGCGTACGTTGAGGCTCCAATGACGGTGAGCAACATCGCCCGTTTCTTGTTTTCCTCGGTTACATCATGAGCAATGAAATACTGCCCCAGCCTTTCTGCGTACAGGGTCCAGACTCGGATCTTTCTTTCTTCGAAGGTTCCGAATTGTGCGGTAAGACATGTTGTGTTTGTCTTCTTCTGCTCCGTCAGCTGGTACTCCTTTTAGCGGCGGTGATTATAGTCGAGGATCTTCGTTGTGCAAGGGGTTATCGGGATCCCATCTCCGTCGCCATTATGTTGTGTTCATTATTATAAGAGTTGCTTATATGTACATGACACTACACGGTTAAAAGTCAAGGTATAAGTTTTAATGGTATTTACAATGATTACATAGAATATTACGAGAGGCGCGATTACAATCCTTCTGCCGGTTGATTACCCGACAGGCGTTTATATACCAGTCCTTATCATGTTTACAGTAATAGATAAGGTAGGCCTAGTAGGTCAGTTAGTTTTTTTATTACATCGAAACATAACATTAAGCTTACACTAAAACAGAACATTTGCATAGTATCGTTAATTCTTTGTCGAGTTTGTAATGTCACCTTTGTATTAATTTTATAGATATTTTCTAATTCAATGACGAATGATTTGAAGGAGTAGAATTTCGGGAGTGACCACACTTTAACTTCATCATGCACTGTGAAACAGTTCAGAGAAACGCTTATTTTGAGTATCCAAGTGTTACTCGTGAAACCAGATACGTCACTCACTCGTTGCAAAAGCAGTATCATAGCTCTGGTGGAAACGAGGGGTCGGACGTTCGGCATTTTATTATACGAGATTTTGAGATTTTGCCCAGATTTTTAGATCTTCGCTAAGATTTTAGAAATCTTGAAATCTAGTCCAAGATTTTAAGATTTTCAAGGAGATTTTCAGATTTTGATTTACTATTAACTTCCGGTGTTCAAAGGATATTTCAATATTTTGAAATATAGTTTTATGTTTAGACTTTCAATTCGTTTTATTTACTTACTGTAATTAATACTGGAGAAAAATCGAGAAAAATAGTCTAATTTGTAATACAGAGCTCTTGCTTAGATCAGGCGCCAAAAAGCGAGATGGAAGGCAGAGTTTTAACCCCGTGTCTTCACTCTTAAATAGATGCAAAACATGTATTGTAAGCGTGGGGATTTTCAGATCTTAAATTTTAGGGTGAGATTTTGGGATTTATAGATTTTAAAGAAGATTTCGGGATTTTAGGTGATGATTTCGGATTTTTAGATTTTAAGGTATGGATTTCAGGATTTTCAGATTTTATGGTAGGGATTTTGGGATTTTTAGATTTTGACGTGAGATTTCGAGATTTTAAGGGTAAGATTTCGGGATTTCGAAGAGATTTTAAATAGATTTCAGACGAACTGTACAGGATTTTGACAAACGTCCGACCCTTCTGGTGAAAATATACTCGATTATCAAAAAATTTAGGAAACGTGAAATATACTCGATTATCAAAAAATTTAGGAAACGTAACGATCCCACGGCTACTTGAGAGAGCAACTACCAATTTTTACATCTCGCAAAATTGGAATGGTTTAAAAGCATCGCGATATATAAGCTCGTGTTAATTTATCGTGCAGCCGCTGCTGAGTCCGCTCGACTCAAACTCGTGAATATTGCGACTACGTGGTCGTCGGATCCCCTCTACGTCCCTGTATAATAATATTTTATGTAATCGAAAGATTTATGAAGGCTTGCGTAACATTTTGCAATTTAATGCTCTATTAGGTGATCCGGGATAAAATAATGAGAATTTCCCTAAGCAATTTAGTTAAAACGTTGCAGATTGCAATTAAAATGTGCATTGCGCAGTAAGAACTTGTTTACGGTTACAACTGTGAAGGTAAATATCGAAAATTTCTTGACTGTCACACATTAATGGCTCATCAATGTTTAAGAGAAATATACCAGTGCTTCAAAGATGCTGCGTCGCTACGCATTTTTAAAATTTCGCGTCAAAAATACTTTATAAGATTCGTGGTCAAAATGGAAATTATATTTTTGCAGTTAAAGGTGTAAGTCACGAGGATACTTTATGGCATCAGTGACCACAAATAATGTCACGATCTCTCTGAGTCTAATTTAGTTTCAACGTTTAACACAGGCGACTATTTTTTTTTTCATAAAACATTTTGGTCAAAAAGCTTGTACAAACTAAAAGCTAAGTATGAAAAATCAATTTGCTGAAGGACCAGATTTTAAAATTTTAAAATTTAGAGTCATGATTATAAAACATCAATTATTTAAAAAATACTAA